>VWZN01003197.1:118929-156504 GCA_013396955.1 Regulus satrapa
TTGGTATTAGGTGGCTACAACTTTTAAAACCTTGAGTGATTTCAGCAAGGAGTAAATGGTAATATAAATTAAATTAAACACCTGCATAAGCAATTACAGCATAGTAAGATGTACATGGTGATTTATTTTACTGTTAATGAGGAAAAACAACTACTGCATAGCAGTATAGCAACAAAGATATATCATTAAAGAACTAGGACAAGAAAAGCTGGTTGTGGAAGAAATACAATGTTTGAGACATCAAGTGCTTGTTCGATGGCTTTTTAAAATTAGAGATTACTATAACATTGGTATAAATTGCAATGCTTTATCAGCAGCAAGTATCTTCTGATGAGTAAGAACTAAATTTAAAATAAATATTATCATTTCAATTGCAACAAGGCAGATCAGTGGTCACAGGATGTCCTTATTAACACAGAGAGTATAAAAATCTCCTCCAGTGCTTTGAAAAAAGTGATAACATTTTTGATTAAAGTATGCACAAACAGAAATTTTAGTGGAATATTAGTGAAAGTTAAAAATAAAAAGGAAAGCCTTGTGCTTACCAAAAAGCAGCATTTTCTGTACTTCTAATTCTAAATGAAATAAACAAAACCAACTAAAATATAGTATTCTGTGGTGGAAGTGAGCATTATTTGTAACTTATTGAGAAAGGCATATAATAAAGAATGTTGTTTCCATCTCCCTATGCTATTGTGGGGAAAAAACAGGTGCAGAAAACAGAGTAAACAGACAAAATGGTTTTTTGTGTGGTGGTGCTGACAGTAGATCTGCCTCTAGCAGGTAACTGTGGGAGGAAATTTTTGTTTCCTTTGCTATGCTTAACTCTCTCATCTTATCATACATCTGTATCAGGTGCTTATAGTACAGAAATTGGGTGAATACTCCGAGTGAAAATGAAATAAAATTAAATTTTAATTGCTCATGAGCTGTTTTTATCATGGGGTTACAGCTATTACAGATTTATTCAGAGACATCAAAGAGCAGTGCAAATCTCTTAGCAAGATATGTCTTCCATTCTCATTTAAGTCTATTGTGGAGCACTTCAGGTGCCAGCATAGCTAATGTCTCACTGGATGTGGAAAAAAAAGCATCATGATCCTAGGAAAACTAATTTATGTAAAGCTGGAAAGTTAATCAAAGGAAAGCAACAAGTTATTACAAAACCAGTTAAAATTACAAAACAAGCAATTACTAGCTACCAATTTAGTGAATGAGAAATGGCCAAAGTCAGGGTCTTGCCAGTGTGTGTATGATATTGATAGGGGTCATAGCTGGGCAAGTATTCATATCCTGTACATGTGATGTGATGTGATGTGATGTGATGACATTTCTCTGCTCAGACCTTTGTGTATCATAAACAAATTCTGAATGTAGTATCTGATAATTTTTAGGGGTTTCTTATGCTTTGGAAGACAGAACAGCTGTTATTTCAGTCAGCATTGGAAGGGAAAAGGTAGAACATATTGATGTAGTGATACCTAATTAGCAGATAAACATCTCACCTCTGTAGCTGCCTGTAGAGGAAAGACCTGATTGATAGCAGTTATTAACACCTTCATGACGTGAAGATGAGTGCTTGGAGGAAAGCTTGTGTTTTTCCCTGATGTGTCATTGGGTCTACTTTCAAATCTACCCAGATTTTCCTTGTTTACATCTTCTAGTAGAGCAACTCCCTCAGTTGGACTCAGGTCTGTTCATTATTTCAGTATTTTTTTAATGGTGGTTCCCTAAAAGAGAAGAAACAAAACAGTGATTTTGGGAGAAGGAAGAAAACAGATAATATGGTTAGGGATGTACAAAAAGCTTTTGGTGTGGCAGAGCTTTTAGCAGAGAATGGATATAAAAATACCAGCAAGTGAAAGTAAAAGCAGATTACACATGATTTGTAGTGAGACAGAGTAATAGAGATAGTATTCTTAAATGGAGTTCTGGAACTGTACCAGGGGAGGTTGTAGGAAAAAAATATCAAAAAGAAGAAATTTCTCTTATGTACAATGAATTTGGCCAAGAGAAACATGCCTTTTCTCTTTTGCTTCTCCAGTACATCTATATAGACATCATATATAAACACAAATCTACATTTCTTACTAAAACTATGTCACATGTGTTGTCATGCATTAAACTACTTGCTCAGAAACACTCAGGTTGCACAGCTTTGTGGCTGCTTCTTATTAAAACTTGTTTCTTCATGGCTGGTCAATCTTTTAATCTAAGAAGCACATGGACATTGTAGAAGTTCCAAATGCTAGATTCTTTACATAAGGAGTATACAAGCCCAGGCAAAGTAATAGATGGCTGCCTCTATTTCACAGCTTCATTTGCTTGACCACTGTTGGGTAAAGAATCACATTATTGAACTCAGAGTTTCTTCCTCTATGTATTCATTGCTCTTCCTCTCATGGAGAGTATGTCCTTATCTCATCCAGTTTTTACCTGTTGCTTTTGTCTGCGTATGATTCTACAGATAGATTCTATGCCTTTGCCAAGAAAATATAACCCATTCTTCCTTCTGTAAACTTCATTTGTTTCTTTTAGTTCGCATGTGTTCTGAGTCTTTTGGGTGCCTTGAGGTATAAGATCCAGCTGTAGCAAGTGGGCTTTTTTCTCCTTTTAAGTGTAGTCCAACACCTCAGACTTCTTCCTCTTTAGGCAAGCTTGACTGGCCAGTTCTTCCAACTTCCCACTGTTTCACCAAGCTTCCACATGAATGAGTAGTCTTCAAGGTTTAGTGAATCTTCATTTTATGGGAGATGTGTAAAAAAAGCCCTGACACCACATGCCCGACTCTGGTGTTCACTGGTGCAGCAAGTTCATCGCCTCTACTGGGTTTTGTACATTGTATAAGGTCAGATTTCCTGAATCAGCAAGACCAAGTTCATGGTTGTCTGACAGCTTTTACTCCTACTCCCTTGTACATTTGAATTACATTTACATGGTCTCATGTTATCATATGTGCTACAAAGCATGCACAGTACTCACTGAACAATTAATTACTTCCATTAAGTTTTTATCATCCTCCTTCTGCATGTGGCCTCCTACCTGTTTCTAATTGGCATCAGCCATCTCTGCATTCACAAGTTTTTCACAAGGACTTGTGAAGTACTGAAAAAGCACTGTTCTGGCATCAGGGACCTGAAGTACAGGGAACTGATAGCCAAACCTTACAGAAGTGACTTAGCTCGCTGCTTCAGATCAGACACCTCTCTTATAGGTGCCTAAAGCCTGCTTTCTGCAGAATTTATTTGGATATGTATGAAATAGTATTTTATAAATTAAAGAGACCGTAAAGAAGTTCAGTCACAAATGAGTACTTTAAAAGTAAGTTAATAAATGGTATTTATTTCCTTACAAAAATAAAAGTGAGTCACAAGAACATTTGAGAGGGAATCAGTCATTCAGAATGGAGAAAACATTTGACTGCTGAGTAGGCAGAAAATGAGATGGTGTTTTTATTCATCTGTTAAATGTTGGTGATATCTAAATAAGGTCTTTAATACTTAGCGAATAAAAATCTTAATATCACTCAGCACCATTTACCTCTCCTGCTGTCTTGACCTAGGGAAGAGAAAATTCTCAGCAGAAAATCCTAAATAACCCTGTCATTCTGATGTAAACTTGATTCATGGTGTGAATTAGGTAATTTTTGAATATTTGATTTTGACTCCCTAGTACAAGTAAGCAGTTTTAGGTAACCAAGCAGTCTCTGAGAGCCGGGTGTTTTATGAAGTGGTTAAAAGTAACATTTCTTTCAAACTTCTTATATCCAGCTGTTCTTTGTATTAAAAAAAAAAAAAGTCATTGAAGAAGCTGTTTAAGAATATTTGTCACTTACAAAAGCGCTAAAGTATTTCTCAATTCTCAAGTTTGAATATACGATATAAATTTTTCAAGTTGACATTGGACCATTCAAGTAAAATATTAAGTCTCTGAGAGGGGTGTTGTAGCCATGTTTACTGCCTGTAGTATGTATGAAAGTTTTTGTTTATTTTTCAACTATTTATAAAAAGTGCAGGGAAAACATGAAAAAATTTAAATGGCTGACCATTTTGCAAAATCACACTAAAAATTTATTTGCAAGCAGTTACTGAAAGGGAAATGTGGGAATGTATATGTTCCATATAGAAAGCAGACCCTGTTCTTCTCCTTCAGTGATATGTAGGAAGGGACATAGCCTTGGCTAGAATATTAATCTTATGAGTAATTTCCCCATCTCTGGAAATTTGGAACTGAGGTGATGAAAGAAACATTTCTAGAAAATTATTCTTCTTGTGTTGACAACACCTCAAGATGTTATTGACAAATGAAGTGTAAAATTTATTTTCAAATACCATTTTTCTCAGAGTACTCTGAAATATTTTATTTCCCTTAGGATACTGGCTTTCACCTTAAAGCAAGTGCTGAAATTTAAAAATTCTGGCCAGCTTCTTCAGCAAAGAGTGAATAACAAGGGTGTTTTTCTTCAGGGAGAACCGGGACTAGGAGTTGTGGGTTATTAGTAATTATAAATACATGTGGGAAAACATACTGCCAATTAATTTACTGTATTGTCCTGTAAATTGTTTAATTTTTGCTGCCAAATATTAAGTAATCAGAAAGGTCTGTGTATTCAAGATGCAGTTATGAGTTTTGATTTTACCGATTTCCAACTTTCTAAACGTGGGCAAGTGTTTAACTAATATGGCCAAAATGAAAGCCAACATACTAATGACAATGTTCTGCAAACAGAGCTGTTTCTTGTGAACACCTGTACTGCTAGGTGTTTATAATGTGGAAGAGAGATTTTAAATTGTCAGTTACCTGGTTCTTTAAAACTTCTGCAAGGATTTGATGTGTTCCAAGTCCGGCCAGTTAGACAACAGCTGGTGTCAGTTGTATTTTGCTGAATTCATTAAAGTTACTGTGGTTTGTCTCCATTTTTGTCTTGCTTTATGACAATATAAGTTTAAACATTTTATATGCTTCTTTAGAAGATAGGTGTGATAACATTGGTTTGCACTGCATGATTTTCATTTTCTCTTAGAAGATATGGAGAGTTTTTGAGATTAAATTCACACTATGATATAAGCAGTATTATTAAAATCAGTATGTTGAAAGAGAAGGAAATTGTCTTTAAATTTCTGTATCACATCAGTAAACATTCTAGATATCAAGTGCAGTACACAAAGGCCCAGTCCAAGTATTCAGTAGATGATCCTTGCCTCTTGGGTATTTTATTTGCAGGAGCATATACAATCCTGAAAAACATCTTCTTTCAGCTCTAAAATTACCCATGGTGCTCATTATTTTTTCAAGTGTGATGTAAAACTGTGGCTCACAATTCTTCTGTCATTTGGATTGCAGAGAGATAGTTTCCATGCGTGTTTACTCACAGCTCCCCTGCATGTGGAATATCATTAAATGACTGCTTAGAAAGAATGGACTGAACCCAACAGGTGTAGGTTAACAACTTGTTATTTTTGGAAAGTACTCCAGCAGTGTGATTTCTTGCGAGTCCACTTATGTGCCAATAATAGGGACCAATTTCCAGAGAAACCTAACTCTACTCATATATTCTGTTGTGAGCATAGAGATGCTGAACTGCCACAATGATGTATGAAACCTGGCCTTTACACAGATTTAAGAACATATGCAGCAGTTAGAAAACTACTTTTGTAAATCTGATTGCTGGAAGATGGAGGAAAAAAAGACATTTTTGTATAGACTTGCTGGCTTTCATTGGGCTTTAATTTTTGTTGTTGTTGTTGTTTGTTTGGTTTTTTTGTTTTGTTTTTCAGTGGCAATGCAACAATGGTAAAATAAAATTGCTAAAAAACTGATTAGAAACATTTATTTGTTTCAGTCTCCCAAGTATATGACCTGGACATGAATACTCTTAAAAGCTGATGGCTGGAAAGAGGGCTTAAAAAAATCAAAATAAAAGAGAGCATGTGGATTATTTTTTCTACATTCACAGAAAGGTTCCTTTATTTTGGTTTCACACAACCACACTCTATTCAGTGAAGTAATTGCTCTCCCCTTATCTCACATCCCAAGCTAAGTTCAGCGTCTGGAAAAGCTTAAGAACTCAATGCATCAAATTACCCTGCTCAAACTGTTGTTTATTGTGGGCCATTTTGTCCTGTCATCTCCATGACAGAACGTCAAAGCTTTTCTCTCTGTTGCCTTCAGCTCCCAGCATCTGCAGTGATCCGATATGCTACCCCTGCAATACATGGGAAGGGGGGGGACCATCAAGCAGGTGTCATTCAGGCAGCAGAGCCGGGGAGCTGCAGGCCTGGGGAACCTCTGGGGCTGCGTGGCAGTGCTGCCTTCCCTTCGCAGGCACTCACACACTGACTGGGCTTCTCAAACCTTCCGACTTCTCACGCCATGGGCGGTTCTTGCCCATCTTTTCTCGTTTACTAAAATGTTACAAAGTACAATGGCATGAAACTTCATGGCATTGCTAGGTGTGGGCCATTATTATTTCCTCTCTCCACAGGTTTACACAGTGGTTTCCCCTGGATGATAAAAGCTTTTTTGCACATGTGCACAAAGGTACAGAGAACCTTGGGAAATATGTGTGAGGTGTGGAGGTGGGAAATCCTGTCACAGAATTCTCAGTTCTAAAGTGTTGAGTTTTACTGTAGTGTCTCTTCTACCTTTTTATTTTTTTTTAATGATATTAATTGTAAGGTCTATGCTGTCATACAGTCCTACTTCAAGCTGAGACCCAGCAGTGGGAATCCAGTGCTGCAGTTTTTCTACCATTGTAGCTTTAATGCAAGTGTAGCTTTAATGAAAAATACTTGGAGTATATGCTTTAAAAAAAATACTGTAATTTACATTTGTACAGAAGTTGTCTGTATGCACATGCCCAGTTTATTCCTCTCAGGATTAAACCTTTTCGTTTAGTTTTTGCCCAGTACAATCCTCTCAGTTTTAAGGTCTTCTACTACCAAAATGTCCTGAACCATAAATACATAAATGCATTTGAGCAACTTCTAAGCTCATAAGTTTGTCACTAAACCATCTTCTTCAGATATTTTGACTCATTCATACTCTGTCTTATCCTCCTTCCTGTAAGCCCTTATAGAAAGCTTGCGTCCTTGAATGCTGGCTCTTTAAAGCACTGCTCTGCCTCAGTAAGTGTTAAACAGCTCTGCATACCTCCAACAACGTGTGTGTGGTTTTTGCATGTGAAATATTGTGATATGTTGATCGTCCATAACAGGTCAGATAGTCAGATAACGGGTGACTTATTGTAGTGGATGGATCTTGCCCACTCCCAGCCCATTGATGTGGAGGGGCTCACAGAGAGACAGCGCTGATGCTGTGCCAGCCCTTCCCAGAAGCAGCCAAAACACAGGAGCATTATCAGCACCTTTCCAGCTACCAGTGCAGAGCACAGCACTCTGAGGGCTGCTAAGGGAAAAGGAACTCCAGCTCAGCCAGACCCAATACACTTCTCTAGATTTCAATAACCTGTATCTTCAGGGATTTACTAAATATTCTTGGGTTTGCAAATGGGGACAGCACGGCTGAATTTGAAGTTTCAAAATACATTACTTACACTATTACAACTATGTTGTTTGTTGACAAGTGTTTGGTGATTTTTGTCATAAATTTTTGTCATAAAAATAACTAAGAGCTGAATGAATTTGTTCTTCAGCACAGATTGATTTAGGAATGTGTAGTGTTGATCTTAATAACATTGATAAAGGGAGCCTTTCTAAGAGTGACATCTGTAACACGCCCTACTGTATGCCAGCTATCTACTTAGTACAGGAAAGTAACATTTTATTTAGAAAGTAGAATCAAAAGAATTACCTTAAAATTGGTCTGAGAGTATACAGTATGACTGTAGAGTCATACTGAAAAAATATTGAGCTTATGTGTTCAGCAAAGGAAAAAAAAGGTTTTGTTTCAATTTGCCTCTTCATTTGCTGCATAATAAAGGTGGACTTCAAGTTGTAGATCCATGTTCAGAGTTTAACATCAGAGGTTCTCTTATCACAATCTGACTAGATATTCCATTAGTATAGCAGTTGCAGAGCTGCCAAAGATTTGTTTTCTTCTGTTTGCCATTTGTACAACTTAGACATCATCAGTACGGGAAGTGCATTATAGAGAACAATTCAAAAAATGTCATGCTTTTTTTATTCTAGGACACTGTGAACTTAAATAAATGGAGGTGAGGAAGATTGCATTTCACAGTTAAATGTGTATCACTCTAAATGTAGCTAAGTAAATTTGACATATATTAATAATTCTTTTTTTTCTACATTCATTAAAATTAAACTTTGTACTCTTATACCGTGAAAATTTTAAGAATGTCAAATAACACCAGACAAAAAAAAGTACAAGTGGTAACTTTGGATATTCAGAATTAGGTGATGTTCTGAATAAGAATTTCCTTGTTCGTGTCTAAACAGAGAATCCTGAGCTATAAATTGTTTGCTGCTGAAGTAAGATTTGCTTTTTGTCTATTAAGGATTCTTAGTAAGGAAGTCAATTTAAAAAGTTAGTCAAAACATAGCATACCAGCCGAAAACAAAACAAAACAAAAACAAACAACAAAACCAAAAAAAAACCCGATCAATAAGCCAAGCATAAATAAACAATATAATTCATGAGATATCATGTAAAGAATACTACGACCTGGTGTTCCACAGCATATGCTCTATTTCTTTAACTTCCTTTAACTGAAAAAGTTAAATTTCTACCTAAGTCCACTTTATCACTAGTTGTTGCCTGGTCTTTGGACAGTGCATCCAACACATCAGGAGCTGTGTTTATGAATGATGGGTGTTTTTGCAGATGTTCAGTTTTCTGGCTCTAACTCACTGGTTGTATTTGTTGCACGGAGGAGAAATATCTGGGGAATGAGAAGTCCACTAACGTGTGTGAATAGTCTTTTTGTAAAAAACCCCTGTATTGGAAGAAGGAACTTGTGTTTCACACATGCTGTTGAGTCTGATGTACCAACTCCATTCTTTTGTTAGGGTTAACTGAATTTGCACAGGATGCAGGAGGGGGAGAGGGACCCTGAGTAAAGCTTAGCACAAAAAATCCTGATGCAGTTCTTCTTCTTTCTTGCAGCTTTTGATCCTTAAAAGATAATGTGCTTTTACTGGCTTTTTTGTTTGTTTTCTTAGGGTGGGTTGTTTGTTTTTTTCTATAACTGGAGATTGCATATGGTATATGAATCACCTTGAAGAGAGATTGGTCTTCCAGGACTTTATGATAAATAAATGGTGATGATGGAAGAATTACACATTCTGGGTGGGATTTAGAGTGCATGTCTGTGTGCATATTTTTGTGTGTGTGTTTGTATATATATATATATATATATGGCAGAGCAAATTCAAATTGTGAATGATCAGTGGTACGCACACACATACATATTAATTCAGAGAAGAATGTAGCTGAAAATAAAAAAATATTTTACATTTGTAAAAATGGCTATTTATAAATCCGGCATTTGAAAAATGCAAATGTGACATTACTTTCTATATATCTTAATTAGATTGTGTAATGTATCACCTAAGACTTCAGTTCATCTAAAGAACTGCACTTGTTGTCATCATACAGCAAAAGGTGGAAGGAGGGAGAAAATGTCTTAAATTTAGTGTTAAAGGAAAGTATCTTTTCATTTAAAAGCAAAACCAAATATGAAACACCTTTTTGCTAATTGAACACACAAATGCAAATGTCTACCCTGACTTCAAAACAGCCTATAGGAAAACCAGGAATTTGCAAAGACTAATTTGTGCATTTTTCTTGAAATACTTTCGATGGTCTCTTATTTCACTCTTTATTTCATCAGACATCTTCAGGTCCTGACTTTTTGGATTGGTAGGTTGTAATCAAAACAGGTAATAGGTGTTTCCCATAGGATGATGAAGGGCAACCTAATAATTATTAATAAAATTATGTGGTATATTGAGCACTGCTGACAGGTGGCTTGATAAATAGCATCTGGCTGACAAGAGAAACCCCAAATTATTCCGTGTGGTGTATGACAGTATGTCAGTTTTCCACATACTGCTAACTGATTTCCACATACTGATATTACCACTACAGAGTGGTAGTTTGGAAAGGGAAAAGAGCAATTCATATATATATATATATATATAAAATCTGAATCTAATCCAGGATATCACATTATTCTGCACAGACACATGCTCTGTATGTTAACTATTGGTAGTGAGAAATTTCCATCAATATTTTCTCAGGAGAATCCAGTTGCCTTGCAAACTCTAGCAAATTAATTTGTTGTAGGGATGGCTGTACAGCTTTGTTAAAAGTATCTATTTGTTTTAATTGAAAATAACTACTCCAGCAGTGTGAATATGCTTGGCATGGTTCTCCAGTAAACAATTTCTCATAATTTCAGTTGCTGTATTTCTGAAATCTGCACCTGAGGAGGTACATACATTCTTCACAGATCTTAATTCTTTGGGAGAATGACAGGGAATCATCAAACTTTGATCTCCAAGGTTTCAAGCAGTTTGAAACCAGCTGCTGCTGAATTCTATTAAAGGCAGAGGGGTTGGATCAATCCAACAACATACATGTTGACTTGAAAGAGAGGTTATCAGTTCTGCTTAGATTTAAGGTTAAAGATGAGGGTGAACTGTGAACACAAACTGACAGGGACATGTCTTGTTTAGACACAAATTGAACTGAAATGTGAGGGTATGAATAAAGAAATATAAAAGATGTATTTTGGGTTTATTGCTGAGGCTAAGTGATCTTTGCTTTTCGATAGACTCCCTGAAGTTATATGTTGGTTTGATCACTCAGAAATGTAATTAAGAGAGAAATTAATCACTGCTAAGATTTGGGGGTATTTCTGTTACCACATCTCTTTCTACTTCAAAGTGGGATTTTTTTCCACTGCCTTCAAAGTAAGTGGATTTTTAGTACAATTTACATATTCTAAAAATATTTCTAGTCACTGTAGTTTGAGATTAAATAGTCTAAAAGGACTATTTTAAAAGGCAGAAAATAATTTCATTGTTTATCTCCAAAAAGGCTTGTTGGGGCACAGGTTTTGGGGTAGTGAGTCTCAGAAATTGTTCAATATTTCAGGATGGCAAACTACTGTTCAATTCTGTTGGGCACATTCACTGCAGAGTAAGTATCCTTGGATGCAGAGATTGCCTATGTTTAGCATACCTATGGAGTCAAATCCTGGGAAGCTGTAGCTGGGCTTCCTAAAATTTCAGATATTTTTTCTCAGCTTCGTCAAAACCTCTCCATCTGTAAAATGCGATGAATGGTAACATAGTATTTATGCTATTGCTAATGCTTTTTTAGATACTTGAATTGCAAGTCAGGCACAAGTTCCAAAATATTCCTTTATTTATTTGTCATCTGGGCTAGAGGACAGTTTGTGAGTGCCGAGTTGGCAAGAGTAAATACAGGCAATTATAGCTTAAGTAGCTTTCCAAGAGTGGCTGCAGTCTTTTGCCAGCTAAAGATTACTGTTAGTTACTCCCTAAAGTATACAGATGTATATCTCAGGGATATAGCTGGGTTGTCAGCTGGGACAAAGTATTTGTGCTGAAGGTGACTCTTGCAAATATTTCCCGTAAGGTTTCAATGAATCCAAACTGAATTCTAGCTGCTAGACAGCTTAAACCTCTTGTTGTCTGAGAGCTGGCTGATGTCACAGAGGAAAATACTAGACTGGATCTTCACTTAGCCCCCAAAATTTAGAAAGCTGATTTTTGCAGCTGCTGGTGAGCAAATTAGCATGAGAAATACCAGAATATGTACTTCCTCCACTACTTTTCATTATGATCTGAGCAGCTGAATGAATACATGATCTAAAAGTTGGAATAGTTTGGGTGATTGACATCTTATAAAGCTCCTGTCATCCAACAGTATATTCGTAACACACCAGAGAATTCGTACCACTGCTTTCTGAAACACTGCATCTGTAATGTAAACACAGAACTGGCTTCATGGTTTCTGTGAAAGATACAGGAGAAGAGAAGAGAAGAGAAGAGAAGAGAAGAGAAGAGAAGAGAAGAGAAGAGAAGAGAAGAGAAGAGAAGAGAAGAGAAGAGAAGAGAAGAGAAGAGAAGCGCTGGTGTTAATGGGTGACTTCCCATCTCATTGCTGCCTTATCCTTGTCAAAGTTCTTTCTATATTTAAGCTGAAAAAGATACCGCTTATTATTTGTACATAATTAGCATGGGGGTGGTTTTGACGGTTCCCACTCTACATAAATTGAGAATGTGATCATAGGAGGTCAAAATATGTCAGGATTAAGCATCCATTTCTCACCTAAATGGATTTCTGAGAAATGTACTCAAGTTTCTTTGATTCTTTTTAACATGAACTCTTGTAGTCAAGTCAAGGGGGTAAAAGTTAGTGCTCAGTAAAACAGTCTTGGCTAGTTTTCTTTTGGACAGAATTCTGTGCCCTTTTCATGATCACTTGTACTTAAATGGTGCTATAGAGATTAGATAACAAACTGCAAAATTCACTCCACTATTACACAAACCTGAATGGGAATGAAACAACTCCAGCTAGTATTCCTTAATTGTGAAAAAGTTACTTTGATTTAAATAAAAAAAGAAAAAGAAAAAGAAAACAAGACAAGCAGACTACTAATACAGGTGGAAGTAATGGTAGACAGGCTTCAGCTACTGAGCAACATTTGAAGCTGATGGGATGGCGGAGAGAAAATAAAAATATTTTCCTTTAAAATATGACAGTCCAATTTCAAGGTAAAAAAACCTCTGTATTCTTTATGAAGGGCATTGATGCTACTTGACGTTCAAAGGCAATACATGCTGCAGCAGAAACATACTTCAAAGGATAACCAAAGCAGCAGAAACTATAAGAAAAATTTTAAATGCATGCTGAGAAATACTTACATTTTTTAAATGTCATTCATATTCAAACTAAACAAGACTTTAAAAAGTTATATATTGAAAATAAATCTATTTATGTGATGTATCATGCAATAATAAAGGTCCACATAGCACAGGACATTTTTTCTAATATTTTAATTGGTGGGGTTTTAACTGACCCGTAACTGGGGTTCCTTGTCAAGTAGCTTTGTCCCACCATGTCTTCCAAAGGTGTTTCACAGTCTCATTACTTCTTATTATTCTTTTGTACTGGTCTTTGTCAGTCCTGTGATCTCTCCTCTTTACTTGCCAGCTCCAGCTTTCCAGTGTCAATTGTTTTTCTCAGAATTCCAAAATCTTTCTAAGGAAGGGAAAGCCTTTCTTGTCTAAGGAAGGGAAAGCCTTAGCCCAGGTCCAGTGTCCACAAAGCAGAACATTGCTCACATCTGATTGGTCACTTGCCTGTGTATTTTGATCTTTTCAATATTGGCAAAACCACCCTTAGAAAATTGCAGTGATTTCTAGTTTAGTATAGATTTAATTTAGTAAAATTTTCAAAAACAAAGGAAGGGGAATGAGAGAGTACTTATGGTTTTCAGAGTTAAAAAATAAAACTCTACTTTTCCAAGGCCCTGAAGGAATGTTTAGGCTCAATGGCTTAGTGCCACACTCATTACATAAATACTATGTGTATTTATTCTAATATAATGTAGGTCTGTGTTCTTTTCCACTACTGTGTCATTTTACAAATTCATGTCCTGTGTTCTGTCCTCCCAACAATCTTTTTCAGCATTTTTGCTTTCCAAGTTTCCCAAAGAGCATCTGTGTTTCACATTATGTATTTCCAAATAGATTAGTTGACATTTTCAGAATGCGAATCTTGTTTTTTCATATAGAGTTCAGTTTGTTTTCTCTTACCAGTTTCTGATATCCCCTCCATTTTAATCTTCTCCATGGACTTGAAGTCTGTATTACTTACTCCCTTTTCCAGATCATGTATGACTATATTGAATAAAGATGGATGTGTAACTGATAGCTGAACTTTTCCATCTCGTGATTCCAGTAAATTGAGATATTGCAGCTTGTCTCTTAGAAACAATTCCCATTTCATTACCAGGATGTGACAATATGTTTGTCCCAAATATATATATGCAAAGTCTTATTCAATGGTAATTTATCCAATGTAGGAGAATTGTGGTCCTGATTAGGGCAATAGAGCTGCATGGACTCCATGAATTCAGAAGGCTACATATGATTATTTATTAAGATCTATATGCAAGAGCAGAGAAAGCAGCAGCATACATGCAGGCAAGCAGCAATGTCCATCTGTTCAACATCCAGAGTATATTGATAAGGCAGAATCCTCTACTAAGCATAGATTGGCTAACCTCTGTAAACATCACTATGTTATGAAGAATTCTCCCAGCATTCTCAAAACAATCTCGGGACCAAGTGTTTGGCTCATGTTGTAGGCAACATCTCGCCCTTCTTTCTATATTAAAAAAAAAGAAAAATCATGTTTGTAAATCCTTTCCACATGCCCCTGTTGTGGGAAGGAATACAAACTGTATAAATAAAGGAAGTCTGAGAACACCTTAGATGAATCAGGGAGATGTCATTTCACTTGATCCTGTGAGAGATTAACTACTAGTTTCAGAAAAAATTGATTTCAAAAAATCCACCACCATTTCCAGCACAATCAACAACCAATGGCTTCTTGTTATTGGCCTGAATATGTGCAAAGGATCAGGCCATTTATCATTCCATTGGTCCATGATACCTGTAAGGTATTGATATGGATTGGTGATGAACACACTGATATCTCTCTGAGGTGCCTTCAGGTCGCAATCCATGAATTGCACCTCTGCCCAGACATCAGCGGGGTCAGACTGAAAGAGCACCTGGGCTATATGCCTGATGGCAAATGAAACAGACACAGGTGCGTCAGAGCAGGCTATAGCACTGTCTCTGTCAGCCTGTCCAATGTTTGGGACAGCTTTGAATTTGGGAAAGCCTTGAACTTACTGCTGCAGCTCCACACCCTCCCCCTGTGCCTCCTTCTCAAGTGTTAAACTGAACCCTTTCTCAGGCCCTTGGAGGCTTTCCTCCACCCTCTCCCCAGTGTCTTTTTGCAAGTCCCAGTCCCTATGTTCTGCTGGGCAGAAGGCGGGGAACATCTTGGTGGGGATGTCCTCTGCGGGGAGTGGCAACTGCAGCACTCGCTCTGGGCCGGTGAAGGAGGGTGTGTCAGGAGACGCCGGAATGGTGGCCTGCTGGGCGGGCCGGGCCGGTCCCGGGGCGGGCAGAGCGGGCTGCTGAGCTGTATCCAGAGCTTCAGCCGAAGGAGGAGGAGGAGGTGGCACTTCCTCTGCCTCTGTCTCCAGGGTGGGTGGGGCAGGCGGCCAAGTCGAGGCTGACTCCAAAACAGCTGAAGGAGATGCTGCAGTGGAGGGCCCGTCCATGCGGGGCTGGGCAGCAGTTGCCCGAATGAACACAGGTTCAGACCACATATCCAGCACAGTCTCTAACGCTGCCACCAGCGCCTGTAACTGGGCTACTGCCTGTTCCACAGCCCTAGCCCGGCTGGCTGTCTCCTGGGCTGTTAATTTGGCCTGTTGAGCCACAGCTAAATATGCATTTACTATGGCATGTGTATCAGCTGCGACCTGCATCACCTCTTCCACGATGAATTCCAGGAGAGAGGAGCAGGTGGGTGCGGTAGGCACCAGGCTCAGTGCAGTGGGTGGTGGCTCAGCCACTTGTAAAGGGTCCCTGTTTCCCAAGGTTGCATCAAGAGTCAGCCAAGTTCTCATTAATGGGAAAATGGCAAGACCTCCTTGGAGGACTTTCTCCCTTAAGGAGTCACCAAGCATTTTAAAGGCTCGCAGGCAGGAGACACTGTCTATTTTGATAGGCCAGCCATTCTTTTAAGCCCAGGTGAACAAAATATGTAAGGCATTACCTGAGACAGACATTTGCCTGCTTGATAACGCAACTTGCTGCTGAAAAAGCACTGTCAGCTCAGAATCCATATCTGAGAGATTTGATGCTTCCAGCAGCTGTGCCGGGGGAGATCGCTTTGCTCATGCCTGATGGGCTCCGAGCTTTCTGCTCAGAATCAGACCAAAAAGTCCCACAATAGAAAGCAGAGAGAATTACAGTACCTCAGTCTCTGTAAGCACAGAGCAGTGATTGACATTTCAGATTTCTCCGGTCCATAGTTTCCCAGATGGCTCNCTGTCTATTTTGATAGGCCAGCCATTCTTTTAAGCCCAGGTGAACAAAATATGTAAGGCATTACCTGAGACAGACATTTGCCTGCTTGATAACGCAACTTGCTGCTGAAAAAGCACTGTCAGCTCAGAATCCATATCTGAGAGATTTGATGCTTCCAGCAGCTGTGCCGGGGGAGATCGCTTTGCTCATGCCTGATGGGCTCCGAGCTTTCTGCTCAGAATCAGACCAAAAAGTCCCACAATAGAAAGCAGAGAGAATTACAGTACCTCAGTCTCTGTAAGCACAGAGCAGTGATTGACGTTTCAGATTTCTCCGGTCCATAGTTTCCCAGATGGCTCTGGCTGCACTCCCTTTCCAGCACGGCTCAAGCATGGCCCCGGTCTCCTGCCGTCCTGCAGTTCCAGTCCTGGGTTTCTTCATGGCTTGCCCCTGTATGGATAATTCCCAGGGTCTAGCCAAGATGGATTGAATCACAAAAAGAGTCTGGCTCCAGCCAGCACTCAGAACATCACACGGGATCACCAGATGTAGGAGAACTCTGGCTTTGATTGGGCAATAGAGCTACATGGACTCCATGAATTCAAAGGCTAAATATTGTTATTTATTATGATCTATATGCAAGAGCAGAGAAAGCAGCAGCATGCATGCAGGCAAGCAGCAATGTCCATCTGTCCAAAACATCCAGAGTACATTGATAAGGCAGAATCCTGTATTAAGCATAGATTGGCTAACCTCTGTAAACATCACTATGTTATGAAGAATTCTCCCAGTGTTCTCAAAACAATCTTGGGGCCAAATGTTTGGCCCATGTTGTAGGCAACAATCCTATGCTGTATAAAGTGCTTTTCCAAGGAGTATTTATTGTACTTATGACTTTTCCCTTATCCTCTAAATTTTGACAGATGTTAAAAAAAAAAGCAAACAGCAAAACAGAAATAAACAAGCCCACCCTACCCCTAATTCCCACATCCCAGTCCTAAATCAAAAGAAAATATTGACTGCTAAGCTTTTTCTGAATTGAGCATGGTCATTTCTGGTAAGGCATGAGTTCTCATAGTCTGCATTCTGCCAGGTCTGCATGGTCAGCATTATCTCCTCAACAGCTGGTTATGATGATCAACTCCCATCTGAAGGTCCATGTTAGTGCCAAGGGATAGACAATCCCTTGAAGGCTGCTAAACTGGGTTTTGAGTGACCTTTGGGTCTTTTTCAACTATTCTATGAGAAGAGTTTTGTTTCAAGGAAACTGTTTGGTAGGAACAGCTTGCTTTTCTTGTGAAAATTACTACCAAGTTTTCTCTTCTCTCCAAGATGTTTTAGGACCTGATAGGTTTTTTTAGGTAGATTATGAGGTAGAAAACAAAGAACTACTCATCTTCTAATATGCTAAGCACTCCATGATTTGGACTGGATATTTATATTTTGTAATTTTTCTTAGTTTTGTCTAGTTGAGGAAGCATTCAAGACATCATCTGGATGTTGAGATGCTAAGAAATACTCATCTTTTTTTGATCACTGTACTCCAGAGGCAGTATCTATTAACAGCAAGCAACGGACACAATACTTACAGTGAATTTATTTTGCTATTCTGTAGACAGAAAATTTCCAAACTTCTTTCTTGTTTTTTTGATAAAATTCCTTTGTCTCATACTGTCACTTTCTAGTGGAAGAGTTTTTCCATTTTTTCCCCCAGCAGTCTTTGAGTGTGCAGTGCAGGTTGGCCAAGGAAGGTGCATTTATGTTGCATTATCTGTGGAAACTTTAATCTCTCTGTGATCTCGTGACTTTGGAGTGCATGTTTCAATAAGACTGCCTGTTCTAATACTGGCCCATTCTTGTGTGCAGCTACGAAGCATATCTGAAACAGCATGTATTCTGTTTTCTATTGCATGAATTTCATTTACCTAGGACTTTTCTAAACACTGCTGCAAGGATATAAATAGCAAACATCAGATTGAAGCAAAGTCAGTGAGGGATTCCTTATTATGGATCTCTTCAGGCAAATCCAGATATAATTCCTGAGTTCTGAACTGAGCCCTTGGCCAGTGACTCATTTTTGTTCTATTACTCTGAAGAGTCAAATTTACAACCCAAATGAGTACACCTACAGATATTATTATCTTTAAAAATCTCTGGTAGGCTTGCTGACTACAGCTTAAGTCTCTTCAGAGTGAATAGTTATGCATAATCTTTTTAAATTACCAAAATTATTAATTACTTTGAAAGATTTCTTCTAGCAAAAAGTAGATAGCTTCTATGCCATATGACTCGACTTGCAATAATCAGCTCCCACAGGTCAATTAAATGCTTCAGGCTTTAGTCAGCAAGCAGACACCCATCACTGCTGCATGTACTTAGATGGAATGGAAGTTATTGCTTAATTACTCCATTTAAGACTGGATGAAAAAGGGGTCATTATGGGTTTAAAGCTTTACTTTCGATTTATATGGCTTAGAATTATACTTACAAAGACAAGAGCTTTTCTCTTTGCATAAATTAATTCAAAATCATAGACTTTTGAGTGCTCTTCAGAAAGTAAATGGGATTCTGATTAATTTTAGCTCTGCAATTGCAGGACTTAGTAATGAACTAAATGTAGACTGAAATCATGAGGAAGTTGAAGAGATCTTCTAAAATAAGTGTGAAAATGTCAGATGGATCTGCTGTGCATGTATTTCTTTCATATGATGTAACCAAATGTTTAGGTTTCCAGCCTATATAGTGAACTATGTGCAGTGCCTCCCTTAGCCTCCTGTGGCATGTGTTCTATGGGTGAAATCCATTACTCTAAAAGCTTAAAGTTATCAGTGGAAATCAGGAAAATATGTGATACTACATTTTGTAAAGAAGAAATCTGTCTACTTTCAAGAGTTACATTTTTGTGTCTAATTTATTGCATTGCATCCATATGTATGGCTTATGTGTGGCTCTGGTATACTTGTACTGAGGAATCCCTACCTTCTGAAAATAATTAAATAATTGCATACAGTGTCCTTCTGTTTATAAACAGATTCCTTTTGACTAAGCTGATGAGTATTTCTTACATAATCCAAATGTCAGTTGTATGCAATGCAAAGCATTGATAGACACAACAGTCTTCCTATTCTACTGTTTTCCTAGTGAGAATTTTGTCCTTACTATCCATTTTACCTTGTGTACCATGCACCTTTAGAACAATTATGGTCTTTAAAAAAAATAATTCTCAGAAAGGCTGCATCAGTCTGTTGTAAAATTAACATTTATTTAAATTATGGGGTTTTGCTGTGCATTCACTGAAATTCTATTTCGAATATGATGAAGTTCTGAATAGAGTTCACCTTTCTGTCTGTTTTTCTTTTCAAATTGTTTGTTTAAACTGATAGTTTATTTACATAACTGATTCAAGCAATTGCACAAAAAATAGAAGTTAGTTTTAAACCACAAGTGCAGTGGCAAGTAGGTGCTGCTTTGACCTTGATTCAGATTGGTTTTGGGAAAACACTGACTGTTGCTACTTGGGATATCTTATCCCATCTTATCCTAAATGATAAAGAATGTTATTCAAGTGGCTAATGTAAAAATCAGTTTTACTATGTGGTCTGGTATTTCAGTAACACACATGTGAACAATAATACAGTATTTTCAGAATTTCATGTGAGAATAGGGACTTCCAGCATGTGAGTGCTCAGCTGGAGCAGTCAGAAATGCCAAACCAGGAACTGTTGTTGAAAGCCACGTACAGTCACCTGGACAGCTACATACTTCAGGTCTCCAGATTGCACTCAGATTGCACTGGCTTTGTTTGTCTGTAATTTGCACCGTTGTTTTTGGATATGAAATTGCACTGTCCTAATGAGCTGCAGGAGCATTTCAGAGTGCTTTGTCCAAGGAAGAGAAAGTGCAGTTTGTGTAAAGGGCAACCTGTGGAAGAGGGAGGACTAACTAAGTCAACTAAATGGAAGTTTGCAAAGATCAGAGACATGTTTTCTTTAAAAATATAATGCCACGGGAGTAAAAACAGAAAGTACCTTATATTCAACAAAGCTAAAAGGGTTATCTGTTAATGACAATACAAAACAATAAAAATAGACAGCTCCATGATATGACTCAACGTGGTTTGCTTAAATCAGACTATACAACCATGGTGTTCTCATGGAATAGTATCTTGTGTACAAAGCATACATATTTAGCGTTAACCTCTCAGTGACTTTAGATAATATATCTGGACACATGCATGGTATATTGTAACCCAGTTGCCAATATGAGCACCTTAAGATATTTTCTCGAATAGTATTTTTGTGGCCACCCAGTGAGCAGCCAGCTCTTATCTATAAAGCCAGTTTGAAGAGTAATGGCAGCTCTGTGGTAGATATTAGCTGACACCTTTAAACTGAATCTTTTGCTTCACTGATCATCAGTCTCTGTGTTAAACAAGCCAAAAAACAAGCAGATAAAGGGGAGATTTGAGATTACTGTAAAACCTGCAACAATAAAAGGATTTGCCAGTTCAGAGTCATTTGCCATTTGCCGAGGATTCAATGTAACCACAAACTGATGTTTACTTTACCATCATTTCTCTTTATTTTCAGCCAATGTCCTGTGCACCATTCCATGCATAGCAGAATAATAATTTTATTTCTAATGCCCAAGGCAGCTGGTGTGTCTTGAGTAAGAAGATTACATTTGCAATGGCAAGACAAGAATCTAAACACATTAAATTAATCTCCCAGTCCTCCTATAATTGAAGAACTTGGTTGTTGAAATTTTGCTGTCTGCTGGAGAATTTCAAAACTATGGCAGGGCTGGAGTCAGACTTTGATGGCCTCACAGTTATATGTTAATCCTTCATGCAAGTCACAGTGTAACAGAGGGCTCAGGTGGCAGGGATAGAAAAAAATCCTTATTACTGTATCTGCCAATCATATTCTTGCTGGCTTCCTCTTAAGAGAAGACTGCAGCATTTCATACTGAAACAAAAACTATATTTTAAAACATTTTCTTAGCTCTTTTCTTCCCACTTTACAAGTTGAATGTATTTTTACCTCTACAAGCAAAAGGGTAAATTTCCTAGTACAGGCATAAGCATTGTATAGATATAAGCCCTCCTGACAGTTGTTCATAAATAATTAGATCTCTGTGCTTTTGAGCTACTTTGCTGCTTTTTTTTTTTCTATCATTTGTCTGATTTTTAAGCAATGCAGAATTGTATAAAAATGAAGGCACCTGTGACCAGTGTATTTTAAGTCTATCTGTAGGAATAGAAAGGCTACCAATGCCCTAGACTGAGTTTGCTTTTCCAGTCTGAAACCTCAGCAAGGTATTTATTTAAATATTCCTTCTGAATTGTGAATTTCTTACTCTGTGGATACCAGAGAATGAACAAAGAAAATTCATGAAACAAGAAGCCCAAGGACAACCAGGTGGGTTTTTTTCCCCCAAGTTATCTGAGGATTAGACTGTATTTTGTCAATTATTTTTTTCTATGTAGTTTTTTTTCAAAGAATTACTAAATGTTGAAGTGCTAAAATGCTGCAAAACTCTCAAACAATTTAAGGTGAAAATAAATAGCAGTTTCCCATATTTGCCTGACTTCCTTATCTTTGGATTTTCTATTCATGCCGACCATAAGATTTCTTTAATAGTTTCCTGAAAGACTTATGTTCTAGGAAAAATATGTGCTCCCTTCACATTCTATGCCATATTTTTGATCTTGCTGCTAAAGTTACAGAATGGATTTATATAAAACCAAAACAGTTGAAATGAAGCAAGAACAGGTATATTCTAATGCTAAAATAAAAACACATCCACATAAGACTAATATTTTGAATAGTGTAAAAATTAATGAACACCCAAACACAAGAAGGAAGGCTATAAAATGGAAAAGCACTCTCCTTGAATAACAGCTTGCCCCTATTTTACAGATGGGAAAACTGGGGCGCATAGAGAGCTTAATTGATTTCCCTAGTGTCACCCTATAAATCATTGATGTGACAAGGCCTAAAGCTGATTCTTTCTGAGAGCTGTGCAGCAAACTCTTTGCCTGACTCTCTTCAATAAACAGATTCTGAAAGCATGTTCTCTTCCATGCAATAATTTATACTTGATGCATGCAAAGCCTGAAGTATGAGCAGATAATGTTATTTGATCTGTGTTTTGCAAAAAGCCCTTCCAGATACTCTGTTCTACTTGATCTGCTTCCTTCATAAACAGATTTTCTTTTCCTGACTTCTTTCCTCATTCAATCTCCTTTCTCTTTGTGTAAATGAAATGGCATATCCTCTCTCCTAGGTTCTGCATTTATTTCATGCTCTCTTGAGTTTGGATCATATAACTCATCTCAACCTCTCTGAGAGGATAACCTCTTCTTCAGTGAAGCTAGGTCATGAATAATTTCCTAGAAAGTGAGGCATTACCTCTTCTTCAACCCTGGAGCAGAGGGAATATCAGCTGTGTGCAATTATTATCAATAAAGGTAAACCTGTGAGTTAGGCCCTTTCTTAGCAATGGAGTCTTTATATGAAAGAAAAATTATTGCATGACTTACCAAGACCCCTCACCACCCTTGCCTCTGTGTAAAGTCCTTGTTTTCTTTTTCATTCCCATTTGTTAATGTCATTCATAAAAACTGGACTTCAGCAGCATAAGGCTTCTCTTGCATGAGGATTGCTGGGTACTAGCAGTCATGAGCCTTTCTGTTTCCTGCCTTGCCATCTGGCCTTCATAAAAGGAAAAAACCTGGGACAAACTTAGAATGAATTCTTGTAGGAGAATTTTTATTTTGCCTTTAGAAGGACTGTCAGACCGCTTGTGGCACACTCTCTGGCTTATCTCACTGCATTACAGCTTAAAGAAATTTATTTTGAAAAATATTTGGCAAATTTATTACCTGGTCAGAATTTTTATGACAGAAGTTGAAAGATGTATTTTCAAAGTGTTTCAAATACAAATGTAACCAGTTATACTACCTGAAGAAATTCTGGGCTTGATTATACAGAACAAATCAAAGGGCAAATTCCTTTGTCAGAAGAGTTAAACTCTTCAGAGTTTAAAAGTATTCCTTTTAAAATGTAGCAAAAGCTCTACTCTCTCTGCTGGCATTCAAACATGATGGAATAGCAAAATCTACTATATGAAATGGCAGGCATTTTTTGGCTGATACCTCTGTAAGTTGTTTTAATTTATGATCTTGAAAACTAAAAAGCAATATAAGGACATGTCCAACTTTATGTTAATGATGAAGCTGCTGATATTCTCAGTTAAAATGTTGATTCAAAGGTTGAGTGGACTTTCTCTTTGGATAAAAATGCCCTTTCATTCTGCAAAACCAGTGCAATGCCTCTGGTTTGCTGAGTTCTGTTACCACCATTTGCACAGTTTTCCATCACCAATCTCCTTCTTTACTGTAATCCCTATCAGTTTTCTAGAGCCTGAGAAACCTGTGTGATCCTGAGGTGTTTGTGTAGGTTTTGACTTATTAGCTAGGAAAAATAGTAGCATGAAGGTGCCAGTATGTGGAGAGTCACTTGGATGCAGGAGATACTGGCAAAAATGTTATGTTAACTAGAACTGATCAAAGTAACTAGTTTATGTGAAGATCTGACATTTATCAGTGTTTTGAATTGTGGTGCCATTTCTACCACATTTTTTAGAAGAAAGGAACAGTCCTAAATTTTTTAAAATAAGGAGCCTTCTTATTTTTGGAAAGCTAGCTTCATTCTCATTTCTTTCTCATTATAGTGTGCTATAATAATACTCCAGACATCATGCCAGCGCTCTTGACGATATTATTTTGTTTGTGCAATATGAAACTTCCATCGGTGCAGACCTCTTCACCAGTATAGTTGAGGAATTCAGCTGCAGTCGCCATACAACTTCATCTTCATAATTTCACAAAACAGTGTAAAATGTAAATATCATTCTTTTCTCTTGTCTTACATACCTGTTCCATGCGATCACCTCACAGAAAGTAGCTTATGCTCTTCTTGCTGCTTCTGACATAGAAGTAAACGTAAGATGGAAATGATGCAAGGCTGACTCTGGTGTAGAAGTCTTTTTGGTGAATTCATAGTTGACTGTTAAAGTGTCAGAGGGACTAAAAAGAGCTACACCTGGCTCATTTTGTGCCCCATCTCAGTTGTTTAAAAAGAATTTTCAAGTTATGTAATAGCCTTTTGCCTTTGGAATCTGGCAGCTTATGGTTTTGTTGCCTTTACTGGTGTACAATAGAGAGAGAGTTGTAAGATGTGAAAGGGGAGTATATCTTAAAAGTGGAAAACATTAAGCTTCATTTTTTTCATGGTGTGATCTGTTTTTTTCCTCCATGTTTGTCCCTGAGGAGCATGCCAGCATGGAGGAAATGGAAACAATGTTTTGCATTTCTTGTTGTATACCTGAGACAGGTTCATAGACTCCCTTCAGGAGCAGAACAAATTTCAGGGGAAGTAAAAGAACAATTGTCTTAAGCCAAGCATGGTAGAAAAGTCTAATAAAACAATGTATTGGGCAAATCAGTAATATGCGGGCAGGAGGAAAGAAGCCAGGAGAAATCTTGCTGCTCCTGAATTCTTAGTCTACATTTCTTCTGAGGAATGAGAACATACTTTAATCTTACTCAGTTTTTTCATTCCAGTTGCCCAGTTCCATGGGCAGCTCTGAAAGGTGGAAACACAGAAGAAGCAAAAGGCCAGGACAGGATAGTAAAATACTGCATAGTACTGACCTTCTGATATGATCCAAAACTGAGCAAAGTCAACAGCAAAATAAATATGTGAACTTTTCTCACAAGTATTTCTACATAATTTTGATACCTACATAACTCAGGCTTTGAGAACATTGGAATATAGATTTAGAGTAATTGTGGGAATACAACAGTGGTTTCTGCTTAGTGTGCCATATTCATTAATACATTTCTTTTAATGAACGGTGATTTGTTTCCTGTGCCTCTGATTTTCTGTTGAATTTTGACTGTGATTAATGAGAGATTACATACCAAAGGGAAGGAGCATAAATAGAAATTTGAAAATTTTTTTCCTTGGAGAATTTTATTTACATGGCTCATTGCTATTTGTATTTGCAGGCTTTTTTCACAGAGGCATAAGAAGATCCTTTATTCTTGGGGCCCTGTTTCACAGCTGTCAACCTCCTTTGTGGATGGTCTGTAAAAATCATAAAGATAGGCAGGGTCACTCTTTCCTTGAGTGTTCAGGACTGCTGAACAATCTGTAAATTTCCCTCTGAATTCCCGTTTTCATGTACACTTAAATCACCCCCCTTGCCATACCCACACAGAGGGCTAAAAAGATCTGTCACACAATTGTTGATCATTCTTTTTCCTAGTTCTCTCCTGTTAGGAAAGGTTTTGTAGTGTAAGAAGTTTCAGGCCTATTGAGATATTGTATTGTTTAGTATGTATGTCCAAACCATTCTATTGGCTTAATTGATAAAATAGCCAGTACACTTGATGTGGATTTGGAAACCTGCTAGGTGAGAGCACAGTAGTCTGATTAGCGATGTGATATGCACAGAACTGCAGATAAATTATTTGACATCAGCTGTAATTTTATTTTATTTTAAAAGTTTATAATGGGGTCATAACACCTGGGTTAGAAATCCTAGTGTGTTTCTTGTTGATCTGTCTCAGTAATTGATTTCCCTTGCAATTAAATTTTAGAGCTGGTTCCTCTTTTTGTTGTATTAAAATCCAAAAACCACAAAGGATGTTGCTGCTTAACTTGAAGGATTGTAAAAACTCATAGTGTCTTCAATTTTTAAGTAATTCTTACTGTCTGAGCTATTTCAGGGCTTTTTTAAAGAGAAGATGGCACACAGTAGGTGTTGAAGAGAATTTACTGAGGAATCAAGCCTTTAATCTGACATATTTCTTCTGATGTCATGCAAAAGATAATGTGCTGAGTGTACACAACAGGACCCAGATGAGGTCCTTGTGCTAACTTTATGCTTAGCCATAAGAGCTGAATAAGTTATGGGGAAGACATTAGAAAGATATTTAGTCCATAGTACTAATTTCTTTCTTTTTTTGTTAGAACAGAAATGATTTATCCTACAATCTTTTTGAACTGAGTTCATTTCTTTGAAGGGATAATAAAGAATTGGTCAGAATTGTCATTCTAGTATAGTAATGAAGAGGTGTTTCTTTTGCTTACCTTTTTTTAGATACAAATAATTGCCATACAGTTTAAAAATAGTAAAGTGCATCCCAATTGGTTTGACAGCAGTAGCTATTAAATTCTAAACAACAAAAAGTCACACTACATTTATCATTATTTAATGACTCATTCACTTTGGTCCCTCTGTGAGCCCTTGATGTTATTTGTCATTCAGCATTATACTACTAGAAGTGTCAGCAGTTCTAGGATCTTACCTCGCCTTAGACTGAAGAAACCCCCTGAAGTGTGTAATTTTTGATCATATAGTGTCTACCTTCAAAATAAAAGAAAATAATATCGTTATCCTACCCTCATTAACGTTATCATGTTCTGATGATGTTCATATGCTTTTTTTCTTTTTTTTAGTAGCCTCTGATTTGTGTAGGCAGGAGGAGTTTTTAAACCCATTTGAAAAGAAAGCTGATACATATTTATATGCTTTTTAAACTCTCAGTTAGTGCCACCATTTTGTATTCTAAGTTAATTAACTCACAATTGTATGTTACATATTTTGCATGTTGTTAAATGTATTAATAGAGTTTTTAGCGGATTTTGGGGGAGAGTTTGGTTTAGCTTTGCAGACAGGTTCATTTTGAACCTTTGTTTTTTCTGTTTTATCCCATCTGTTCTCCCTTTGTTCTCAGATGAGATGAACAGAGAACACTTGCTTCAGTTGTAGGATGAGCAGAAAAATTGTAGTGATATTTTGGAGAGAAGTCAGACTTCTTTTTGTAATCTTTTTGTGTGTTTCGTTAAAAAATATCAGGTGACAGATGCATTCTAGGAGCACCCCTTTACTGGGGGGGATCCCAGCATCATGTCTGGGGAAACAGAACTGACTGTTAATTTGTATCAGTGCTGTGTTCACTTTATCAGCCGTGTTCTCAAATCCAGTATTTTCGTCGGTTCCTAGATTTTTCCTGTTTTGTTTTGTCTGTGAGGAAGCAACCTGTGGTTCAGCCTGCGATTTACTGAAGTGGCGCTTACGTTGGGGCCTTTATTCCTGGCAATTATTATTCCTTATTATTCCTGGCAACTCTCTCCCACAGCTGCTGGTGCTGAACACAGCCTTGCATCAGTCTGTGCTACATCAGCACCCTCCTGACAGAGCCACTGCTGAGCACTCCTATTTCTGTAGTGTAGATGAGACTTTAGTTGGAGTAAACAGTTTGGTATTGTGAGTTCCTAAAGCAATTCCTGGAGAAGTTATTTGACAGGGTATTTACCAGGCTGATTGATAAATTTTCATATAACTGATACTTGCCTGGGCTTATGCAGCTGTTAAGGGAGATCACCGAAACAGGAATTGCATATTGTTGCCTTAGCAACTACCTCTTTATATTGTGCTTAAATCACTTGGAAATACACAGTGTATCTTAAGGAACTGCTTCCAGCAAAGGCATCCAATCTAAATAATTCTAAATAATTTCACAAAAGAAGCATCAGGATGCCTTTCCTAACAAAGACCATCCTTATTTTAAGTTTCGTTGCCTCATTTCACTACAGGCTTAGCTTGTTTTGAGAAAAACACACAATAAAATTTAAAGAACCCAAATATTTATTTATGCATGTCACCATAATCTGATTGCCAAATTGGCTGGAAGTTGAAAATGAAAATATTCTCCTAAAGGCCATCTTCCATTCTGTAAAATCAGTACTGATAGTATGCTTTCCTACACTTGTCTTTTTAATGTCAAGTTTTCTTAAGGGTAGACTCTTTGCCTAGGTTTTTTTTTTTATTATTTTTATTATTTGTGAAATGTTATGGATATAAAAGGAAGACCTTAAGCATATTTTACCTTCTCAGATGTTTCTTGTTCCTATTCTGAGATTTTTATTTTATTTTATTTTATTTTAGACTTTTTCTGTAGATATTTGCAACAGCTTTATTTTGAAAAGAGAAGGAGGGAGAGGCTTTTGCTAATATTACATTGAGGCAGTTGCTTGAGTACTCATGCTGCCTGGTAGTCTCACATATCAGTTTTGCAGGGAGTATTTTCTATTGCTGTAGCAACTTCCCCAGCTCTGAGGTCACTCCTCGGTGTAACAGTCAGAATTGGATTTTCCAGGTGTGGAAACAGTGTTTCAGAGAGCTCAACAAAAAAGCCTCTTAGCAACTATGTGCCGGATCCAGAAAAAAAAAACAACAGCTTTTTCTGTTCAAGCTGAGGTTTACAACAGAAAGATACAACAAGAGACACTGCTTTCAGGGGCACTATGTATCTACCATTTCAGAAAACTTATTTTCCTTTTGTAATACTGTACACAATCAATGAAATTTAGAAATGTAGTATGACAGAGTTGTCAACATATTCTTTCTATTACCCCTTTTCTGGGCAATGAAAAGGAGAGACAAGCATAATGCAAGCTTACAGAATTTTAAAGGAATCATATTTTGAGGACCAGTTGTCATTTTTAGGTCACCACTCACATCTCTGAATATAATTTTCATCTAAGCTGCATGGCAGGGTTTGTATGTGCTGGGAGAAGCTACGTTTTCCCAGCAGGAGACCAAATCAAAATGAAGCAGTCAGATGCAGGTGCATAGTAAAATAAAGGATCTATTTACCCTGAAGCATGAGCAGTGGGCCAAGAAAACAGAAGCAGTCTACTTCTGTCTCTCACCTCCTTCTCTCCCTACCTTTTCCCTCCCTGATAACTATGCCAATAAATTCATAAGGGAACCAAAGGGAAGGTGTTCACTTGCTGTTAATGAGCTGCCGTGCCTGCTGCCGAATGTCTAAAGCGTTTTTTTTTTTGTTTTTTTTTNTTTGTTTTGTTTTGTTTTTGGTTTGGTTTTTTTTTGTTTTGTTTTGGTTTTTTGGTTTTTTTGTTATGCTGATTAGATACTGTTAGAGCTGGCTGTCTTTTAATTTATACCTAATCCTTCCTTCCAGCTTGCACAGCCTCAAGCCAGCCTGGAAAATGGTTGAAAGAGTTTTTTTCTGTGGGCATCTGTTGCCTGTGTCCATTCTGAATTTTGAATTATGCTGTGGAAAGAGCAGTGTGGCTGAAGCAAGCGTGCCTAAACCAAAATTTTTAAAGGCCTTTTGCCTAGGTATTATTTCATAAGTCATACTTTTTATGCAGTCTTTAAAAAAATCTGCAGCATTGTTTAAAGAAGGGCAGTTCAATAATCATGATTTAACAAAATCAGCTGTATTGGTTGATGGTGAAATGAGACACCTTCCTGAGCAGTGTCTGCTTTTCACTTGGGTTTCCAGAGTTCATTAGTTAAGAGCTGAATACGTTCCTGTGTGTGAAGACAACCACCCAGTGCTGTTTCCAAGGCTGAAAAAACCCTTGAGCAATATAAGTACAGGAAGAACACTGAGAATTTTGATTTTATTGCTGATTAGTGGCATTGTGGGACTGAGACAACTTTGTCTAGGTTTGGGAGGAAGAAGTAGGAATACACAAAATCCATGTGGTGAATTCAGCTGCTTACTCTGCAGCGCTGGAGTGCTTAGGTTCTGTGTTTCTTTTCTCAGGTAAAATGGGCCAGACATATGTTGCAAAGATTAATCTGACTGATTATTATGATGTAGAAGATTTGGAACTCTAAATATTTATGTCACTCTGTTGCTGTAGTACTGTGCAGGGTTATGCACTGAACATAACATAATAAAAATGAGACATTTACCCATCTGGAATTGGACAGCCGCTGTAACATGAGAGAAGTGACAGCTGTCTATGCTGTGTACTAGAAAAGTATATTTATCCCAGCACAAAAATTGTCATGCTCAGGACCTGAACTGTTTTAACATTACTGCTTTCCAATATCCACATTTAAGTCTCTAACAACTTTGTCGAAAAGCTCTGAGACAAGTCCATGCTTTGTTTCCAAGATTACCTTCAGAAAGGGAGGGATGTATACATCCTGAATTTTGGAGGAGCAGTGCTGCATAGCAGAACAAAGCAGTACAAACAAGATTTTGAAAAGAGATGTGTTCTGGTATCATCAAAAAGGACCACGTCTTGTTTCTAGTAACTTCGTCTATTTTATATAGAAGTAGTGACACACTTTGACTTCTTTGTCAGGTGGAGAAAACACCTACAATACATAAACAGAAGACCTAGAGAGTGCTTAATTACAATTTTTAAGAAATTTGGCTTCTATTTACAGATGGATTCACATGACCTATAAAAAGTAGCAGTTCATTTCTGCTTTATAGTGAAGAATACATAGTCTGCATAATTACTAAAATTTATTCAAAATAATTAGACCGCAACTGAAAAATCAGGAGAGAAGTAAACCAAAACTGATATAGAAGAAACACTATCTATATTGCTTTGGCTTAAACTTTGTTATACTTAATAAAGGTCAAATATGCATGTTTACCAGAAATATTCTATACATCAGAATAATTTGCTAAAATATGCACACAGAAACTGTGACGGTGTGTATTTTTTCATTGTTTGCTTTATGACATATTTAAATAACAAATACAAGAAAGCAGATTTTTATGTGGCTTCAAAGCCTTGTCCTAAGTATGTTCCATGATGATTCGGGTCAGAATCCAAGCCAGCTTCCTTCAAGAGAAATGGAGACATGCTTACCAATTCCACTATGAATTGAACTTAGCCTGAAGAAGGCCTTGGCCACTGTCTCTAAATCAGTGGAAATGCTGCTGCATGGGCAGTGTGCTTTCTTCTATGGGAGAAGTATAGAAATGCAGTGGTAATTAGTTTTTTTCTTTTTAGCCAATCAGAGGCTCTTAAAAACAATGCTGATAAAATACAGGTAAAAGAACGATAAGGAAACATTGAGAAAAATCATGAGCCACATGCTCTGGCTGTAGTAAGTAACAAATGCAAACTGTACAATCATAGTCTTCATTGATAAAAAAAAAAATTTAGGGGGGGTTTACATTACCTGAGTGTAATCACAGCAGGCACCACTGTTGACGTTACATAGCAATGTTCTATGGAATGATGTAAAAAGGGACAGTCCTTGGCACCCAAACTATTGCAGAGTTCAAAAATTGGTCTTGTGTTTTTTTGTGATTTAGTCCATTTTGGTTTAAAAAAGAAACTTAATTTGACTGCAGCCAAGAAGGGTTTTGGACATTTCTTGCTGTTAATTTATTTTATAAAATCAGCCAGTTAGAAAAACAGCTTTTCATGGCTTCCAGTAGAGGAAAATCTGAGTTAAAGAGTTATCATGTCAGAATTTCCTGTAGGATAAGTGAAAATGAAATAAAAGTTCCTAAATTATTTGGTTATTAACTCTGAGATTTACAAACTTCCTGGTAACTGTTGCAGTGCAGAAAGTGATCAGACTAGTAGTGATTTTTGCTTTGTTTTTGATGGAAACAAATAGCCTTTGTGTAAATTAAACCAGTCCACTTTGGCACTGGGGGAGGTTTCTGGGCAAGGTTTTTTAGCTATCATTCATAAGTATTTTCATAATGTCATCCATAAGGTAAAAAATAATGCTTCTATAGGAAACCTTTCCAAATTGAGATGCCAGGGCTGAGTTGCTTCAGTTCCAGATGCTTTGGCAGAATTGTATTTTCCAGCTCCCTGAGAGCTGGAACTTATGTGTACCTATGGAAGCAGATGAAAGAATAGGAATAAAAATAAGATACTGAACTACTTCTGCTGGTACATGCCTGAAAAAAAATCATCAAAGTTATTATAATTATGACTGTTATTAGATATCATGTCTGCTTTCTGCATATTTAAATTCTGAGAGAGGTGAAACTTAGGCACTTAGAAATCCCAGGGGAATAATTGGAGAAATGATGACATATTCCGCTTTTTGAACAAATTTCAATACCAAAGCTGTGTTCTACGTACTTACATTTCTTCTTAATTATACTTGGATGCAAGATAGATAGTAATTTTCTGTCTTACAAATGCATGTAGCCAATTAGTCTTGTAGATCATGAATACGCAATGGCCTAACTCATTAAATGGAATTTTTCCTTCTCTGTTCTTATGGCAGAAGAGTCTGCAAATAGCTGAGTATTGTGTCTCTCTGGGAGCTCAGCCTTGGCCAAGGCTAACAATCCATAACTTTAGCAAGTGGACAACTATCAAATTCTGAATTTTATTCCTTACAGTGTGCCATGCTAGCCTTTTGTGTGTGTGTGTGTGTGTGTGTGTGTGTGTGTGCGCGCGCGCGCGCATCTGTCTGTCTGTCTGTCTGCATGCATGCATGTACTGTAAATTGGTAAAGGCTGTTCTGCTCCTTTGAACTTCTGGTCCTCAATTTAAATGCCACCGTTCTGATGCTCTGTGATGAATTTTGTCTTCCTGATTTCCTCCCATTCCTAAGAAATTGTGAGCCCAGAAGCTCTTCTCCCTCTGGCCCACTGAGACATGCAGACCTGACCTCTTTTGGCTCCTGGAACTGGAGCTGAAAAAAAACTGGCAACATGTCTCTGAAGAAACCACAGCTTATATCAAATGATCTAACACAGGTGTTGTTTTCTTCTTCCCTCTGATTTTTTACTTTTTGTTTTCTGCATAATATACTTACCATTCTGTCATCTCAGAGTATGAAGGTAACATGTAGCCTAGTCTGCCTCACAGGCAAGGCTCATAGCCATGATGAAGGCAGACTGTTATGACCAGAGTTATCCAGGACAACTGAGAAAGGAGTTACAGGACCCAGTATTTCTCAGCCAATTTTGCTAAGTTTCAGTGTGGGTAAATTCTAAATAGGGTATGAGGACATGGCTCGGTGATTTGCCTTCATGCTTTTCAGTGGCAACATGTTAGCCCAATGATGAATGTTGCTTCTCGAACATTCTGTCTTCCTCTTTCTCATAATACTGCAGGATATCTGAGACTTAGGCACTTCAGTGCTACAGCAGATTTTGAGCTGTGATTTTTTAAAAGCTGTGGTCTCAAATATTATAAAGTAACAAAACCTCTCAGTTTAGGGGAAATGTTTTCTGTAATCTTACTACTGGAGCAGTTATCTTGAGTGCCTCATTGACATGTTTTGCAAAACTCCTCTGGGGATTTAAATTTAATGACTATTTTATTTAAAAAGTAATAAAAAAACCACCATGCTGTTGCTTACACTGGATTTTTTACTAAAATTTGAGTAGGTTTTATCTGTTGTTATTTGTAGTTGCAGACTTCTCAGAGAATGGAAAGTCTAAATCTCTTATAAACAAGTTTTAAACACGTCTTAAAAGTATGCAAAAGTACCCATATTTTCTACTATTAGGATTCTGTTACTGGGTCTGGAACTCTGGGATTTTGCCCCTTCTGCTGTGTACCCCACAACTTATGGTTCTGGGGAGTGAAGTCTCTCTGCCTTTGGAGAAATGAATTGGGTGCTTGCTGTCTCCTTGCTTTCCAGGGTTTACTTTGGGAATGTTCCAGATAAATGCATGAAGAAGGGAAGGCAAGAGTTATTGTGTGAAGTCTTTATTTTTAGCAAGTAGAGAATTATATATATATATCTGGTGTATACATATGCGTGTACATATATATGCTGTAATGCAGATGTGAAATTGCTGCTCCTATTTCTTAAAGTTCTGTTTTCTGCCATTCACTGTAAGAGAAAATACTAATATTATATTTTACTGCTTGTACCTTAAAGATTCAAAACATCTTTATCTGCTCTGCATCTTGCAGAGTTCACATGGAACTTATGATGGAGGTCTTAAATCTTGTGTGTAACAGCTGCCACTAGGATGTGGTGGGAATCTTTCAGGGAGAAGGGAGGAGTATGTAACTTTTCTTATAGATATTAAAACTTGGGAGTAAAATGTGAAACCTTTTTGAGTCTCAGAATAGCAATAAAAGCAGTGAGTAAATTTAACTTGCTAGACAGTTGTAATTTGCAGAATGCATTTGTCAACTAGTTTGGAAATAATCTAGAGCACATTTAGTTGGAAAAAATAGAGATGGGCTCAGACTAAAAATGTGAGCAAAATGTCCTTCCAGGTTTGCAGAAATTAAGCTATACACTTCATCATAAACTCAGTAATAGAGAAGACCAGAGGTGTTATGGGGGAGATTTTGAACTTTGGGGAAAGACAGATTTTGTTCCATATCTGTTTGGTCCCTAAACACAACTGATTTGTCTTGGAATCTTCCATTTAATTTTAAAGTTGGTGCTTCCTTTAAACTGTGTTATTGCATTTGGAAGTTGGGAAGTATAATTGTAGCGCAGTTCTTTCCAGACCAGTGTTTATTTTGCCTTCAGTATGTTGGGTCTGTGAATTGTTAAAAAACTCTTCTGCTTGAGTCTTTGTAATGAGCAGTGTTGGCTCCACTGTCATGGAAATCAGTGTGATCTCATGAGTACAGAGAAATGAGATCACCACCAGGGAATAAGGAGATGCCCCAGCATTGTAAATAACAAGTGGGCTTTTAAAGACAATACACCCTTCTGGTGATTGATTGCAGATATTTTTCATTAGGTGGATGAAGATGTAATGGACTTTGTTCACATCTGACATTTTTATTTGCTATCATGTTAATAAGTAAAAATCAGTTTATATTTTTGAATCGGATTTTCATGTTAGGCTATTACAGCCCTTCAGTTCTGTCCCTCAATTCTGACTTTTAACCCTGCCAGTTTTAAACTCTTGTAAGTAGGGTTTTCTCTACTCCACTTTCTTGCTGATACAGAGTTTCCTCAGAGAATTTGATAATTTCTGCTAAAGACATTTGTAGCTGCAATTCTCAGTATAATTCATTGGTTTTTCTTTCTGAGTCATCTTTCATCTTATATTTTCCAGGTGGGTGAGAGGCAGAGAGTTCTGGTAACAGAAGAATCCTTTGACTCCAATTACTATGTTGCTCACAATCCTTTCTATGAGCAGGTACAGTTAAATAAACCAAATAACATGTTTTTGTTTTATCTTTGCTTTCTGATAATCTCAGCAACACAATGTGTCAGGATTTTAAAAAATCTAGCAAAGAAATAAGAATAATTTTCCAGGAAACATGTGAGCATCAAGTCTTTTCTGTGAGATATTTTGTTTTATTATTGTGTTGTAAATATAATTTATCTATTATTGTAAATATAATTACTCTTGTTGTAAATATAATTTGCCTATTACCTATAAATTATGTTAAGAAATATACATTGGATGTTTGAGTATACAACATGGTTTTAAAAGCTTTTAATTATTTCAGTAAGTTTAATTTCTATGTCCTCAAAACATTGATTTCTGCATAGTTGAGTCATGATAATTTGCATGCATCTTTCTGAAAAGTGTTTCAGGCAATGCAATTTGTAAAAAAAACCAAAACTTCTAACAATACAAGGGTCAGAAACTTTTTTAGATCAGCATGATATGTTGTGTTTCATAGAATCATACAATGGTTTGGGCTGGAAGGGGCCCTGCTGGCTGCCCCTCTTTGGGTGCAGCACAGTTGGCTTTCTGGTCTGCAAGTGTGCATTTCTGGCTTACATTCAGCCTCTCATCCATCTCTCATCCCCCCGGGTCCTTCTCAGCAGTAAAGTTCTTACTCTCCATGAGTTCTTTTCCCAGTCTATACTTACGTCTGGGATTACCCCAACCCAGCTGTAGCACCTTGCACTTGGACTCTTTGAACCTCATTATGTTTTTGGGGGTTCACTTCTCAGGCTTCTCTAGGTCCCCCTAAATGGCATTCCTTCCTTCTATTTTTTGTAATTTTTTTTCTGTGGACTTCCTGTAGATAAATTCTTGCCGCACAAAAACATTATCTTTGAGCTGGGAAGGAAGTACACACATCAATTTCACAAAATTGTTTTTTTTGCTCAAAAGCAGATGACTCGCTCAAGACTAATAAAATTTGCTTTCCTGAATCGTCATGATCATGATTTTATTTTCCACTTACTTGCACTAAGATGTCTACAGTTTGCTTTTGCTACCATTAGGTATTCAGTTTTTTGAACCTGGAGAGACTGTAGATGATGACTGTGCTTTCTTCTGGTTTTGGGTTATGCTACAAAATTTATTTATTTATTTATTTATTTATTTATTTATTTATTTTTCCTAAGTAGTGAGTAACATTGCTATTCTTGAAATATCTGTTTTCTGTTGCTGTTAGATACCTACATCACTAATAATTTTTTCCTCTTTTTTTTTTTTTTTGTTTTTTTTGGTTTTTTTTATAAATCTCCTTTTTTTTGTCTAACTTCTACATGTCTAACTTCTGTCTTCTAACTTCTGGGAGTAATTTCCTTCAAGTAGGACAATCAATAGTTGTGATAGATGAAAATGGAGAAGTAGTATTTGGCAAAAAAAGGTCTCCATATGTGGGTGGCACAGATTTTTTGTCTCTGAAAGTCCTCTGCACATGTAGTCCTAAAAATTAAGCCGTTTTAAGGCATTTCAATTTCAGCATCAAATAATCAAGATAAAAATATAAGATCATTGCCTTTGAAAAGTTCTGCTTTTGTGGTCCTGGTGAGACCACACCAGGAATGCTGTGTCCAGGTCTGGGCTCCTCAGTACACTAAAGACATGGGGTTGCTGGACTGAGTCCAGTGGAGGGCAACAAAGATGATCAAGGGACTGGAGCATTCTTGCATGAGGAAAAGCTGAGGGACCTGGGCTTGTTTAGCCTCAAGAAGAGGTGACTGAGAGGGGACTTCATAAGTGTCTATAAGCAGCTGAAGAAGGTGTCAGAGGATGTTTCCAGGCTCTTCCCCGGTGCTGCCAACCAATAGGACAAGAGGCAATGGGCAGAAACTGATGGTTAGGAAATTCGCCCTGAACATGAGGAAGAACTTTTCTGTGTGGGTGACCATGCAGTGGGACAGATTGTCCAGAGAGCTGTGGAGTCTCCCTCACTGGAGAAATTCCAGAACTGCCTGGGTGCAATCCTGTGCCATGTGCTCTACAATGACCCTGCTTGAACAGGGAGATTGAATCAGATGACCCTTCTGAGGTCCCTTCCAACCTGACCCATCCTGGGATTCTGTGTGTGGATAAGCTTCCAGTAAATATTATTAAATAAAACCCCATGATTTGGTTTTTCATTGTAAGCAGCGTAAAAAATGTAATTTCATCAGGAAATTATTCCTCTTTTCTTTTTCAACTGCTTATCTGTTTCAGAGCTGTTTTAATTCCATTTATTCTTCCAGCAAAAAATATTGCTCCTGTATTTTGGGCTCTTTCTTTTTTTCGGAACATCTGTTATGTGCTGTCTTTTTTATGAAGTTGGACTGTCTGATATCATGCTTGTGCAAATTCAGGAAAGAGTTGAATTAGTTGCTGACTCAAGAAACAGTCCTCTATTTTTACAGGCATTCATTGTCAATCATGCATCTCAGCTGCAAAGGATCTGCACAATCAAAATAAGGGCTTGTGCAAAGAGAAACAAGGGTATACTTTCTGTCCTGAAGCCTTTACAGACTCTTTTCTTTTTCT
>VWZN01003197.1:156527-168924 GCA_013396955.1 Regulus satrapa
AAAGGTTTTTTTTTTTTTTTTTTCCTTTTTTTTTTTTCTTTCAAGTGTTATGGGACAGAGATGAAAATGGGAAACTTTACAGTCTGTTAGAGCTGTGAAATACAAATGCCCTTGGGAACTGTTTGGGTCTGGATTCAAAAGCTGCAATTCAGGCCCAAATTTCTCATCAATCAAAAAACATGACTTAAGGAATCAGTCAGAGTTGAAAAGAGCTGAGCTAACACTGCAAAGCTCTTGCAGAATGCAGGCTGGAGATCTTACTGGCCAAGTGTGCCAGAGGCTATAGTGTACGCTGGTTACTAAAATTTTTTAGTATTTTCTCTGATGTTCATCAAAACTATGTTTTCTGAATGGATACTAGAAACTTTAATGTTCCTTGTGGTATTTAGTAACTATGTCTTTATTTTATTTAAAAGGTTCTTGTGCCAAAGGATCCTGTGTTAATGGGTAAGATGGTAGAAGTGAATATTTATGAAGCTGGGAAACATTTTATGAAGGGGCAGCCAGTATCAGATGCTCAAGTTCACACTGCCTCCATCAGCAGACCATTAGCAAAGGGAGAAATTTCTGGTTTAACAGAGGTGAGTAAAAGACATTTTCTGCTTTACTACACTGGCAAATCCACAGCTGTTCAACCAAAATGCTATATTTCTGTTATCATTTTATAGTTCCCATTTATATATGCATGAAGCTTTAATTTTTCCTGACAGATTGGAATCTGAATTCAAAATATGTTTCTGCTGATGCCCGTAGCTTTACTTTGTTGACTATAAAGGCAATAATACTCTTGTTTCTGGTTTCTAGATGCAAGATAGGGAATGAACTTACTAGAATTGAAAAGATTAAACATCAGTAATTATATAATTCAGTGTATTTCAGTTTAGTGGAAGGATGAATCAGTTTACTTTTTCTTACAAATTTTTTTTTGGTTTTTTTTGTATTGATTACATATATGTTAAAACAGGTGTAAACGCTATTCAGAGATTCAAAATTAATTGATGGGTAGAGATGCAGAATATTTACAATATATTTTGGAAAAAGGTCAACATCTGATTTAGTCATGTAAAAAAAATGAAACTCTTTTTAAAAGAGATCTGATTCTTATTTTACACCTCAGTAGATATGGCTGTTAGCCAAGTATTCTCATACATTTCATGGAGCTCTAGTTGTAAAAACTGATGGAGTGTGAAATGAAAATGTGTAGCACATTTCTAAGCATCATTTGATGTCCTTTCTCCAGCACTGTTGTTAGGATCTCCAAAAAATAGGTAGCACATGGGAGAAGGATAATTGGCAGTGTATCAGTCACTTTACTGCTTTTACAGTAAATTGCTGATAAGTATTAAAGTGTATACATGCCCTTGTTTATGATCTAAGTAGTCACATTTAAAATACATCATCAAGGCATACCTGAAGTGACCAGTGTTAAGCTAAACTCCTTGGTCTCTTGAATAAGCCTGGCTGTGGAAACATAGAGCTGCAATAATACACTGCCTGTAATGCACCTACTGTAGTGTGTTCAGCAGATCATGACACTTAGGCACAAACACATTACTAAGCTCTCCATTAATATTGCCTGTGTGTATGTGTATATTGGCCTGATAAGGGTGAGTAAGAGATGAAAAACAGCAAAAACCTTCAAATTGTCTGATTGGACTATGTGGCTATTTAAACACAGCTGATTTTTTCATCAGAATGTTTTTTTTTAATAATCTGCTGGAATAGAACCAAGACTGTCATTAGGCTGAGTATGTGCTGCCAGAAGCTTGTAGATGGGGACAAGCAAGCAGACTCTTGACTGAATTTTTTTATGTTAAAATGAGAGATAAAATTATTAAAGTCAAGGACACTGATTATTTCCATAGGGACTCATTGAGATATATAGATCTTGTCCTGCCCTTGGATAGGCACAAACAACTGCTTGGTATCCCCTTGTAAATGGCTGCAGCAAGCAAATGATAAGGCAAAATGCTTTCCATTACTTTTGTGGTTACCAGTGCTCCTTCAAAGGGAGTAAATGATATATGATTGGTCCACTGGAAATGTTAGGAACTTTTTTTTAATGGAGAAAAATTGAATCTCAGTATTTCACTAAATGGAACATCTTTGGTACATAGAAGCTTCAGATGAAAGCTTTTAATCACACTTGGCCAATGTATAATACATAGAACATGAATTGAAATTCTTAGTGGAAAGTTTTCCTGTAAAATCATACATATACATAGAAACTCAGGAACTTTCTTTAGGTTTCCAGAAAAAGAAAAAGTCAGTTTGCCACAACAATTACCTTAGATTTCTGACTGGCTGCAAGATGCAGTCTGGGCTGTGCTGTTTGGTTGGACTGCTGGAAACACTTCCTGCTGGGTATGCTCAAGACACGTAGTTCCAATCAAAGATGCTTTGAGCAAGATAAAAGGGGCAAAATATAAGGGTCATATGAGTTTTTTGTAGTTGGTTACTTGCACGGATGGCAGGTTGGGGAAAGATGAAGGAGGCAACTCAAAACAGATTAATTCAGAAACTCACTCAAAAGTAGCAAAATATCTTGCATCTTTAACAAGATTCCAAGTTTCTCCACTATGTTTTCTGCAGCTTGTAGGACTAAAATCTTGGATAAATTTTCCACTGTGTACACATATAAGCAAGAATTAAGGTCTGCTCACTACTAATGATGTTTTCATTACCTTATATAGGACACAGTAAAAGGTGTTTCAAAATGCATCACAGCTGTACTTCCCTCTAATAAGGAATGTTCACAGAAAGAGTGAAAGCTTTTGAGACTGTAGTTTTTAAGGAAAGTAATCAACTGAGAGCACCATCATGTGAGGAAGTCAAAGCAAGCCATAAACTCATCCTGAGCAAGAAGGTACTTCTAGTGATGCTATGAGGAGAAGTGCCTCCAAAGAGTCAGAGCTGATCTGCAGTTGTGTGCTCTCTTTACATCTGATACGTAATCCTCAATAATTTTTTTCTGACAAATGCAGAGCGAGCATCACAAGCAACACGTGTGCCTGAAGGAATAGTTTTAAGCCTATTTTTACCTTTTTGGCGGCATGAGTCTGGCAGCAAATTGATCCAAAGAAATAAAAGAAGTAGGTCACCAACTGGAGCCAACAGATTTGACTGAAAAAGAGGGAATGCAAAATGCAAAAATACAAAGAACAATTTAGAGACTCCATAAAATATTCACACAGTGTATGTCTATGACAAGTAAGGAGGCAAATATATATATAGAATAATTCAGAGTATTTGTAGCATTTCATGCTTTTTCAGTGTGTGAAGAACACAGCTAATGCATATATCCATTAATGTACTAATAATGTAGAATGTCTTACAGTTATTATACTCCTTAAGGAAAAAACTGTAATCAGGTAGATGGGTTTAGAACAAGATCTTGACATTCAATCTTGACATTCTCTGTGGCAGAATTTGGGACAGGAAGGACAGAAGAGTCTTGGAGTCAGCAGCTCGGATTAGAAAGCTATCAAAGCAATCAGGCTTAGTGATTGTAGTGGACATACTAAGTAGTAAAATGCACATGTATTTGCCAGGATGTTTAAAAAAAAAAATCATCATTTTCTTATAAAAGCCACTGAAAAGAGAGTGATGTCTCCAAGTGGCACAATTTTACAAGAAGGCTATTTGTGGGGGGCAAACACATTAGGAAATTTCAGTTGACATATCTACTATAGAATTACTTGGATTTAAAATGTGCATTTGCTGATTCAGTAATAGAACCATGTTTAAAAGGCATACATTGTAGAGGATATAGAGGTGAAAGTTGAAGTCAATAAAGCATGAACATCTGTAAATGCATTTTTTATTTGGTTGTAGTAAATCTAAGAAAGTATGTATGTGAACTGGGCGTTAAAAGGTTGTGACAGTAATCTTAAAATGAACATTCAGACAAAACAAACCTGTCATGAGTTATTAACTGCAATTACAAATATCAGTGTATAAGTATTTCAAAGCCTTGATCAAGATTTAGTTCTGTTAAGTTTCATAAGAACAAAAAGACAATGTAAATGCTGTAGATGATACATCCTTTAATTGAGGTAGGCTTGAAGTTTACAAAGCATTAAGAGTGTTCTTCAGCATTTTGCGTTTCAGAAAAGCAATTTAACATGTTTTCTATGTTCTTAAGCACTATGGTAAACTTGTCTTTGAGGATTGGGAGGTGGGTTTGCAATGCACATAGTGTTTGAATATATTATCTTTGGATAATATTTTTGAAAAGTCAGCAGTGTGTGTCAACAGTCTGAATGTAATCTAATTTAGAAAAAAGGTATTTAATATTTATATTAGTTTTGTTTGGCCATATTTAGGGATCTTGACTGTTTCCCAGCAGCATAAAAAAAAATACTTAATAAATGTATCCTGTTTACAGACAAATGTTTGCCCAAAACTAAGCATTGAAAAAAAGTAAGAATCTGCAAAAATATGATCTCCTGTTAGAAACAGAAATAGAGTATGTTATGCTTCTGTACTCCAAAAATAATTCTGGTTGTTTACATATGTTCTGTGACTAGAGGAAAAAAGTACTGCAAGATGAGAAATATATGAAGAAAAGACCAAAGGGCTGAGGGATAAAAATAAAAGGCTGGCTACCTGCCAGAGTTGCAATGCATTGCCAGAATCAAAGCCCTATAAGTCTGGGGGCCTCTGGTGGGAAATCTTAATCAGATGAAAAATTAAGGCAAGAGAAAAAAAAAATTAATTTTAACAGGCTGTTTAATCCACAGTTATGATTATTTTATGTTCATAGTTTATGTTTCTATAATGCATCTATGACTGACTTCCTTTTCAAACAAATACAGACACATTTTTCAGTTTTCTGTTTTCCATTGGTTTCTGTGATGATATTCTCCATGTCTAACACTTCCTCTGTGAATGGCATTTGCTGGGAGCCAGCATTTGCAATGTCTCCTTTTGTGAGGCCAGGATCTTGGTGCACATCTGTGGCTCCCAGGCCTTGGAAATACCAACAGTTGGCCTGTTAGGCTAATAGCTATTCAAGTCATTGGGCTCCTTGGATTAAATGAGGACCGAGCCACTGATTTTCATTTAGCAACCAATTATTTGGTCATCCTGGTTGTTCCCGTTTTCTCTGCTGTCCTCCCTGCACTTTAAATGCAGTAGGTTATTGTAGCATTGTGCTTCTGGATACTAATGTAGAAGCTTTATGTTACTGGTCTTCCAGTTAGCCACAAATGTTTTCTAGTTACATGAGCAAAAGATGACCATCACCCAGCTTTTTTTCTGATGTTAAGAAATAGGAAAGATGCATATATCAAACACTTTATAGCCTGCCAGAAACAAAATTCAACAAAGTATGGCTTAAAGGAAACTCTCTGATCTCAGGTAGAAAGGGTGCTTCAATTGCAGACAAAATAAAATGGAGAAGGGGGAATATCTTCTGCTGGAACAGAAATGAAAGAAATCATGTCAGAATTAAGATCTCGGTATTGGAAACTTCTTTCAAGGACTTGGAAGGAAATGTGGTAGATGTGCGTTACTTAAGAAGCAGAGTTTTTACAATGTTCTGGAATTTCAAAGCGATGGAAAATTTGGTTCCTGAACAGGAACTAGAGAGTAGAGATTTAGCTCAAAAAGAGAATGAGAAAGCAAATTTTAGATTTAAAAAATGGCATAGAGGTGTGAGTAGAGGAATCTTCCATAAAATTTCAGAAACTGTAGAAAGTATGAGGAATTCTAATAAAAGATGGGAATTTCCAAAGAAGAAATATAAACAAATATAGAATAAACCTTCTACTTCTCTCAGAAAGCTACTTTACAAATGGGTCTTTGTATCACATAGTCCAAGAAAATGCAATTTGAGAAATTTCTATTTCCTTCTATTGGGGAAGTTTCTATTAAACATGTTGACAAAAAAGGAGCACTTTTTATGAAAAATCATTTTCAGTAATGTTTTATGAAAATACAATGCACTGCTTGATGCTCTTGCATTCTTAGGAGCATACCTTTTGTTAGCTCAGTTGAACTCTCTCCCATTTTCTGAAACCTTTTTTGTGACACTAAGCTGAGTCGAGCAGTTGTGGCACCTGAAGGATGGAATGTCATCCAGAGGACTTGGACAAGTTTGAGGCCTGGACCCATGGGAATCTCATGATGTTTAACAAGACCAAGTAGAAGGTGCTGCAGGGCAGCCCCTGATATGAACAGAAGCTGGGGTGTGAGTAGGTCCAGAGCAGCCCTACTGAGAAGGGCTTGGGGGTGCTGGTGAATGAGAGGCTGGACATGACCTGGCAATGTGCACTTGCAGCCCAGAATGCCAATCTCATCCTGGGCTGCATCAAAAGCAGTGTGGCCAGCAGGGAGAGGGAGGGGATCTATCCCTCCCTTCTAGTGAGACCCTCACCTGGAGTGCTGCATCCAGTTCTGAGGACCCAGCACAGGAAGGACATGGACCTGTTGGAGCAAGTAGAGAGGAAGCCACCAAGAAGATCAGAGGGATGGAGCACCTCTCCATCTGGGAGAATTTGATTTGTTCAGCCTGGAAAGGAGAAAACTTTGGATTAACCTGATTGTGGCCTTCCAGTATCTGAAGGGAATCTGCAACAAAGATGGAGAGAGACTTTTTACATGAGCAGGTAGTGACAGGACAAGGGGGAAAGCATTCAAACTAAAAGAGAGTAGGTTTAGATTAGATATTCAGAAAAAAATTCTGTACTGTGAGGGAATGAGGCAGTGGAACAGTTTGCCCAGAGAAGCTGTGGATCTCTAGAGGTGTTCAAGATCAGGTTGGATGATGCTCTGAGCAAACCGGTTTAGTGGAAGGTGTCCCTGCCCATGGCAAGGAAATTGGAAACATATGGTCTTTAAGACTCCTTCCAACATAAACCATTCTATAATTCAATGATTCTCTGAAAGAAATTATTGTAGGGCAAAGTGTACAAGTAATTAGTGCTTTTGCATGTATTAATCTGTTTTATTTAATGTGTTACTTGAATTCCCTGCTGGTTGTAAATAGACATCATAAAGGAGGGTGTAAAATCCTTCTTAATCTTTTTTCTTACATTTTCTTCAGTCATTTCATGAAGGTTACTATAAAGCTAATGTAGTAAGATATATTTCCTTTTGAAGAGCAGAGCTCAATGCCACCTATGGATGTTTTTTGAAAAGACTTTGAGAAGTCTAATTTTTTCCTGAAAATTTTTCATGTGCTGTTTCTTAGATGCTGACTTTGATGATCTGTGCATTATCTGCATACTGTGTTGGCATTGTTGATTTGGGGAGTTGAGTTGACTTGAATTTTTCTTCTGCTTGAAAGCCATTTCTTGGCTTACAATTTGAAACTTGGGGCTGCAGTCAAGTCTTTCTTATGGGCAAAGTAAATTTTTCTTGCTGGATTTAGATGAGCACTGGCTTGAATCACATCTATTGCAGAATTTTGATCAGTGCTGTTCTCCAGGAACTTACTTAGCCAATGTCTGTGACACACTTGAGATGTAAGTCAGCCATCTTGGGTCATGGGTATGGGCTAGGTGACTTCTTTGTTTCCAGACTTATCTGCTGTAATTCAGTGAACATTTTAATTTAGCCATTTGATGACTCACAAACTGGAACAGAAGGTAGTGCAAGTGCGTTGATCCAACACATTTCTCTGTCCTGCTTAGAGGGCTAAAATATACATAGGTGATTTAAGACAGCAAACCCAAGAGCCAGCATAAGACCTTCACCCAGGAGTTTTATCCTGGTATCTTTAATTTAATGGGGATGTTGTCTTTCTTCCCATCTTTCTGACAGGGCTGAATTTCAACTACAGTGATCAAAGCTCAGCTGAAACAACGCATATTAAGTAGACCCTTTTCAAACAAATGCTCACCACAGTCCATTTCAGGTGAAAATATCTGAACTTTAATTTATTTACTTTTCATTTCCTCAACAGACAGTGTAATTTTGCTGAATGTCACTGTTTAATCATTTAAATTACATAATTATGTTAATCCTGTGCAGTTCATGCAATAAATGGAAATAGTAATGGCTGGGGGGGATTCAACTCTAAGTAATTTTCTGGAAAATAAGCAAAGGTTAAACAGATATGTTCTACCCCTTCTGCTTCCAGAAGTAAAACTCTAAGTGCTAAAATAGTTCTGTCATCTTTGTGTATTATTTCTAGTACTCAACCTGCTGATGCTGCACTGCAAGATCAGTGAGTGGGTTCTGCTCTCTTTTGGCATAGGGAAATGTGTAGCCATGGTAATTTCAACTACTTGACACTCCATGTAATATTTAGGACTTCCTTTTAAAATATTTTTTCTTTTCCATCAGATCTCTAAGAAACAGACTATTTGGGGAAAATTAAATGGCATTTGGTTTTGGTAATCCTTTATTGTTAAATATACCAATGTTCAGTAAGTTTTAATTTGCTTTCAGGAGAAAAATATTGCAGCCACAACTTTTCTTAAATTTTATGTTGTTTTGCAAGTTATTTACATCCAACCAACAAAAATTATCATAAGTTTGAATTTTATATCTCTCCAGTAGACTTTAATACAAAGATAGATAAAGGATATTCAGCCCATATGTACATTTTATCTCTGCTTGAAGTATTTAATCATCACCTTTTTTATTAGTACTCCTTAGATCACCAAAAAGCACTTTTAGGCAGTATTTCTCTCTCCATTCCTTCCCTGTCTCTCCTTTCCCTGTGAGCAAACAGGCATCAGAGGCATCAGATATTTATGTCCAGTGTATGTTATTTCTATCTGTTTCTCCTTTATTGAAGCTGTAATTAAAATAGTCTTTCTACATGAATACTTTAAAGGGACAGCACAAAAAAAGGCATATGTAGCTCATGATACAGCTATCCCCATCACCAAATGAAAGGTCAGTAGGATGTTTGAATTCACACGTACAAAGTTCTGGAATGTTGAACATCCGCCTCTTAGAAATGTATTTGTTGCCAAAGCCATTGAAGTGAGATGATTCATTACCTTTGAGATTGTTTTGAATGGCAATAAAAATCACAGTCATGAGATTAAGCGGTTTTTTTTTGTTTTAACTAAAAGGATTTTGAAACTATAGCTTATTTCAAAAGAAATTACCAAACCATGTTAAAGGTAAACTGCCATGTCCTGTATCCTTTAATATTATTGCATGTTCAAAATATTTATTTGATTCTGAGTAGATTAATAGGTTTCTAATAATCTAATAATCATCCTTTGTGTTCTTGCTTATTCCCTTTATGATAATAAGAATTGCTAAAATATACATAAATTTTGCAAGGTTTTTTTTTTTTTTTAATTCTGACAAATCTATTGAAAAAAGCATTGAACTGCTCTGCAATATTAGGATTAATTGTGAGTTATAGTAGGATACCCAGATACATTTTTAATCATAATTTCCCAGTCAGACTGTTATAATATCTGGACATAGTGATTTATGTTTGTACTTTTAATATGCTTATAAGAGATTTATTAGAGATTAGAGATTTTTGGTTTTAATTTTGTGGTGTCAAGGGTAATAAGATAAGGAGAAAGCCTAAGAAAAATAGGAAAAGGCTTTTCAGTAAGAGAAAGAATCAAATTTTGTAACATTTTGTCACTAATAAATTAAGAGTTCTGAAAGATGCATATAAAAATTCAAAGGCACATTTGCAGGGACTATGTCTTTGACAGAAATTAAATTTCAGTTAGCAATAAGTTCTGTTTGATGGCTACATTGGAGAAAAGGTATTTTAAAATACTCAAATACCATCCTTCAGTGAAGTGGATGTGAAATTTGCAGGCTTAAATTTAATCCACCAAGGATATATATTCATAATATACCTAATACTAATAATATACCTATATTCATAATATACCCTAGAATATCCAAAGATCATACTGTGGCTGTTAACCATATTAGAATGATTGTGTGCTCAAAGACAGTCCACAGAATGTATAGCCTCTAAGCAAGCTTAGAAGCTGGTGCTAATTCAAAGGTCACATACAGTAACTTTCTGTTTATGCAGGCTGTATTCCATATCAAGTTTAACATTCCCTCCAGATCCTTTATCTTGCCAGTAGCTATTAAAGCATGTTGTTGCAGTTTTAGTGTACCAAACAACAATAGAAATAAACCCTTGCCCTCCTTCTTGCCAATCTCTCCCACTAAGATGCTTTTCAAGGAGTCTTCTCAAACTACAGGGGTAATAATCATTTAAAATATTGTGTTTTCTCTTTAAGGAACTTGGCTCAGGACCTGTGAGTTTTCACAGGACTTGACTCCTAAACTAAGCTTTAGGATCCGTTCTTATTTTTAACAAGTTCCAAAGCAAGCTATACCTGTGGGCTTTATCCAAGACCATTAAGTAAACAAAACACAAAAATTTCTGGTTATTTAAGTACTTTGTTAAAGACAGCTTTACTTGGGGTTAGTGTACAGTACACCCATCTTGGTAACCTTCCTCTGACTACTTCCCACTGTGTATTTAAATTACTTAAACTGTTCCCCCACCTACAATTTATTATTTCAGACCTTGGAACCCTTCTTAAAAATGAAAAAAATATTTTCTCCTGATTTCTTCTAATGCCAGCCATTCTAGCCAGAAATTATAACAGGATCTGTTGTAATTGTCCGATCCAGCATGGGGATGAAGGAATTCTGGATTGAAAGATCTATTCAGATTAGCATTAAAGGTTTTGATGGTGTGGTAGGGTTAGTGTAGATAGCCCAAATCCCATACATGTTCCCACTAAGTTAAAATTGGTGCAACATCAGTTTGCAGGTTCCTTTAGGTGCAACTCAGATTTGGTGTAATAATAAACACATGATCTAGGGCATATTTTTACCATTCTAGATATTATAAGGAACTGGAACTATTATGAAGAAAATACTGCAGTGGTGTTTCAGCTTTTAATCACTAAGGTAACAAGCATGAAGTAATCTTTAATCAGAATACAGTAGTGTAAGGTCAAAACCGAAGTTACTTTACACGTTCATTAATGCCACCGTGGTATGAAATAAATAATACAGATTTTTCTCATTCATTATTGCAGAAAAGGGCTGACAAATGACTTATAAATTAAAGGCATACATTTTAAAAAATTTTATAGATATTTTTATAGAAGAAATACACTGTTGTTCTTGATGATGGCAATCACACAGAATAATTAAGGACCCGAAGGCAGACTTTTTTCGATCTAGATAGCTCATCAGCCCATAAGAAAATAGTTAATCCCAAACTCCTGGCTGAACTTAAATCAGCAAATGAGTCTTGATTTTACTGTGCTGTCAATGTCTTTATGACAGTTTTTATTTTGCCTTTTTACCTGCTCTTACCATAGAAACACTGTTTTGTGAGACTTGCCCTGTAAAGAAGCCCTATTCACTCGTTTGTGAGCATGTTGTCTCTATTCCAGGGTAGAAATGACCAGCCTCTGGTGTGGAACAACATAAAGAGTTGACCTGGCTCATTTGGTGTTATTCAACAGCTTCTTTTCCAAGGGCTGCCAGGCCAGTGACATGTATGTTGGAAGATATGTGATGTGTGGAGCAGGAGAGCTCGAAGCTATTAACTACATGACGCATTCCTGTCTGGCCGGGTGATTGGCAAGGCAGGGCAGTCTCGGCTCTTGGTATACCCACATGACCTCTCAAGAAGGTTTGACCACCCAAGTGCTACAATCTGAGATAGATTTGTGAGTGATAAAATAGGGAAAGGAATGAAACCTGACTGGCTTAGAGAGACAGATGTCAAATACAAAACAAAAAGAAAAAGGCAGGGGGTCCATGATATTATGTGAGAAAATTATTCACTAAATGTCTTGGCTTTCATATTGCTGGATTCTTCTTCCATAGAAGATTCTTCTTCTATATACGGTATATATATGTGTACATGGCAGAATTTGAACAAATGCTCCATTTTGGATTGAAGTGACTTGAAAATGTGAACATACTTTTGACAGAATAAAAATGTGTAGGCAGTACACTCAAGCTCTTTTTGTCCAAAAAAATTACATAGCTGCAAAAACTACCTATGCATAATATCGACCAGATGGATTTCTGGTCCTGAGGAAAGGGTCCTGTTAATCAGGACTAGAGGATTTTTTTTTAACTCTCATCCTTGTTTTGACATGACTTCACATGTGATTGTTAAGTCATTTCAGTCAGTGTGACTGTGACTGTGATTTATCTTATCCGTATGGAAACTATTTTGCAATTCTCACATAAAAAATCTCTGATAAGTGCAGATAACATAATTAACATACAAAAAGGACAGCTGTGAATATCCATTTCTGACACAGATAGTTTTTTCAAAATACAAGAACTTTAATTTGGTGAAATGATGGAAGTAGTGCTAAGAATGACAGGAATTCTTTTCCTTTTTCAGCTCATGTGTCTCTTGTCCAAAAAAATGTTAGGGTTTTTTTTGGTTTTTTTTTTTTTTTTT
>VWZN01003197.1:168982-203593 GCA_013396955.1 Regulus satrapa
TGTTTTTTTTTTTTTTTTTTTTCTTCAGTGAGGAGTGCTTAAGATTCTGTAGCATAGTCAGATTTTGTCACAGAACCACAGGGGAAAGCCAGATGTGCAGCTCTTAAGAACTGGAAAGGAATGAATTATACCTGGGGGAGTATCTTGTGTGATAAAAGGAAACTGTTGTAGCACTGTTAAACTTTAGTATGGAGACATTAAACATTTTAAAATCTAAACCCATCAATTTGTTAAAGACTACATTAATCCCAACAGTTGTTATCCTGTGGGCTTGCATTTCTCACCCCTGTAGACACCTGATATGTGTTTGCCACTTTCAGATCATCCTCTGTTTTATTTGTGTTTATCTCACTTTTTTGTAACTTCTTTTCCTGGTTTGTGTGACTACTGCATGTGATTTGAAGTTTCGGGACTACAGGTTTGTCAGCAGGGTGCTGGCATAAAATAGATGATTGAGGCTGTGGTCTGGCCTTTCCCTTAGCAGGAGCACTGATTTAGATTTGGGTGAGGGTTTTTTTACCAGCCCTTGCTTTTCTTCCACTGTTGAGGTGAGTAGGTTCAAAAGTTACTAGGATAGGCAGAGATACTGAAATTATATAGAAGATACCCTTGCCCAGGAGTCATTTGCTGTCAATACTTGTGTTCACCTAGAGACAAAAGCAACAGCAAAACATGAAAGAAAAATGTGTTTAAATATTATGGGCTGTATCCTGAGAGACCAGAAGCCTTTTCTAAACAGAGGAAAGTTTAACAATCCTCATTTCTGTGTAAATGCCAGCTGTACTGTGTTTCTGTCTTTTATTAGGTGTTTTTGCAGTATTTTCACATATGTCCATGCACAAATGTCGTGCACAGTGCTGAGACTATTCCTTTGGTATCAGAGGTTCCTTTTAGGTTGGAAAAGACCTTACAGATCATCAAGTCCAGTCACTGACCCAGCACTGCCAAGTCTACCACTAAACCATGGCCCCAAGTGCCACATCCACACATCTAAATACCTGCTGGGACAGTGACTCAGCCAATTCCCTGGGCAGCCTGTTCCACTACATGACAACCTTTTGGGTGAAAAAAAATTCCTAGTGTTCAATTTAATAAGTTACTGTTAGACATTTTTCCTCTTCATTGTTTGTCAAGTAATATTAGTGTTGTTATATGCCTTTTAAACCTCTCTTCCAAGGGAGTTACTTATTTCTTTCCAGCCTTTACTGGGACCACCATAACTAAACTTCTGAGTACCTCAGAAACAGTTATAAGTTTATGTTTACATTGTTCTCTTGAAATGCAGCTTGTCTTCCTATTTCACAAATAAAAATGAGGCAGATGTTTAAAGTGTCTGCTAGTTGGTTAGTCTGGAGAACAAATTTGTAGCCAAAAGATGCTTGGAAATAGATACTTAAAACTATTAAAATTTTCTAGCATGTATTCAAGCAAGGTGCAGTATTGATTTTTCAGCATTTAAGACAACTTCAGGGGATGATATATCAAAGAAAAAGAGGAATTTAGCATTTATTCTTTCATGGTTAATTCCAGAAGAACTTTCTCCTCATGTGCTAATCCTCAGAATTATCAGATACAACCTGATAAATCACACTGTGTAACACCCATGTGGGAGAAAACTGAGGTCCAGTGGGTACAAATGGCCAGTATTTGACAATGACATGGTGCAAGTCCCTGTTAGGCACTTGGGTCTTGTACAACTGCAGAAGTTTGGTCAGACCACCCTCTGAATGATAGGAAGTCTCTCCTGGGGGTAGATATTCATTCCAGCCTGCAGATTGGATACTTACTGCTCTTTGATGTCTTAGACAGAGTGCCAAGGTGCTATCGTGATTATCTAGCAAAAAATACACTGCAAGCCAAGAAAGGATTTTCTCATGTAATCTTTCTTGTGGGGAAGGGCTGACGAATCGTTTGTGGCAACTGGGGATAGAGAGATTGTGTTAGAGCAGTTAGGCTTGCTAATCACTGAAAGTAACCATTGTTTGATGTTTCCATGAGAGAGCCCTCCATTAACTGCAGCTGAACTTGACTGAGTGTGAAATTAAAAAGGAGACACAGATTTCCAGACACTCCCTCAGGTGCTCAGAAGTATGCTAACTGGCACTGTGGGAGACCTCCTAAAACAACGAAGGATACTTAAAGGAGAGAGGCCATGACAATGTGAAAAGAAAACCTTTGTATTATCACCGAACCCACAAAGTTGTCAAGATCAGTCATTCTGTATTAACTGTTAAATTTTAGGCTTACATGAAATGCTTCTTTTTGCCAAAGTCTGGTTCCAGCTGTGCTTGGTGAGCATCTGCACTCCCAGGAACTGGAGGTGTTTAATCCTCAGAAAAGTCTGTGAATCCGCAGAAAAGTCTGTGAAAATAAATGTAAGAGAAATTGTCAGGAGGCTGCAAATTAGAGCATTGCCTACCTTTAATAAAATTATTTTAAAACTTTAATTTGACAAACATAAAAGATTTTGCAGGTTATGTTGGCTTCTGGTGGCAACTGGAATCTGAGATGGGAATTATAGTGACCCAATTGCTGACTTGCAGTGTGGCACTGGAGACACTTCAATCTTCTTTATTCTTTTTCTCTCCCTCTAAAATAAGGGAGGCATATAGATCCCACTGATACCTACTGGAGTGGAATTTGAAACTCTGTAACCTAGTATCATGCCAAAGTATTTAAAATGCTCTTTTAAGACCATGTTTATTATCCAGGACATTGAAGTGTAAAAAGGGCTGTATCCTTGTCTCTAGCGTTGTTGTATAATGTCTCTGTAGAACATTCCATTTTAATGCTTGGTTATGTAGGAAGAAATGAAAACACCATAAATTCAGGATTATGACATATTCTAGGATTAAGGAGAAGGCTTTAGCCAAGAATATGTACATATATCAGTTTATTCTACTTTTCTCTATGTGAAGGATCTTTGAAATCTTTCCTGATTTTGAGAGACAATGTCCCTTGAGTAAAAGCAGTATTACTCATTTCACTGTTGATATGTGAATATCATTCACTTATATTAGTGGTTCTTGTGACATGAATATATATTTTCAGATCTAGCTATTCATTTTACTGGGGTATTCTTTCTGATGGAAACCTTTTGTGTCTTTGCCTGTCAGCTACCACTGACCTCCACATAATTTTCACTGTTGTGTCAAGATTTAAAAGGGAAGCAAAAAGGTGATGGTCTCTGAAAGCTTGTGCTGTAAAAGAAGTGTATCATATTTTATTTAATATTTTCACTTGTAGAGCAGTCTTTGAACATTCTCATGCTGTCTTTCTTTCATCATCCAACAAAATAAACTGGGAAAATTGTTGTATTATAAACACAACCTTAAAATTCTTATTAAAAAAAACCAAAAACCCAACATACCCCCCCCCCCCCCCAAAAAAAAAAAAATCCTCAGAAATCCTTTAAAGAAGGAGCAAGCTGGAAACCTATGGAATGGTATCTAATAAGTCCAGGCACACTGGAAAAATTATATCTAGTGTTATTAGAACTTAATGTACATCCTGTAATTCACTGTAATGTATTTTCAAAGCCATGAAGCGTGTGCTGGTGATCTCTAGGAAACAGATTTGTCTGTTAGCCAGCTAATTACCAGATAAGTGCCCAGAGCAAGTACATGCCATCTCCTTCATAAAGCTATCTTGTGCACAGAGAGATAGTGACAGAACCCCATCCTGAATTTATTCACTGCTGTGTGGACTCTACTAGGTCCACTGCTATGTCCACTATGCTATTGTGCTGCTATGTTCATTCTTCATTTCAAGACATTGCTTGGGTGACTGTGATTTTTGAGTTGCAAACTTTTTCTGTTTAGAAGATCTCTGAATTCTGTTCAGAGATCTGTTGCAGATGCTGGCTGCCATGTTCTTTGATTCTGTCATAGTGATTGACACCCCACACACCTTATTGCAAAAAATAAAGCTCAGAATCCAGGCATCACGCTATTTTTTTAAAGATGTAATTTCTGACCTTGAATGACAGGTTATTTTGACAGTGCATTGTTTGTGTAGTGGAATGATACTGAGTCCCTAAGTTTAATAGTAGCAAAAAATACAAATATGTAAAAAAAAGAGTCAAGTCCTAGCTAGAAACATTTATAGGTAAATATAAAGAAACAGGCTAAAACAAGTGGGTATAATGAAAAACAACACAAGACTGTGTTTTAAACATTTTGGAGGTGGGTTTTGGCTTGTTTTTTCTCAGTTGGTTGTTTCTCTTGTTTTTGTTTCTTTTGTCTGTTGAGCTTTTTGGTTGTTTCCTTCCTCCTCAAAGTGTACATTACAAAGGAAGTTATTTAATAAGCCCCAGTTCCTCAGCCTTCTGTCTAACATCTAAGTGCTTTTTGAATTTTGAGGGCTGATTGAAGGAATAATCTGAAAGACTGGGGGAGGAAAAAGGAGTAGATAGACAAGGGCCTACCCTTAGGTATAAACATGGAAGAGAGCAGGGAGATGTCTGCCAAGAAAAACACCAATGCAGCCATACAGTAATGGTGGGAATTTGCAGAGAGAAAATGAATTAATTTTATACCCTTAAATAGGGATATTTAAATTTGAATTTAATGTTAATGTAGGATGTGTGTCTATATGACATGACATTTCAAATTTGTGTTCCTAGTGGCATCTCTGTTGATTTGAGAGGCTGCAGGGTCAGATGATGCAAGGGAGAAATGAGAAGTAGAAGGAAAAGAAAATGGACAGGAGGAATAATTGTAATAGTAATCAAGGTAAAAGTTGAGTAGTGAGCAAAGTGGGTTTTTTCTGTGCTGATCAAAGGAATCAGACAGATCATGCAGGTGTTACTGGAAAGAACACAGATTTTGCTGACTTGCTATGCAGGTCAGGGAAGGCCCTAGTTAAAGATGGTCTCCATAAAGTATGACAGCTGGAAGGGACTGTCAAATTTTATGTAGATGAGCTTATGGTCAGTCAATATCTGTAGCCTCCCATTATTACCTGTGTAGTTGTATTTGATTGTGGTCCAGCTTCTAGGAGTATCGCTGACCTGCTTTGAGTGGGTCATTTGTAGTGACGTTGATGTAAATCAGGAGCTGGGAGCTGCAATAAATTCAGATTTGTATCACAGAGTTGGTCGGTGGCTGCAAGAGACCCAGCAGTGGCTCCCAGTGCCTGCTCAGAGGCTCCCCTCGGCTCAAGCCGAGTGCCTCCACTTGACACATGTGGGAGGATGAAAGACTGGGCCCAAGGTGAAACAAGAGGTTCAGACAGATGTGAAGAGAAGCATTTTCCCCATGAGTGGGCTCCAGAAGGGGAACAAAGGCCCAGAGACGTTGTGGTCTCCATCACTCGATGGTTTCAAAGCCCAAAAAGAAGAAGAAGAAGAAATTTCTTGGCAAAAGGACCTGGCTGGTTCTCTTTGGTTGTTTTTTTGTCTTGTTTTGTCTTGTTTTGGTTTGGTTTTTTTTGGTTTGGTTTGGTTTGGTTTGGTTTGGTTTGGTTTGGTTTGGTTTGGTTTGGTTTGGTTTGGTTTGGGGGTTTTTCCCCCTCAAGGTTTCTCATTTTTTTAAAATGGATAAGTAAACTGTGATTATTGGGAATCAGCAAATTCCTAGGAATGGTATACAGCTAGTAACATCTGACACAAGCATGCTTGTAGACAGCAATTTTTTTTAACAGCATCATATTGGGCATTCATTAGAATACATGATGGCAGGGATGCTTCTTATAGGAATTACCATGTTAATTCCATGAGGAAAAAATATTTTCTGTGCCATTTATTTTATTATTTAAGATCAGCATTCCACGTTTGCAAAAGGCTGGTAGAATTTTTAAAGTAATAAATCAAAGGAGTTCTCTTAATACCTACAGAACTAAATGTGTCTTCCAGAACTACTCAATAAAACTCGATTTACATTTTTTTTGGATGTGTAATCTATGTGACCTTCAGTAACTGTTTGCTTTTTTAAATCTGAAAAATGCCTTTAAAGTGTAATAGCCCAGAGTTTCAAATAGTGCTGCAGAATATGTAATGCATATTTTAACATGTTTTCTTTAAATTTGTCACACAGGCTTGTTGTGCATGATTATGTAGAAGTCCATATTTTTAAAGCCAGTAGTACAAGTGTGTGATGTACTTGGTTGGGCTAAAAAATTCAGAAGTCTAATTTATCTTGAGATATGCTCAGTCAAGTAGTTTTTCACAGCAGTTAGCTAACACTTCAAGCTCTAACAGTGCCCCTGAGCCATAAAAGAAATTTGCATGTAAGAAATGTTTTGAATCTATTAAAACCTCAGCTCAGAGCTAAAGAGTTTCTCTTATGTCTTTGTTGACTAACATGAAGTGCGATCTTACAAAAAGCAAGGCTGTGATCGACAGATGCCAAATCTTCGGTTTTGATGTGATTATATATTTCTTTCATGCACGGTGGTTTAATCTGGGACTGGAGTTTCAGAAAGACAGCAATCAATGGGTCTGTGCAAGAGTACACAAAATATATTACTCCTGGCAGTCGTCAAGGGAGAATTATTCAAAAAATAATCTGAAATGCATTTGATCATACACTAGAAGTTTTAATAATTTATATTATACCTTATTAGCAAAGTCTTGTGTTTACTTTGTGACTGCCAAAACAAGATGAAAGGCTGCCTCCATAGAAATACAAGATGCTTAGCTCAAAGTCTCTGTCTTTGCATTTCAGTTTGGCAATTTCCCTTCCTCCCCTCATTTTGATTAATAGTGTATAGTTTAAAAGCTTTGGGTACCTTTTCCTTCATTGTGGTACTGTTTAGTGAGAGCAATACCTAACAAGTCTACTAAAGAGTTTGTTGCCTATCAGGACTGAAACTAGTATAAACACATATTTTAGAAACTTCTTTACCTTAGGGCTTCCTCCAAGCATTTTTTGTTAAAAGAGGCTTTGAATTTAGTTCTAAATTCCACTAAAATGAATAATTATGGTAATCTTTCTAACTCTGGCAGCTACAAAAGTGTGATTTTTTAGCTCAGCTTACGGATCTGTTGCATTCTGACTAGTGATTACTAAATATACTAAATATCGTAGGTATATAGGTTCAGAGTATTACAGAAATTACTTAAAGATTTCCTTGGAAATCTAATGCACTGTGAATATTGTATCTAGAGACAGAGATACAAATAAGGACTGTTCAGAATTAATCCTTGTATGAAGTGAGAGCATGGAGAGTGGACCAGTGTAAATGCTAGTTCAAATAATGAGATCTTTGCCTCCACTGAGGTTTTTTTACACCAACGGTGCATAGAATTATGTACACAGTGTTTTTTCACTAACACATCTGTTTATATGATTGTGTGCCTGGAAGAGCTGCTTGTATTCTTGGAAGGCCCTTCACTGTTGTCCAGACTGTCAGCCCTCATTCAGGAGGGAAAGTGTCCCTTCAGCAGAGCTCCTGTTCCCACTGGGGAATTTGTGCCATGTCTCACTGAGCTGCACAACAGACTCTGAGGAAGAAGCATCCACCTGCAGGTGTCCCTCAGTGATTATCCTGGGTTTAAAAGCTCTGTATGAACCTCAGGACAGGGACAAAAAGACTGTTATTTTCTACAGGAGCCTTTCAGTCACAGGGAGCCAGATGTACCTTTTTTTGTTTGTTTATTTGTTTGGTTGGTTTTTTGGTTGGGTTTTTTTGTTTGTTTTTGTTTTTGTTTTTTAATTTCTTACAAATGCATATTCTGTGATGATAATGAGGGAAATTTTCATGGAAGCCTGTGGTATTGCTCATGTGTCAGGCAGAATTTCGGGCCAAACTAGAGAAAAGTGTTTAGAAAACAAGGATCAGGTGAATACAGTCTTTACTTTCCTTGAAAGGGAATATTTGGCAGGGTCACCTGAGGAGCGTACATTATCAAACAGAAACAGCATGTTTAAGTAGTAAGTTATGATGTACATCTTTAAGAAAAGGGTCACTTCAGTTTGCAAATTGAGATCTTTTTTCTTTCTACTGAAAGAAAACAAAAAATAAGTCTAGTGTATCAGTATGATAATCTCATTTTTTGGAAGTATGATGAAGTGAGGCAAAAATAGATTTCACAGCTGTACAGGCTGACTTAGATGAAATGCTACTGGGTAACTCACCATCAGTGTTCACCACCACTGGAACTTTGTAAACCTTGGTAAAATCTCTTGTGCCATGCTTTCCTACTGGCAGTATGCAGGACTACCTAATGCATATGCAGTGCATGCTGCAGTAGAGGTGTAAGAAGACAGTATGGTAACAAAAAAAAAAGCAGTATAGGCTATGCATGATCAAAATTATACCAGCAAGATGAGACTCTTTGGTTTCATGTTGGAAAACAAAAACTGTATAACATAAATTAAATGCCAGTGAAACCACTACTGTAAACTATGCTACAGAAACATGATTGAATGCTTGAAACACTGATGTGCTAACTGTTAGTGAAGGGGAAAACTTAAAACAAGTCTCTAGAAACATTTTCCAGCTTGTAATTTGTGTTTGGGGTGTTTTGCTGGCTGTCCCTAGTCTTCCTGAGACATGCAGATAGGAACTGAAGCTGAGCATAAAGAGGAACATTGAGGAGAAGGTCCAACATCATTTATGAGCTGCTGGCCCTTTTTATCTGTTTGCCAAGGGATAGCATCTGGTCTTGTACGACTAAATAACCACAATTTTATCATGCAGTGTAGAAATATTTAATTAAGAGTTAATAGGCTGACTGTAGTCAGCCAAATTTTAAATCATGAACCAGTGAAAAATAGATATCAAAAGAAATAAGACTTTAGTAGTACCGATATTTTTATAGCCTTATCCGTTCCTTTAAATCACTTTAGCCTTGGTGTTAATGTACAACAATACATGTAAAAACAGGTCATTACCATAAATTAAGCACCTTACATTCATAGAGATTTGTGAGACTTGCAAAGAGAAAGGATTTATAAATGTCTAGAATGAATAAATTGCAAAAGAGTTTTGACTAATTTTTAAAAAATCCTTAACACTGTACGTTTTCCAGTTTAATCTTCAGGCAAAGGTTAATCAGCTTTGATTTGGGAGGACAAAATACCTGTTGTCAAGTATTAGAATATCTAGATGCCTTATAAATTGATTGTAATTGATAACTTAACAATAGTTTTTGATTAAGATGTTCTGCACTGTATAGACTGAAGTTCTGGAGTGGTGCTGTTACTGTGCCCCACACTGTGGAGGACTACAACCCAGTGTGCTTATCTGTTTCCTTTGCTCTGTTTACCTAGCTGATATTCTTCTAGGTGCAGTATATGTGAGAAGTCATCCTCATTTCATAGTTGAGTTGATCAGTAATCCTTTGCCTATGTGAATTGGGATCTAAGTCAGCAATAACTCAGCTGCTAGAATAGCACTTACTCCAGGCTGTCATTTGGCCCTTTGATGCTTACTTACCTAACCAGTAGTAATCATTATTTTCCTTCTGCAATTACTGTAATAGAGCTGATTGCTGAAATGGAAAACAGGAGGTGTTACAGAAGGTTTGAATTCTGCTGTCACACTTTCATGGGTAGGCACCTTTCTCGGAGCTTTGATATTTCTTTGAGTTTGCCCTAATATATGTTTGGTAAAAGATAGAGTAGACAACTGGTCTGTATTTTCATGTGGCTCTGTTTCAGCTTCTTCTCAATATAAGATTATCCACATAGGTACTTCCTGGGTCCCTAATTTGTTTTATACAAAATATGAAAGGGGAAAAAAATAAAATGGTTTAATCAAAACCCCTTTTTTAACTGGAAAATTTTGAACCAATTAAAAATCCAGCTGAACTCTATTGAATTCCCAAGAGATTATTCAGATAGAGGGAGGAAAATAAATGATCAACAGAAATATTGAATCTCATAATGAGGCATTGTTACATCTTCCTTGTAATTACACCTTTACCACTTACATCTATTTTAAATATCATGAGTTTCAATTGATGTTTTTGCTTTTGAATATCTACAATGCTGAACTAAACAAGGGTGCAAGAGAAAAGAGCTTTTCATTCTTTTCACTTGGATTTTCTGCTGAAATAGTGATGCAAAATCTGTAACTTGTGCTGCAGTTAAAAGACATCATATTCTTGGGGATCTTGGTGCTTGCAGTCAGGTTGGGAATGGTAATGGCAGGCACAGCAGGGAACTGGGATTCAATATGCTGAATGAGAAGGTGAGTGTTTTAGCACAGCTGCCTCCTGAGGGTCAGGGGAAAGGAAAAGCCCTTTGGGAGGATTTTCAAGCACCACTGAGCTGGCACACCAGGAGTCGATGATTGACTTTAGAAGATCCCTGCTGTGCAAAGGATTGAGTGTTGTGGTCCCCTTTATCACTGGTTAGACATTTATTTTGGAGAAGGCAAATATCAGAAAGTAGTGAGACAGCAGCAAAACAAAAAAATAACCATCAAGCAACTGTCTCTGATGGCAGTGAGGTCTAGCGATTTGTTTCTGTCGCTAACATTGATTTGGCTGTTAATTTCATTAGAAATACTGATTTTGTATGGCATTTATAAGATTCCTCTACAAAAACATGATGCAGTGCAGGCTGAATTGTTGGTCTTGAAAAGGACATTAATTTGAGTCTTAGTATAAAAAGGAGATTGCATTTGGTATGTACAATCAGGAAGACATAACACAGTTTTAATCCTACCGTGTGCATTTCTTCACAGGAGTTCAGACGTTCACCACAGAATGGCACAAACTGGAAAGCACAGCCTTCTGCTGAGATGCCAGAGAAAACACGGCTCAGCTCCTGGATGACTTTGCACCTCCCATGGCAACAAGAGGGAGGTGGACTGAAGATCCTGTCTGTCAGCCTGGCTCTGCTGGCAGTTCTTGTTATGTTTTACTATGGAGGAATGAAAACAGAACTGTGAACTGAATGGGGCTTTTATAAAAACAATGAAACTGCTGTTCAAAAACTTCAAAGGAAACACTTTTACCAACTTTTTTTTTTTAAAGCTAATATAAATTGGGCAATAATTTGTACTCGCTCTATGCCTTTCTTGTAATTCAAAGGGGAGAACGTTAATCAGCTGTGGAAAGGCTTGTCTTGCCAAAACCTGAAATCCTTTCCTCCTGAGATCCATCTTTCTTTTTCTTTTTTTCCTAAAATGATGAAATGTTTGCATTACATACTCTTATCATAATAGCTGCATTGGGTAAAATTGCATTAAGTTTATAACGAATCTTTCCATTGAGTGATATTGGTCATCTTTTATGTATAGGATATTTAAAGCTTTTCTAAAGATTTTGCTTGATGCAGTGTGATCACTTGGTGTGTCTTTTTACATTAGAATGAACACTGCAAGGTCATTAAAGTTTGTTATTTGTGGCTATTTATTTTGCTGTCATGTCTGAAAGAATTTTTGCCTGCCATCTTGCATCTCTCAACTTCATAATGAGTTGTTAGGCTTTGTTAATACATGAAGAATTATTTTCACATAGAAATAGTTTTTAAAGCATTGGGTTTTTATAATTGAATGGGAATATGTCATTCTGGTGATAGAGTTCTGTTGTAAGATGGATTTAATACAGTCTGTAGATTTTATACAATGCTTAGACAACTACATGGGAATCTCTTAGCTGTGCTTTGGCTCAATAAAACAATTATTACTCTGTCAGTGGGGAGGTTGCGTTTCACACAATGAAAAATCTCTAATTACTTCTTTCAAGCCATTTTTGTCATGACAGGATCTCCACACATCCCAAGAGTTTTCTGGTCAGTCAGAGACTAGACTGTGTGCCCAATTCTTCCACCACCTGACTATATCATATTGTTGGTTTGTTCATGCCTTTCTAGATCTTCACCCAAACTTCCACTTGCAAAGACTGTTTCAAATCACAACACAGGGCCCTGTTGAGGGTTTTTATTAATGTTTGTGTCATATCCAGATGGAGCTGAGCTGTTTTACATGGTTGTTGTGGTTTAACCCCAGCAGGCAGCTAAGATACTCGCTCACCTCCCTGCAGTAGGGTGGGGACAAGAATCAGAAGGGTAAAAGTGATAAAACTCAGGGGTTGAGGTAAAGACAAATAGGTAAAGCAAAAGCTGCACATGCAAGCAAAGCAAACCAAGGAAATAAATCATTCATTGCTTTGACAGGGAGGTGCTCAGCCATTCCCAGAAATGCAGAAAATACCTTGACTCTGTGTGAGCCCTGCTCAGCAGCAGCAAATCCAAAACATAGCTCCATACCAGTTGCAGTGAAGAAAATTAACTCTATCCCAGCCCAAACCAGTACATTGTCCCTGCAGTGCAGAGGAATAACCCCCTAGTAGGAGTGCTTTGTACTTTATAAATTGGGGAGTCATAATAGCTGGAGACAATCAACCAGCAAGTTCTGCCATGATGCTTTCAGCACAGCCTGTAAATTATAACAACAAATGTAACTGTCTTCAGGAAATTATGTGTGTGATGACTCAAATATTATATTTCTTATAGCAACCACTGAAGGTCATAAGCCAAGACACAACATCCATGAGTTTAAAAAAAAAAACAAAAACCAACCCAGAAAACCAAAACAACAATCCCCTTATTTGCTTCTGTTTGTTGGGCTGCTTTTTTTCTCAGGTTTTTCTGTACAATGAAGAGTGTATAACAATCAGCAATTTAATTTTTTAACAAATCTGAGAAATTGTGAAAAAAAAAAATCCCACCAACATGACTCTGGGAGTTTAAATTTTCAGGAAAGTACCACAGATTGCAAGATTCTCAGGAAAACTGTGGATTGGCAAAATCATATCCAAGCCAAATTTTTGCATGTGATGGGAATAATCTATGCAGATATGTTGTGTGCCTCTAGCATTATCTCTGTCAGCCACTCTAGCTTATCTAATCGTGGCAATTACAGACTCATTGCATCAGCTATTACAGAGATTTACGAAGCTTGTGATTTAGATTCTGTGCATCGTTGACTTTAATGGGACCAGCTTATTTTCTTAGAAATAGTGCAATATACTTGAAAGAGGCCAAAGAAGACTTTGTAAATGACATTGCCTGCAGTATATTCTTAAACTGAGCTTTAATCTGATCAGTAGGATGTGTTGTTTATCACGTATTTTCTTCCCTTCCCTTTTTTTTTCTGAGAGAGGTTTTTGACACTTTGTGTTGTAGAGCAGCACTGTGTTTATCATTGTGTTCTGTTTATGTTCAACTAAAGCTTCCAAAGCCACTGAGCTGAGCAAATCAGTTCTGGTCAAACAGCTCACCTGGACCAAGTCTGAACTGCCTGGGGCTACTGCTGCAGCTTGGAAAACAGCAATGAGTGTGGAGTGAACTGTTCAAGTACATCCTCCTCATGGAATGAGTTGGCCTGAACAAATCTGATCTGTGATTTTTGGTCCTGTTTGATTCCCAGAATGTCCTAACTGCCCTGCCAGGCAGCATTTTTAATTTTTACATCGACATTATCTTTGAGACCTACTTCCAAGTATTCCCTCTTTGCGAGCCATCAGGGTGGGTGAGGAATCTGCTGCCATCCAGCTTAACAAGGTCATTGCAGGAAAAGTTACCTCATAGTCAATTGATCCCACTTTCACACATTTCTGAACACACTCATCACTGGAGATTGCATCTGCTAATAAACATCTACGTTCAGTGACCTTTTGTCAGAGCAAAAAAAGAATATAACTTCCATTTGATACCAGGAAAGCTTCAACTATTTCTCCTAAGTGTTCATGGCAGCTCTGAGTTCTCTTTGGCTGTTTTCAGTGAGGAATCTTGCAAACCACAGAACCCTGAGTAGCAAAGACATCTTGTGGACAACATTAGCTACACACATTTTATCTTCTACTTGTGCATTGTATGCTGGAGGACTTTGTAATTTAGTCTTTTCATTGTGTTGTTCTAGAAATAGTATACTTGTTTAGAAAAAGAGCATGACATAGCAGAAGTGTTTTATGTTAAGCTTGTTCAATAAAGCAAGTGAAAGAAGAAAAAGAAGGTGTTTTTTGAGGTGATTCACCTCTGTTACATCATTCCATGCACATCTCTGAACATCTGACAGCTACTGTTAATCTAGTTTCACTCCCCAGTTCAACTTCCCATATGGAAAGCTGGAGTGATTTTTGAATAAGAGCAAGTAATATCAGAAGTGGCAGCAACTGGCAACTCTGACACTGAGCTTGGCTGTGGCCATTACCCAGAATCCTCCCGCTCTTCTTGAGAAGCAATTACAATTTCACAGGTTGGAATTAAAATTCCCTGCAGTATGCAGGAGAGCAACTGAAACTGTCAAAGTGATTTCAAGCTGCTAATCTCTTCCTGCTCCAAGAGTGAAAATAGAGCCCCTCTTACCCAGGCACAGATCTGACAACTTAAAAACTCCAGCCTTCCACTACGCTTAAATACATATGGAGAGTGGCTTGATCTGCTCACAGAGGATATCTGTAAAGATGTTATGTCTATGAACATTTGTGTGTTATTAACAAGTCTATCTTTTTTAACTTTAAGACGTGTGTAACTTCAGGGACTAAGATGAATATAAAAGAAGTCTTATGCAAGAGCTCTGTCAATTTGGAGGAATGAGTAGGCATGTGCCTGTTTGTGTGAGGCTTATTAAAATCTTTATTTATGTCTTCTCAAATGTGTATTTTTTGCTGGAAAAAATGCTTGCAACTTTCCCAGATTTTATTTTCTATTTATTTAGTTTTATATACCACATTATATTTTGTATGCATTGTGGTTGATTGTATAGATAGAAACAAAGAGCATTTAGAAATGAAAAAGCAAAGGAAAAAATTGAGTGGCTGTAAAACTAGGGTGCAAAATGAAAAATATTTGTGCAAAAGCTACAAAGTAAATTTGGTCTAGGAGACATGGACCACAGAGTTAGGAATTGGCTGTAAAATACCATTTGACTTGTTCACAGGCAGGGTTCATCCACTAGATAATTAAAATCAGAGTCATTGCTGGAAAGTGTTTGTGCAAATATCATTAAATGTCTTTTAGTTCCATATTTGATTCATGTATGCTCTTAACATTCAAGTTAATGTTTTTTGGTTTTTTTCATGAAGAAGGTGAAAGGGAGATGAATTATGAATAGTCTGTTTTAATTTTAAAGCAGCCCAATACCAAAAAAAAATTAAAAAAAAAAGGAAGTTGTGGTTATGGACTTGGATCATTAATGTTGTCCAGTCATGTTCCATGAATGGAGAAAGAGTAATGTTTGAGTATCCTTTCAACAATCTTTATTTTATTGGAAAAATATTTAGCAACTATAGCCATTCTTCTTAAAAAGTAATCTTAACATGATGTTTTATAGAGGACAATCTGCCCTGCATGGTTTGCTTAATGCTGGATGTAGGTAATGGGGTGAATTTTCATGTTGGTGACCAGAGTGTGATGCAGATTTGTGCCTAAAACTTGCATGCGTTAAATGTCCCATCTATCTTTGAGTGTGAAAACAGGATAGTTGTGCTTAAGTGAGCATAAAATATTGTGTCTGTTCTCTTCCTGGGTTGTATTTGTGGGGAGCAGTGTACAAATGTTTGTTGGCAATGGGTTACAGATTACAGGAGAAGCTTGGAGATGATAGAACACACCAAAAAAGGGCCATGATTGTTTGGCACATAGTAAGAGTTTGGGATCAGAGAGAAATTAATGTAATGAAATCATGACAGGATGGGAAATTTGACTTCTCATGGTTAGGATATCATTTCAGTATAATCTGTAAAACAAAACTTTAATGGTGCTTGGAAGGCTTTGCTGCACAGACAGTCTTCCCAACTGCTCATAACTTGGGTTCCTGTGCAGTGTTGGAGCAGTCTGTTCCACCACACCGGTACCACAGCCAGAGAAACACCACCCAGCTCACCCAGCCTCTGGCTATGAGCTGGGCACACACAGTTCCATGAAAGAGGGCATCCCAGCTCTGTCCCCTCTCACCCTGCCTGTCAGTGCTTTACATTTCTTGCTGCTTGGTAGAAAAAATGGGTAAACTGGCCAGCTAATAAACTCGCTCAGTCCAGTGGCATACAGTAAATAATGCACACTCTTTAGTGGTTGCAAGCTTCAGCTTTTTGTTTGGGTTTTAACTACTTCCATTCCACTGTGAGCCTATGTTCTCTACTACCATTTCTTCCAGCTGCTTCATCCAAGCTATCAGCACCTCATTTTGTTTTATGGAAGATGGAATGTCTTCAGAAGGGTATTAGTCTGAGCAAAGTGGCTTCTTCCCTGAAAACAAGAATGCTGCTTCTCCAGTGGAGCTCATTTTCCAGAGGTATCAGTGCTTGGAATTCATTGTGTTGCAGTGTCTATCCTTCAGCTGTGTGGTGTCTGTCTGCCAGAGCCTTTGGGTTATGTCAGAAACTCCCATTTGATAATAAGCAGGGCCTCTTCTGCTGTGCTGTGTTAGTTTTGAATTTGCAAGCCCCAGAAATGCTGTAATTCAGAGTAAGAGATAAAATGTATCATTGATGTCAGCTGAACATTTTAAATTTTATATCCACTAGCGGCTTTATGAGCTATAAAAGTCAATATCCAGAAATCACCAACTACAAGAAGTCTATGCAAGAGGTTACTGTGTGTGACATGGCCTGAAGAGTGTCAATATGAGACTGCAGAAGGAAACAAGAGAGTGAGTTACCAAATCAGTTGTACAGATAACCAGTGACAGAGAGAAAGATGTTCACACTCAAGGGACAGCTTAATCTCCAAGTATTATGGTAATATTAAGGAAATTTAGAAAAGACAGCAGCTTGGGCATGCAGCAGCATTAATTTGCTTCTGTCCTGCTCGGATTGTTTAGTAGGTGAAAAGGGCAATCTGAAAGATGTTCTCCAGTAGAAGGATGAAACAGAGCCTAACAGCAGATAGCAGCTTTGAATCTGTGAGAAGAAAATTATTTGGAACAAATCTGAACCTCCTGCACTTCTGTATCTCTTCCCTATGCTGCTCTGAAGAGATGCCTTGTTTTGATTTGGTTTTATTTAGATGCTTTTTTTTTTTTTTTCTGGAAACATATATCCAGATTCTTGAACCTTTTTTATTTTATCTGACTGAAATAATACTGAAAAAAATAGTTCACTTATGCTTCTGCTTTCAAGGTCAGACTTGTTTGCATTTTTTTGCATGCCCTGTGAGCCTGCATCAACCATCATCTTACTTGTAGGAGGGGTAGGATTAATTTTTGTATGGATTTGAACCTAAACTGAAAGTTTTCAGCTGGTTTGTGGAGTACTACCGGGCTATCAAGAAAATTAAGCCTACCTGGCAACCAATATAATATATGTCTGTATCTACAGATTTGCCAGTGTTGCATACTAGAAATTGCTGAAGTTAGCTAATCTAAATCTGCTGATAAATTCTCGTTTTCTACCAATTTATAGTGTCGTGAAAGTCAAACACACAGCTTATTTGATTGCCTTGCCCTAGCATATATCTGCTGCAAGAATTACTTCTGCAGGATGGTATTACATGTTGCTTTCCCCACGTCCTCCACAACATCTGCAGTGCAAGAAGAAATATAAATGATTAAGCAGCAGACAAGAGGCAGTTTCTAAAGTTTGTAAAGAAACGGCTGTCTCGAGCCTCAACACAGATACTCATGACAGGATGTGGCAAATTGAAGGTTCCGAGTTCAGAAAATTCCAGTTTAAGAAGTTTTCATGCCATGATAGAAGGATGGAGGACCTCTTCCCCTACTGTGCAGCAGCAGTCGTCTACCATTGTAGAGGTAGGTGAGCATTATGTGTATACACATTGTATGTAAAACAGCAGCAGATGTTCCAGGGCCAGCTCTTTGTCACCTGTGTTCCTTTCATAGTCTTTAAAAGGCATTTACTTACCATGTGTCCTGCAGGACCCTTGTATTTCTGATATCCTGTAATGAGCTCAGAAGCTCTTGTGAGTGCATTCTGCAGAGATCCAGGATTACAGCTCCGTCTTTCTGAATCACAGCAGGCAGAATGAGCAGTTCTGGCCTTTCACATCAAAGTTGTTGTCATAAGAGGGTTCAATAGTATATTTCCTGTTCTTGCTGCAGACACTGCTGCAAAAGTTGAGTCATCAGCATATAAATACTTTCTTGGCCTCAGAATATCTGATTTTTGTGTGTGTGTGTTGATTGGCTGCCCATTTCATTTCTCTTTCCACACTTATTGACTCATCTAAGAATAATGAAATTGGGTTGCTGCCAATCATATTTCATACTGCTTCAAATGTAGGAATGCTAAGGCAACTCATAAATACTATCTTATCTGCCAGGAAATCCATGAAACCGAATTTCAAGTCATTCCCGTTCACAGCAGTAGCTTGTGCAAAAGACCTGGAATAGTTTTGATAATAAAGTCTGGTCCTGCGGACAGTCTTGTGCTGTGCTCTCTTATTATGTGCTTGTGAGCAAAGAAATTAAACGAAAGTCTGCTTCATGGAGAGAACAGGTTTTATCCTGTTTTCTTGAAATGTTTATCAATCTGTCCAAACTCACTTGACAGGTAGAATTGACAAAGTCTCCCTGCTTTAAAAAAAATGACAGTTCAATGACTAGTCTGATTTTCTAATTGTCAGAGTTCATTTATATAGACATGCTATTCGTCTTTCAGGCAGTAAGAACAAGATGGTGTGATGGCCAAAGAAAGCATAAAACTTCTGGTTTTTTAGACTCTCCAGAGTTGGTTGGAAAGCAAAAGTTTTAGCCTTACGGAAGAGGAATGCTATAGACAGTTCTTTCCATACCTTGTAATTGTCAGTATGGGACAAGTTTTAAATAATACAAAGACCTAAAGAAATGAAGAATTTAAAATAAATTACTCTGGTGTGCCATATGGCTTTAAATTAAACTACAGTTTAAGAGTTATATCCATGAAAAGTCCAATTATGGGTTTTGTTTTGTTTTTGGTTTGGTTTGGTTTTTTCTTCTTTAATGTTATGTTTCATCATAGTTCTTGGCAAATTCAACACTTTGATTTCAAAATAGGATGGCTGCAACTGACATGGTAGTCTTAAAAAAATAGATTTTGAGTCTCATTAGTTTCTATAGGCTGAAACTAATTTCCCAGAAAGGAGGATCAATTTGTCAGCCTCAGAAAGTGAGTACAGTGTCCCAAAGAGATTTAAAACTAAGGATGCTGCCTTTCTGTCCTACATCTTTCTATTGATAGCTCTTGCTTGCACCAGCAGTGCTTCCATGAATCTGCGTGAAGGGAAGTTTTGGTGGCTCATCTGACTGAAACAGTGTTTTGGTGGGGTTCATTTTGGGATGGCTCATGTCACTGTGAGCATCTTTGCTAGCCAAGGGCTGCCTTGAGTCACTTTGAACTTCCAGAGAAGATTTTGTGAGTCTTACAAGCTGAAGTGCCTCTTGCTGGTAGAGCAAGAGAAAGGTCCTTACTTCACCACTTTATTTCCATTCCCGAGTCTTAGAGGCATGCTATTGACACACAAATACGTGACAGAAAACCCATCACTATTGTGCAAGCACTGTGCAGCAGAGCCATAAACTTGTTGTTTGAAGACCTCCATACAGCTCTGAAGCTGTAAGGTAAGAAGTGCTCAGGAAGTGCAGAGCTAAGGTCATGGCCCATAGAGCAGGCAGGATGTTGCTAAACTGTAGGGTTTACTGCAATGATCTTTTCTGATCAGCTAAGGATTAGTGAATCATAAAGGATGTATAAAGTTGCTGTCAGCTTGTCCTCTCCCTTAGGCTAGTAACTCCTTCTTGATATATAAATGAGCTATATTAGGTATAAGTGATTTTTCTTTTCTTTTCTTTTCTTTTCTTTTCTTTTCTTTTCTTTTCTTTTCTTTTCTTTTCTTTTCTTTTCTTTTCTTTTCTTTTCTTTTCTTTTCTTTTCTTTTCTTTTCTTTTCTTTTCTTTTCTTTTCTTTTCTTCTTTTCTCTTTTTCAATTTGCTGGTGGGCTCCAGGGAGTGCTGTTCATGTGCATAGAACATTCTTCATATTTCATGATTCCAAATCTGTCTCTTTGTTAACCATAGAAATCAGTTTTTAAAACACCTGGCATGAGTGTGGGTGGTTTTGGTTGTTTATGGTTTTAGGGATTCTTTTCTCTTGTTGCTTACTTTCCTGATGCATAGGCTACTAAATTTCTATTTGTTAAGGAAGTTCAAAGGAGGAAGAAGTAAGTTCTGCGTCATTTCAGTTTGCCTTTGCACTTAGATCTGGTCAGAGCCAGCCAAACTCTGGGCAGTCAGTAATGTGAGCAAACATAAAGCAGATATCTAGAAAAGGACTGGGAGCTTTACGGTCACATTAAGAGTTTGTTATATATTGCTGCTTTGAAAGCTTGAAGTATGACACATGAAAAAAATATTAACTTCCATTAAAATCTCTCATGAGATTTGCTAACAAATGTTAGCAAAAATTCAGCAGAACATATCAAGGGGTACAATCCAGAAGTTCCTATCATGCATTTTATGAAAACATCTTAAAATAGCCTAATTAGTGCCAAGGAGGAAACACTGTAATTGCACCAGATTGATATTAAATGCAAGTTTGGGTTTTTTGTGAGCATGTAGGAAAACAATGACTTTTAGTGGGAGCTTCATGGAAATATGTGAGAACAGAAATAGTCTTTGCCTGACAGTCTGTCCAGTGCCCCCAAAGCATGTGGAAAGCAAATTACTAGATGTTTACATTGTGAAGCACCAGGAAAAAATAGCAGTTTATGATCAGTATTCATAATGGAGTACTGTAAGCATTCTGCTATTTCTAACAATACTTCTTCTTTTGCAAGTCTTTCCCCTGGTTTGGCTTGCATTTACTAAAGAGTATATACACTGCTTGTGTAGGTATTCTGACTTTTGTCTTTCTCCTGTTCATTCTGTAACCAGTGGCTTGAGAAGGGTTGTGTGGAAAGAGGAAAATAAGGTTTAAACAGCAGCACCGTGTCTTTTTCTAAAGGCTCTGAAATTCAGTCATTTGAAACAAATGCACTGTTTGAGGCCAGTTGAGGGAGAGAGCTGTCTCCCTTGCCCAGGCCTGCTTGCAAGACAAATGGCTCCATTGTTTCTGTGGTGTGCAAATATCACCGGTCCTGGGAGGTCAGGATTGCACACACATTGAGTGGGTGCTTAAAGGACTTTGATGAAACACACACACAAGATTTCCAAGATAAGGAGTCGGTATTGGTAAGACTTGTGTACTCTCTGTGTTTTGGTGGTACTGTAAAAACACAAAGCACTGAGCTTGTGTAAACTTACTCATTCTGGTGGATCAAAATATGTCAAGCTGCTTTCTACCAGTAGGCTTGGTGCCAGATAAGGTATCATTTTTCCCTCCAGAGCCAGCCTAAAAACCTGAGGCTGCCATAAGCCTTCTGCCTTTTGCAGAGATATTCTTGTGCCCAGTGCTCTCCACATGTGCTGTGGGTGATCTGGTGTTACGTGGGTGTGAAGGCGCGGGCTGGAGGACAGCACATGTCTGAGAATGGGCTGGGATGGGGTGAGCTGGGCTCTGGAGGTTTTCCAAAGGACTCTACAGCTCTGTAGGAGTCTGGGCCTAGGGTGAGGCGGAAAGTAAGCTGTGGAGGAGCGTATGGATTTTTAATTTTAGTGCCATAAAGATTATTTTTATTTCCATTTTAAAAACAGGAGTTGTTATAGGCATAAGGGCTTATCTAGCAGCCAGCAGACTGATCAGATTTACAAAAAGGCACAGCAGTACTGGTGAGCTGGTGATCTTTGCTTTGGCTGTTGCTGATGGTGTTCTGCATTAAGCTGAAACAGTTCCTCACAGAAGGTCAGTGGTTATGGAATTTTGGCGGACTTCTAAGTTACTTATGTTCCAAATAGGAAATGAAAAAATTTCCTGACGTATTTTGCATCACAGCCTGTTGCTCTGACTACTTTGGTACAGCTTTGTGCTGTCCTTGAATTACACAGATGGCTTCTGCTCTGTAGTGTCCTTCATAATTAGCTGTCCTAAAACTGGAGCAAAACCATGTTAAAAAGTTTGGCTTCTTAAAATGACATATAATAGTCTAAGATTTTGGAAGTACAGTCTTCATTCCTCAACCCCCTCCCTAAGCCTTAGGAGGAGAAATACTTCTTTCAGTTGTTCTGCATCTTTTGTAGCGGGAATTCCCCATTCAATTGTGTCTACTAGAAATGGCACTTTACCAGTATGTGGAACCATTATTGACTTTTATATTGCAGACAATGAAAAATCACTCACAAATAGAACGCATTGTTATGGTGGTTGTTTGGTCTCTATGTAAAACACAGTTGGATTGGTTCTAGTGACATGTCAATGTCTGCACTCAGCCTGAGAGTCTATAGAAAGCAGTTGTGGTGGGGGTTCATTGTGAGAATGGGACAATCCTGATGACAGGACTGAGTGGGTTCTTTTAATTGCACTGCAGCAAAGTGGTTTTGAGGACCTGTCTTCCCCTTATTCAGAAATACAATTTATCTGACTCAAGGATTCCTACGTTGACTGCAATCCTGGGGTAGAGAGGCAGCACTAGAAAAGTCTGCAGAGGAAAAGTTTTTAAAATCCTAATTTATCTATATTTTCAGATACATCTGCTGACCTCGTATTTCTTCAGCCGACCAGAGAAGGCATATTATCATAATTCTTCTTTGCAGATATGAATTGGAGTACAGAATTCTTTCTAATGCATTTTTTTGAGTGAAAGATTAAACCCTTCTATGTCTATAATTTTATCACTCCTGTTGTTTTAATTTGTAAGGCCACTGCAGAAAGATTTTTTTTTTTTTCCCTTAAGGTGGGTTTTCTGGCCTTTTCTTAAGGGCTTGGAGGAAGGGGAAAAATAATTGATGTAAGACAATGGTTTTCATTCCAGTAATGTTGATTCACTTGGCTCATAAGAAGAGCTTATTTCTTTGTTTACTTGGAAAGAATGAATATCAACACATAAATAATCATCTGGGAACTAGATTTCCAGGAGGAAGCATTTTCCTAGTCACTTTTCTGTTAATTCAAAGCAGTATCTTTTAAAATTGATGTAACTCACAGCCTTGTGATGATCACATTACTTTCCCTTAGGAGTAAACACAGACAAAAGTGTCTGCTTAATTTCCAAGCTAGAGGAGTGTTGTTGCCTCAGGTACTCAAATTCCTATAGAAAAAAGCTTTCCATAGCTCTTGTAGATGTACATACTGAATGTATCAGTGCACCTGGAGAGTTCCATGCCAACTTTTGCGAAGTACCACAAACTCTTCTTCAGAAAGACATGGAAAAACAATTTACTGAACAGCCTCCCAAAAGTGCTTTTTTTCATACAGTCTTTCACCTAGCTAAAGTACATAGGCCTGATGTGTTATAGCTGGAAGAAACTAACCACATCATACAGTTTCTGAACTGCTTTTGCCCTTCTTTTCACTCTTGGAAAGATATGTAACCTAACAGAACAACAGGGTTGACTCTTTCTTCAAACCTCATTGCAGTGCAACACCAAAACCTCCTTCTGGAAAATCCTCTTGGGCTAATACATTGCAATCCCACTTTTCAGAATTTGAAAAACCTAATGTATTTAACTTGTTAACAGCATCCCACAGAATCTGAGATCCCAGGGACAATTGCTGTCCAGGGATTTTGCAATACTGAACAGCAGTAAGAGATTTGTCCAGGAGGAAGACCAGGGCCACTGGTCATGGACATCCTCTGCAGCATTATCTCTTTCAGCAATATAACTTTGCTTTTATTGTTATACTGGGAAGTGTATTGCTTACATTATGCATAAGTCTTCAAATGCTTTAATCAAAAGTATTTTGATAAAATATGAACATCCATACCTGAGATGTTCCAGATTGCAAGAATGTTTTTTGGCTAGCTACTTCTTTTGGCTTGGGTTTTTTATTATGGTTTCATAACACTGGAACTAGATAGAGAAGCAGATACATCTTCCTCAAATTGCTTGATGTGAGAAAATTATGCTTTTAGATTATGCTATTATAAAAGGTTGCTGTGACCCCAGAGATGCACAACTTAGCTTATCATTTTCCAAGTTTAAAAGAATTAGCTGCCAGCAACAGAAACCTACTTTCTGCTTGCTTTTAAAGCATTTTGCAGAATGCTGTGCTGCTGGGTGTCAACAGTCTTTGAATGCTACACAGGAACACTTAAATAAATACAAGTAACCAGTCATCACACTGGCTTCCAGCTATTTACAGTAATGTTGCCAAAATCCCTCCTTCAGACAGTGGACTTCTTTAACCCAGTGAAGCAGGAGGTGCCAAGAATTTAGTAACTTAGAGGATAAGAAGTTGGAGACAGAAGCTGCAAAGGAACCAAGCCTTACAAGTGGACCTTGAATGCACTTGAGGCATTTGGGGGTGAGATAGAGTTATTGTCTGTGCAGAATACCTGAACAGAATTGCTACGTTTTGAGTCAGCAGAATGCTACCAGCTTTATGTCTGAGGAATGCTACCAGCTTTATGTCTGAGGAATGCATTTTCTACTCAGACTGAGTCAAAGGGTTAGGGTTTTGTAATAAAAATTGTATGTGATTATTTAAAAAAAAAAAAAAAATAAAATTCCTCTTGAGTTGTGTTTTCATAATGGGAAAATATTGGTCCTTTCTAGTGGTACTTGAAATTGTCCAGAGTCTCTTGTTAGCTGTGTCTGGACATAGTTCGGGACAGATATCCTTGGGGATGATTAAACTAAAGAAAGTTTTGGTAAGGTGTACAGTTGTCTGAGTTACCAGTAAACCTACTGTTCAATGCTAACATGAAATCTCACTGCCATAACTGGAATGTTCAATTTTTAATTAATATTTAATTATAATTAAAAAAAAAATAAATCTGGCCTTAGACTTTAGCTTGCTCAGTGAGGCAGCAGAGGTTGAGGCCAATGCAGGGAGAATTGGTGTGATACTTTCCCCCATTGTTTTGAACTTTGTGTTCATTTGCATCTGACATTACAAAGAATGAACATAAAATACTGCCAAGTCATGACTGTAACAAATCTGCACCTACTTGCACATAAGGTGGTCAGAAGTCAAGCTTGGGAATATCCTGCAGCCTGTCAGTAGTCTGGCAAAAACACGAATACACACCCTTTTCCAGAATAATGTTAGGGCCTTATTCATGTTTGGCTGAACCTACTTTAAAAAGGGAAATACCTTGTGACATTCTTCTGTGGTCTCTATGGACAAATAAATAAAAGATTTAATGGAGACTTCACAGTAGGGTATTGGCAACTGAGGAGGATCCTGAGGACTGGGTTGTATAAATTAGGCAGAATTGGGATATTTTCAGAGCTCCATAAGGAATGAGGAAGAGGTCTTTCATCCACCCGGGCTCCTGAGGCTATGAGGGAAAAAACTCTGCACCATGTTTAGCACAGGGAACAACCCTTTCTCATGAGTGTTTTGAGGCTGTGTATGTGCATCTTATCATCTGACCTTGTTCCATCAAATGCATACCTCTGAACTGGATGCTAGATGGTAACAGCTTTTATTGTGCCAGCAGGTAATTAATTATGACAAAGGTGCAAATTGTCTATTGTCTCAATAGGTTTTGTAGAGCTAAAAGGGTGCATGTGACTAAAAATATTCTGAATAAAGGTCTTCAGTAGTAATGAGCACTGCAGCACTCTTCCACACTGAGTCACTGAGAGCTGTGCTCTCAATTACCTGTGGATTAAGGACCAAAGCAATTTGAACCAGATCCCTTATGACCTCAGTGGAAAGTCCCAAAGTGTTTTGTGGCACTGCCTCTTACAAATGCTCCATGACAGATTTGTTTTCAATTCTTATTCTTTCTCTCTTTTTTCTTTTTTCTTTTAAATTTTTTAAAAGGAAGTCAGACTTCAAAGTAACAGCCTAACTTGTTATTAATATGCCTTAAAGTATATATCCTATGACATTTTTTCTTGTCCCATCCATTAGCCTCCAGTTTCCACACCTGGATGCTGGAGGGAAGGAGTTGGGGCAGGATGAGAGGGAAACAGACGATGTATGTCAGAAGAAAAAGTAATTGTGACGGTGAGAAATTTTAGCAATTTGGAGAAAAAAAAATCCTTTCCCTCACAATTTTCCAGCCTCTTTTGGGTTTCTTGTTTGCCTTTCAGTGTTACTTGTGTGTGGGCATTGGTGTGTGTGTGTGTGTGTGTGTGTGTGTGTGTGTGTGTGTGTGCACGCGTGCGCACATATTAAGCACATTGTTATGTGTAAAGAGGATGGTTCTTCACATCAGTGCATCAAGGAGAACTCAGAACCACTTTTTCAAGATAAACTATTAGACTATCCACAACTGACATCTTTGAGGTCATCTTCCCTAGCCAGAATAAATTTCTCTTTAACAGTACAGATGGATACTAGGAAAGCCAGCAGATGCATTGTAGATAATCAGAAAGAGACTCAGCAGGGTAACTAAAATCTCTGCTAGAATTCATATCCCTTCGTGGAGTTTAATTAAGGAGCTTTCTGTGCATCCTTTTGTTTTATCTGTTGCCAGTGTTTTGTCTCCTATTGTGGCAGTTCTTTCAAATAACCATCAATTTGCTGTGATAATCTACTGAGGAGAATAAGCAGCACTATTTAATTATATAAAAATGATAATGAGCCTTGGCTGTCAAAGAGTTAAGTAGCTGCTGCCGGCCACTGGAATACAAAGGAGCTGGTGCCAAAGGGGCCCCTGGAAGTCTGTGGCACTTCAGACTTCATTGCTGAGCAGCAGTAACTGGCTTGAGCAAGCAGCAGGCCAGCGGAGCTTCCTTTGGGGAGAAATAACTGAATTATTGAGCTGCTTCCTAACAGCCGGAAGCAGAACAGGCATGGACAGATTTCTGTTTCACACCCCAGCAAAAATACAAGGCAATCCAAAGAAAGATCTCTTGTCCTACATAAACACAATGCCTTTGCAACTTTTGCCTGATCCTCATGGCAGAAATTGGAGTTTGGGCATAACCAGGTGTCATTTGGTGCCATTTTGCTGCAGGAGGTAGCAGAACTTGGGGGAATGGGGTTCTGGCTGCTGGGGAAAAACAAGCCAGGATGCAGATAGCTCTGCAGATAACACAAGTGTTTGTTCTCTAGCCAAGTGTAGTTTAGATCCAAGTTTATTGAGAAGTAACTCTTCTAAGAGGTAAAAACTTTCTGTTAACAGATCATTTTTCCAATTGTCTTATTTTTTTCTTCTTTATTTTTTTCCACCAAGAATTGAATAAAATCTTGCGCAACCTCCATATTTGGTATCCAAACAATTTACTCACAGATGCTGTTGTTCTCCCCTTTCTGTTTTCTCTAGCTGGGATCATGCTGAAGTAAGTATGGGGCAGGGAACTTTGATCAACAGGAACAGCACTGGATCTGAGGAGGAGAAATTGCTGGGAGCCCTATTTCTTAAAGCAAAGAACCAAGAACTCAGCTTAATATTATGTAACTTACCATGTGCTTGGCATCCAGATTAATCACAGCACTAACAAACTCCCAAGGTGTAGAGGACTTCAAAGGGCCTCCAAGCCAGGTTTCCAGGCATGGAGCTTCTTGGCTGAAACATGTACGGTGGAGCTGGCATAAACACACCCAGACCTAAGGATGTCTCTGAAGACAGAGAGGTGTCACAGGGCCTGCCTTCATTCTCTCAGCACATGGCCTGGCCACCCTTCTGGGGGAAGCCAAGGACTCCAGCACAGTGGAGGTAAGCAGGGGCATGACCTGCGGCAGAGCAATGTTGTTACAAGTGTGACTTGAACAGGGCTGTGATGGTCCAGGACTTTGGACTGACACTCCTGCGCCACTAAACCATGGCAAGGGGAAAACACTTTGAAGAGCACTCTGGTTTTGTTGGTTGTATGTTAGGAACACTGGCAAGGGAAGTGTTAGTGCTGAGTTGGTAAGAATGTAGCTTTGCCTTTAATGCAGCCTTCATCCTACAAGGGACTGTCCTGTGTGTTGGTATGTCTGCAGCAGAAAAGGAAAGCTGGGAGAGATATAGTTTTAAACAGCAGGGTTAAGGAAAGTTCACATTAGGAGCATTTTACAGGTATGGGACTACAGTTTCATTTTATAGGTAAAGAATTTTTATTGTTACTGACAGTCTTTTAGACCTTGGACCAGGTCCTTTGCATGTGATTCTGCAAATTTATTACAAGAGCAAGTGAACACAGGCACCATCTTCCTTCCTTCCTGTGCTTACCTTACACACTTCTCCTCTGCAACTGTGTATTCATACTGTTCATAACAGGGTCATTGACCCACTTTCCTTTGTGGCCCCTCCAGGTGCCACTGTCTCTGTTCTTATGTTTCATTATATTCTTCACCCTTTTCCTTCTTTGATTCCTGTAGGCACTGAACCCAGATGATGCTGTTCAGCCCCTGAGCCACAGAACTCCTTTGGTTCTGTCGTGTTCCAGTGGCAAGCCACAGCGAAGCCTGTATGACCAAGGCACACTGTCCTTTATTTTCATGAAGAGTGCCATGCACCTTCCTCATTAGGAAAGACATGAATCTGAATCACCTCCTGCTCCTTTAAACTCACTCTTTTTGACATCCCTTTCATTTATAACTCAGTCTCCGAACTTCATTCTGCATGCCATCTACGCAATACATCCTTTTCTCTCTACCCAGACAACTACAACTTCGCTGTTATAACTTCAGCTCTTGTTATCTTATGGATCAATCACTGTACTCATCCTGTCATAAATGTGACAGATGTACCATACCAATCCCCAGTGCTCCTGCAAAGATAACTTTCCCAACGCTTAAGTTTAACCATGTTGTCTGTTCTCTGTGCTTTCCCACTGCATTGCTCTTGAAATTTAAGCTACTTGTTATTAGTTCAAGGATTATCATGACCTGTCTTCTCCCTACCTATAATCACTCCCTCAGTATGGAAGACTTAGCTTCCACCACTATTAACACAGTCCTGGTCTTCTTTGAGCACTCATTCAATTTATAAGCATTTTTCATACTCAGAAGGAACAACAGTGGAGCTCTGCAAAGTAGCTTCTTTTGGCTCTTAGCATCCATTCATAAGGCTCTTCCTTTCCACGTTGCCTCTTAAAAGACTTTCAGGCTGGCTGACATTTCCTGGTTTTACTCCCTTTCCTGGCCATTCTGTTCTACCATTTTATGCACATGCCATGAAAGCTTTGGGATTGGGACTGTCATCAGGACTGTACCTGGGCTCTTCTGGCCAGGTACAGCACATAGGAGGAGGGGAACGTGGTCTGTGGGAAAGGCTCCTAAAACACTTTGGTAGTAAATCCTTATGTAGTAGGGGTGGAGCTGTGAAAGCGAAGTGCTATAGGTGTAATGACACAGTAAAGTTTTCACTCTCCCCATGGTGAAATAAGCAATACAGAAGAAAAGCAGATTCACTGGTATCTTTATAGCCACATTTTGGCTTGTCCACAGTCAGAAGAGGTTCTGTCTCTTTCTGCTCCTACCTGGCTGATGGAAAGGATGGTGCAAGCACACCTTCATCTCTTGCAGCACAGATTCATCAGCTTATCTCAAGCTACTTTATTGGTGGCTCAGACTGGCAGGGCTGGGTGCATACAGCTACAGGCTGGGGGGTACATGTAGGCCCCATGGGGTGCCTTTGAGGCCGTAAATCCTAGAAGTGGGTTGGTGGCAAACAGCTGGGGTGTGGGAGAGGAGGGGCAGCTGGAATGTCTTCAGCCCTCACAGCTGTGTGCAGTGTAAGTGTGCATCTACAGCACCACTGTACTTGCTGGGACTTCACAGGAACCTGTCCTTTCCTTTTGCAGAAAAGAAGGAAAACATTTCTGTCTTTCTGTAGGAGCTGAAATCTTTCATTATCCAAGGAGTTTGACTAGTGTCACATGGAAATGAACTTCAAAGCAAATTCACATCGAAACTGCTAGAGACTTCATGTTTGCTTGGTTTTGATACAAAACATGAAAATCACCTCAGGCTAGCTGGCAGTGCTTGTGACGAGCAAATCTTTTGGTGAAACAAGAGAGGGCTTCCAGTTACTAATGAAATCCTCCCCTCCCCACTCCAAATCCAGTGGGCATTTACATGGTTTTCTTGTGAACATTTCATGCAGCTTTGAAAATCAAATGCTTCCTTACAGGAAATGTTTTTTTCTCTGTTGTGTATCTCTAATGGCTGGCTGCCAAGAGATCTTGATCCGACACCCAGCTGTGCTTCTATGACTAGCTTTTGTGACCGTGGAAAATCTTTCTTTTTTTTTCTTTTTTTTTTTTTTTTCCCACTTCTGCCTTCTCCATTTTCTTCTCTGTTAAATATGTATAAACAAGTTGGAAATCAGAGCCTGTATGTTCTTTGCAGCCATACTGGACAGAAATGTGATAGCAAAAGGTTAGGGCCTTGCAATCTTAAAATGCCTCTGAGAAATAAAACTGATAAACTTTTTGTTAGTCTGACAAAAAGTCTTTTATTCTCAAGGTAAAAACCATGCCACATTTCAATGTAACTTAGAAGTAAGTGACAAAAGCTTCATCCCACATTAAGTTTTGTTATGCGGGGGAGGAGATAAAGCTCATGCAAGGAATACACAAGAAAGTCAATTTCCTTTTCTGGAAAACCTATTTTACTAGTATGTACCCTTCTGTACTGTTTTTAGGCATTTTGAAATAACAAAGCTGCAAAAGCAATCCATGTTAGTTTCATTTTGACTTTAATAATGAGGTAATTACTAATGAGGTAATTTCACGTGGGCAGATGTGTGAAAATCCAGAAGGACACCCTGCTTTATACTTTATGCAACTATAAAGTGTTGCAGTTATAAATACCAAAAATAACATAGAGGAAGGGGGCATGTGGAACAGGACCAGGCCTGGCAAAAAAAAAAAAAAAAAAAAAAAAAAAAAAAAGGCAGCTAAACAGCCCTTCATTTACATTCTTAAAGCAAGGCCAAATGACATTAACCAATAGAAGGACATTATGAAATAATGTCCAATTACACACACTTCATGGCCTTGTTAAAGTGGTTGTAGAGCCTGTCCTCGGCCAGTCTCATGTACACGAGGTGTCCCAGGTGGGGCATCACTGTGCTGATGACACAAGGGCTTAGCAGTGGAGGCTCTAGATGGTGTTCAGGACATACTAGGAGAAATCCTTTTGACCCTCATGCAGGGCACCTTACAAACTAGGAATGTGGCTAATATGTATAACAAATGCCCGCTTCGGCCTGGGAAACAGATGCAGTCCTGAATGTACAAGAAATGCAGTGCTCAGTGCTTAAAAATAACTTGGATATGATGGTATCATTCTTAAGATAATCACAAGAAAATAAGCATTAAAAATACATATTTTTCCTTTTGATTTGTCATTGTCATGATTTGGAATATTTAGGATTTGTGCTTCCAGTTTCTCCTCATATTTGGCAGTAGATTTGATGTATGTTTCTTTCCTTGTTAGTGAAAGTTGAGGTTTTCTCTGACTGTGAAACTGGGTTGTTTCCTGCTTTCCCAACCTATCTCTCCCGTCTGTTAGCTGGCCTGGAACAGTAGTTTGTGGTTCAATTTCAAATTTCTGAAAATAATGTTTTTTGGTTTTTTTCCCATGAAGATTTACTTTATTTTTCCATACCCATTCTTCACTGTAGTCAGTAAAATGTTCCAAATAGCACTGTGAGTATGAGTTCCCAATGCTCCAATAATGCCCTTTTATGATCATAAGGGAAATATAACATCATTCACCGCAGGTTGATGATACTGGAGTCTTCAAAATTTATTCACACAGCCTCTTTGTGCCCAGAAGGACTACTGAATAGCCCTTCTCAAAGGCACAGCATCTGGCAGAGGTGTGGAACAATTCTGCACCAACATCCATTCATTGTGTGGACTGTGGAACAAATTTGTGAGGGGGAAAGTCCTGCTTGCAACTGCACAGTTTTCTAAATCAAGAAAAATAACCTGTATCGACCTCAGAAGAGTGTGTTCATTGACCTCCAATTCAGTCAGACTCACAGCTGAAGAACTTACCTACTATAATTACTCCTTTCTGTTAGGAGTTATTTTTTCCATTTATCATGTCTTCTCAACTACTGGAACTTAGTTAAAATAAATAGGAGTAAAAAAAGTATTAGTGTTTCAGAAAAGGGTCTATAGAAAATTCAGAAAGTCTTTAAAACAGAAAAAGAAGGAGGTACTCTGTACACTGAGAAGTTGCACTTTCCATTTGGGAAGCAACCTCAGTAAGCAGTTTAGAGATGTCATTGATTAGTCTGGTGTTGATAGGTCATTTTTTAATGCACTGTATTGTCCTCACCTGTGACCTTCAGGGCACACTAGCTGCAAGACTGGCAGGCTTTTTGCTTGCTCTGTTCAGCCTGCTGGTGGGCTAGCAAACCTGTGTTTGCAGGTCCCAACATTTCTCTCCCATCAATAAAAATGTGGTACTTCATGGCGGTCAGGGAAGCTTGGGCTGACATTGACACTGCAGTTCTGCTGGGTTTATGCTGGGGCTCTTGCAGTTTTATCCCCAATTCTCAGGAAACTCTACACAATTTGTTTTAACAAGGTGAGTGAACTTTCTTAACAGCATATCTGAGATATCCCCATTTCCTTGAATCTCAGCACCATGGGTGTTTGTATGGGGACAGAAGTGCCTCAACCTGTGGGAAGAGCTTGAGAATTTCCTTACCTGGGATAAGAGAAGAAAGTGAATGCCTTGACAGTCAAGCAGGACTTAACACTGTTAGAGGAGCTGAGTTTTCTAGTTGTTTCCCTCTGTAATTGCATCATGTTTCCTTGTGAGCTTGGATCACTTAAGAATCTTCTTCAGTAAACTCCAGTACCTATCACCTCAATTTATGAGGATCTTAGTTTGCATTTCCTTTAAGCACATTTCTGTGCCTTATGGTTGCCAAGAAATAGTTGGAAACACTGCTGAAGTGTCTACACTTCTGAAGTGTCTGCACAGGAGTTCTTTCCTTTCTTTTAAAGTGAATTAGCAAAAAAAAAAAAAAAAAAAAAATCTAAACCACAACAGAATTGCTTTTTACATTCTTTTTGCATTTAATAAAATCTTATTATTTTAGAGAGACTGACTCATGATGTTTGAATGCAAGGAGTTGGTAATCCTGCTAGAAGAAGTGTTAAATCCCTTCAAAATCTGCCCTGCTCATCAGCTTTCTTTCACAAAGAACAATAGGGCAGGAAATATGCTTATAACTAAAAAATTAAGCTCATGAAAAGATGCCATTAGATGCTCAAAGGATCTCAGGGAGATCGCCTCCCTGAGTGAATTTTGACCTGAGACTGATTACGTTAATAGCCACTCATATGTTACCTTCCAAGACCCACAAAAAAAAATCTTTTAGCATCTCTCTTAAGATGGAAGCTGTACTATTGGAATGTCTTCCCTTACCTTGTGCTGCAATGCATTAATTGGAAGAGAAATAGCATGTAAACTGTGTTGTTCAAATGACATAGTCCATGCCCACCTGGTTTGGATATTGGATATTTGGATATTTCCCCCTTCCAAAAATCTGAAAAAAATGCAAAGATATTTTGTACTAAATATTGGCCCCTGTGCGTCTTATCCCTTGCACTTCTCCCCCTTCCACCAAGCACAAAAAATATTTTATCTTTATGGTTTGTATATGGTGTTGTGGTATTTTCTCTTGCTATTTGAGTAGTTCTACCTTTATGAGTTAAGCTTATGCCTCTGGGGAAGAGTAGTGGAGGGGGATGTTTGAAATTAGGTGCAAAGTTATAAAATGCTGTTAAATATTTATGTATTGTGTATTTAAAATCACTCAAAATCAAGAAATTATGTTACCAAATCACAAGCCAGCAGTGATATTTCACACTACCAGAGTCCCATTGGAAAAAAACACTCTGGATTTTGATTTTCTGTCAAAACCTTACTTGTTTCAAGGTGCCACCACCCTTTGGACAGAACATAAAGCAACCATTTTAATGATAAGGCAACATTAACACTGTTGGATTGTATTGGGACATTCAAGCTAAATCTGTTTTGCTAATGGGAGAGGTTCATCATGAGATACAGAGAAGCTGGGATGTGTAGGATATTACCTATGTTGTACAAAGAAGGGACTTCTTCTGTGGAAGCTGTATGCCTTCGAGGCTTGTACAGTGCCCTCAGCTAATAAACTGAAGGTTACTTCTTCTAAGCGAGCTCTAGTCAGCATAAATAGGTAAAAAGTGCATAAATTAGAAATATATTTCAACTTATATTAATAAAAAATAAAATTGTTTAGAAGCTGGGTCACTGGTTAGTCCAAAATGCCATGGAAACAACATCAGCTTTAGTCGAAACTATGAGATCATAGGCAAGGTCTTTAAAAAGAACATGACTGGTTCTGTGAATTTCTTGACTTCTCCACTTAAAATTTTTAATCTGAAATTACCAATAAAAATATCTGTTGCCCTGGCAGGTGGTGGGTAAAGCAAATATCCTAGTATTGGCTGAAAAGACAAAGCTGTGCCATCATTTTTCTTAGGTATTTAAGGCCAAGAGGGACCCTTACAGGCATGTCATTTGACCTTCTACATAACACAGACCAGAGAATTTAACTCAGTGATTTCTACCCTCCAGCTATATTTCAAAAGTGTAGAGAGATTTATTTTTTGTTGCTTTTCTTTTCTTTGATCCCTCAGTGTGCTCAACTGCCTGAATCTGACCTTTTATTTTAATTAAGAGATTGTAATTTTAATTTATGGGGTCTTTTTTTGGAATATGTACATTATATATATATATATATATATATAGAGAGAGAGAGAGAGAGAGAGAGAGAGAGAGAGAGA
>VWZN01003197.1:219029-278496 GCA_013396955.1 Regulus satrapa
TCAAAAAAGTTACTGGTTTTCTTTTAAAACCCTTATTTAAAAAAAAAAAAAAAAAAAAAAAAAAAAAGCCGGTCTACTTTAATAGGCCAAGTTGTCTTATCCAGAAAACTTTGATCAAAAACTTTGGTGGTTCTTCAAAGCTGATTGTAACCACTGTGGGTAGAAAGCCAAAGTGAAAAAAAGTATGTGAATGTTTTTATACCTCCTGCTTTCCTTTTAGTTGAAAATGCCAGAGGAGGGCCTTTCTCATTTCCCATGTGGTTGTTTCTCCCATTTCTCATCATATTTGGAGTCCTTGGTGAAAAGGGTGTTGTGGTTCATGATTGTGAAACCAGTTTCCTGTTCAGAGAGGAATGTGACCTAAGCAAAAGGCTGATCTATGCTAAGAAATAAGTGATACTATAATTCTTTCTATATTTTTCCACCGCTTGAACAAATTTGGGCTTAGCAGTGAGAGGTACTGAGACTGTAGTCTACCACAAATGCCCTCATCTCATCTGTGCTTAACAGAAGGAAATTATGCTTAGCATCTCACAGGACTTGCCTTCATACCCTGGTTTAAAAGAGAGATTAGGCAGGTTACAGGAGGTCTTTCTGTTGCCTTTTCATAAAGGTCATATTTTTCCATTCTCTGTTTCAGAAACAAATTAATTTGGGAAAATGCATGAGTGGTAACAGAGAGGGGAAAAACTTTACTCCATCAAGCCTCCCCCCTGTAAAGTCAAGGAAAGCACTGTTGGTATGTGAAAGCAGTCAGTTCAAGGGGGAGTTAAAGTGCTCTCCACTCATTCGAAACTGTCTCGGGAAGGTTTATGAAACTCCAGAAAGGCAGTTGTAAGATTGTAGTGGGTGGGAAGACCCAAGAAACTGGGTGGAGTGGTGAGAAAATTTTAAGAATAGCTGGCAATTAATCTTAGCTCCTGGGACTTAGGGACTTTCCAGCGCTGGCAGGTCTCAGTATGTGTGTTGTTATTCAGGCTTCATGCCAAGAATATTTAATGCTGACTGCCGAGTGTGTTGGAGAAAAGTCATTGTGCAGACACTGTCACTCAAAGGAAATGCACCACACCACAATCATTGGTTCAGCAGTCATTTTGCAGATAATAAATGCTGACATTTGGATACCAAATGGAACAAATAGCAAAAAAGGTGGGTGGATGGGGAAACCTTTGACTTTTTGCTAGTTAGGACCATTAAATCTGTTAGTATATATTGTCTTTACGTGGGTCCTGAAATGCTGTTGCAGTTTTGATAATAACAGTGCTGTGAGAGGGTGTTAAGACACACAGGGAAAAGCTGAGAGTTGAAATAACAATGGCTCTTTGTAGCGAAAAAAAAACCCCACGTGACACTTTCCTGAAAAAAATGTACAACATAAAGCAGTAAATCCAGAGAAGAATTAATAAAGAGTGACAGAAAAGAGGAATTTTGAGTTTGGATATAATGTAAATAAGTGAGTTGCCCTGCGGATTTCAACTGAGCCTGGACTTCAGACCTTATTTTGTGTAATATGCTACCTGTCAGTTGTGACAGGCTGGGATGTGCCCTTCCCACTGCAATATGTCAGTGAATGCCTATGGAATGAGCCTATTTAGAGAGCTGGGCTGAGTGGGGAGGCTGACTGAGCAAATAAAGATATGGAAGTCTCTAGCTGAACTGAGCTAAGCAAAGATGCAGGGCAATGAGAAAGGTGTGAACATGGCCATGCTGTTGCTCCACATATGTCCATGAGAGGAGCTTCCAAGGCACCTCATCAGCACCAGGGCCACCCACGCTGTGCACTGCATGGGGTGCCCCTGACATTAAGCAGTGATGCTGGCACTCCCTGGAGCCTTGCCTGCAACCCACCACATCGTGCCTGTCACCCTACAGCCCTGCCAGCATGCTGAGACAGCTCCAGGAGAAGGGGAGAAGCAGGAGACAGGCAGGAAGGCAAACACACTGCAGCAAGCAGCAGTCTCTCAGTGCTTGCTGCAGGGCCAGTTGGCTGCCTTATCTTTGAGACTTGACTTGATAACCTCGGCGCCAGCACCAGTCTCTTGAAGATTATCTGCCAGTCACTGCCTCAGATGTGCAGGACAGGATCACTGCCACACTTTGTCATGGTCCTTGAGGAAATACATGTAGTGCTCCAGGGCACTTTGAGAATGGCCTCAATTATTAATAACAATTATGATTCTTTTTCTATTGGACTCTGAAGTCTTGCTGATCATCATGGATTTTTTATTCCCCATAGTGCCTATTTCACCAGTTCTGTATTTTTAGCCCTCTAGCACCTACCTTTCTGGCTGATCTATTTTTTCCTATGCAATAGCTCCAGTTAGACCACAGGTGTAGTGATCTGTCTGATCAACAGATGTATTGTCTGTTCTCCACATTGTAGATGCAGCCACAGTCTTGTGAATTCAGGAAGTTCAGTCATGTCCTTAGTTTATCCAGTATGTGTTTGTGGTAAAAGACATATGAGACTGAGCTTTGTTCATGCCTCAAGGTTGTGTTCCATGGAGGTCATACTGATATTAATGGTATTTTTCACACAATCCTTTCAGGTGTTCAAGACATCTTTCTCCTCAACCAACTGATGGTGATGTGTTTCCCCTCCTGCTGCTTTTCAGGGATAGCTTGATGCATGTCCATCATCATCATGTCTTCCTTTCCAAAGGCCATGTGAAACAGCTTGTTCTGAAGGCAGGATCACCTCCAGCTTGGAGAATTACTATTTTTGGTCATGTGAAAGCTATCTTTTTTACCCATCATTGGAATACAGCCTGTATGTATTCTTTTGACAGCCTTTGCATCACAAAGAGATCTTATTTCTGCCTGAAAAGTACTGCCTAGCTAGAACTGGTAGGGTATTTTTCAGACAGACAGATACACAGGTAGGGTATTTTTCAGACAGACAGATACATAGGTGTGGCCAGCAGTCCTGTGCACACTGCATGGCTGTGACAGTGCAGGCCTTACCCTGTCTCTGCACACAGAGCTGACTCACAGCAGCTCTGGTATCACTTATCTGGGATACCAGTTATATGGAACATTTGTGGAGGTCCTGCAGGGCACAGGACACTCCTGAGGTTTATTGATGGAGCAAAGAAGGCCCCTTCACATCTTTGTCACTGCAGACAGATGGTATTGTGTCTCCTGGATGCCAGAGAGCACTCTGTAGAAGCAGCTGAGGAAACCAGTTCTAGTAAGACAACTGACATGGGAAAAGCTTAGGCTAAATAAAAAAGCAAGAAACATATTAAGAAGAGATTGGAACAAATGGTCAATGTACGAAACCTTCAAAATGTGATCTAGATGCTGAACTGAGCAGACAAAAGGAAGGAGCAACAAGAACGTGTTCACAGGAACTGAGAGCCGTAATCATCCAAGTAAGTTTGCTCTCCATCCTTTATTAATTGTCTTTTCTTCTACCTAAATATGAAAATGAAAAAAAAAAAAATGTATCCCCTATTTTGCACCATAGAATTACACTGCAGAGAAAACCAAACATAACAGTGCTGTGCTGAGGAGAAAACTCCTGGGCTAGAGACCTCGACTGAGGGAAGGGAGTACACGAGAGTTAGAGAGTGCACTTAACAGGTAATGTTAGACCAGTCTAAAGATTCAGTGTCTTCAAAAAGGCTGTTCCCTTGCTGCATTCCTTTGCTTCTACAGCAAGCAGGGAGTTACACTAGCAGGAAAGCTCTCAGCATTTGAAGGTCTTCGTGTCTTCAGAAGTTTTTTTAGCCCCAAGAGCAGGAAATCGTAATTTGAGCCTGAGGAAGTGTGACCCCTGCTTTAGATGGTGGTCTGCTACAGGGAGAGCCAAACTGCTGTGCTGAACAAACTCTCTTCAGCATCATTAAAACTCTCAGAACACTGTCCCATAGGAACAGTGGAGGGGTAGGCATTCCCAGGTGCCTGGTGCTCTGAGATTTAGGTTTACTCCTGGAGGGATGGAGGCTTGTGTTTTAAGCCAAGACTTGAAGCACATCATGCAAGCTGGACAGAAGAGCTCCAGAAGAAAGCTGAACTCCATAAGTAGAACATGGTAATAGGAGCATTTTTAATATTGAAGTCCTATTGTGTTTACCCATGGCTAATTTTTAACACCCTTTTCTTTGCTTGTGAGATATAGATAGCCCCAACACTGTCATAAAACCAGATAAAATAATTTATAGAGCATGTGTGTGCATATTGTGTTCAAAAATAACCTATGGGCTTTGTGGTATATAAAACTTAATGCTTGTATAAAATTGGCATCCTGTGTCATCAGCAAGACAAGATGAGACAGTGAGATGTTACTAATGCTATTAACATGCATAAGAAGAATGCTATTGACATGGCCATAAGAAGAAGCAGCAGGAATCCTTTCCTTTTGTATCATCAAAGTCTAAGCACATGGTTAAAGCCAGAGAAGAGTGTGTCTGACTGCGACGAGGACAAGAGAATGCTGATTTTCTGTAATATTTTTATGTTGAATTTTCCCCATTTATTCTCCTACAAAGGAGGTTTGTTTAGCCTTGAGGCTGAAATTTACTGTAATTTCCAAGGACAGTAAATTTTGTGTGTGTGGTATAAGCAATAGCATTTTTTTAAAAAAATCCTTTCCAAGCTTGTGAGTACAAGAATTCAAAACTGCTAATTTCTGGGATGTGTAGAGATAGGATAAGAGGAATCAGTATTAAAAATTCAATTAGAGTAAATATGGCATCACCTTGCAACCCCTATGAGAAAATGCCAGAATTTTGTACATATAAGTACAGGCAGCCCTATTATCAGAAGAGATTCCCCAAGTGCAGGCGGAAAGTCAGACTCAGACTGAGCTTTGGGTGTCTTTTAAACGAAACCGTGTTTCTGAGTTTGTTACACTCCACCCCCCAGGATGTCTTCTGCTTTAAGGGCTTTGCTGCCTAGCAGTGAAGGAGGAGGGGAATAGCATTACTGAGGACAGGAGGTTAAGGAGTAACCTGACTGGGGAAGAAGCCAAACTAAACAAAGGTTTAGAAATATCGCTGAAAATAGTATAATTTACCATTTTCCTCTGCCAGGGGCTGACACACCACATTTTTTTGTTCTTTAAAACCACAGCGAACCATTCCCAAAAAAGGAAGTGTAACCTCTGTTTTCTACACTTCTGTCCTTCCCCTCATCTGAGGAAAACCTTTCCTTGCTGTATTTCTCATGACACATTTGACTGCAGGGTTTCTTCACAGAGTTTCTGCTGGGGGCTGTTTGTTTTATCTTTCATTTTGCAGCAGATAACAGACCTGTATGCTTCATAGATTAGAGTTGGCAAATTTTGCCACTGACTTCTTTAGGCACAGATAAAATGCCTTAGTCTCCCACTCATATCCTATACTTAAAGCAAAAATTTAAAATGTCTGTTAATGGCAGTGATCTCTGCATTTCCTTTTCTTCTCGGCTGGCTACGTGTGCTCACTAATGAGACTCACAAATATTAAAAGTAGAATTTGGAGCAGAGCAGAGACCAGTCTAATAAATCTGCTGTTAGTTCAGGCTCTGTGGTGATGTGGCTGCACCCAGGGGGGAAGGAAGGGCAGAAGCTGGGCGTTGGGCCCAAGGGACAGAAAAGGAAGTCAGCCGTGGGCAGGCAGAGAAGCAGAATCTCAGTTGCTGAGGGCTGGAGGCAAAAAAGCAGCTTCTGAAGGAGTGCTGGGGGCAAGAGAGTGTACAAAAAAAAGGCTATAGCAATTTCATTTCAGGTGGCTGCACTGCAATGAGAGGGTGAGTGGTTTTGGCATAAAAGGTTCTTTATACCTAAAAGTAGAAACTGAGAATATTTTTATATATAGATATATGTAAAATTATAAAAGATTAATGCCTTAATTTGGAAGTGTCTTCTGGGAAGACAAAGCAATCAATTTTTCTCCTTCTAGTACAGTCAAGATTACTTGCTGACCAAGCTCTGACTTCAAAGCTGACCCTTCTCTGACCAGGGGACTGGGCCTACTGACCCTGGGAGGTCCCCTCCAAACCTTAATATTGTGCAATTCAGTGATTCTGAGAACTGAAGGTGAAATCTCTGCTCCATTACCCCTGATACCAGCAAAGCCAGAATCTAGTAAGTCATGGCCAACAGAGGAAAGACAATTTAGATGTGAAAAGCTCTGTATGTTCCAGGTTTGAATTTGATGTGTGTCAGCTACAGTAGCTCGCTTGCCATGTTAGAGTTACTGACTCCTGTGAAACAGGTGACACCTACTTCCCACTGAACAAAGGTCCTTACCAAGAAGCACTCATTTAGAAATTGGTTGGTAACACAGCAGCAGAAGAGAGGATTTGAGTGATCATAGCGACCTCACTACTTGCTTGTGTCTCTCTCTCTCCCATGTGCAAGCACAAAGAATGTTTTTAAGAGTGGGATTATGGCTGTTGGGAGTTTCATGCGCCTCCAGGCCAGGCAGAGAGCAGGCTGGAGCTGTGTCTGTTTGGCACATGAAGAGGGAGGTTTGGTTTCAAGAACTGTAAGTCTGGTGCTGTTGTGAGCATCAAGTCCATACAAGTGTGAGAGAAGAGAGCTGTTGGAAGAGAGTAGTAGCTCTTCAGAAGGGCCACTGGCTTGGACTGGAAAATGCTATCAAAGGCAAAACATACAAAGCTGTACATGATTAAAGAAAGCTATGGAGCAGCTCTAAACCTATGATGAATTAGACACTTGGTGGATGCCAGAATCTCTGCAAAGTTACTTGCAAATGCTAAATTTCACAATTATTCTCTTATGAAGTGACTGTGTTTTTTTAATTGCACCTTCTTTAATAGTCATGAATTATAGCTATGCAGAAAAAATAGTATCCCTGAAGCTATTTAATTCCAATTATTTCTCCTCAATCACATTCAGAAGAGACTTTGTAGAGGGAGGACTACCAAAACTCTGGAAAACAGATCTGAACAGCTGAACTTCATCACTGTGTGAAAGATTAGGAAAGGATGAAACCTCAGACTTTTGACTGAAGCTGGCCAAAGTAAATACAGAGTAGAATCTTTAGGGGTTATGATGAAACTGAAAGTAGCAAACAAGTAGGGCTATCAAATATATTCAAATCACAGATTGCACAGGATATTTGCCTTTCCTATGATTGATTCGATTAAGCCAGACCATGAATTTTTTGAGCAAAAAAAGGTCCTTTATTTCATCAGTAGTCCTGACATCAGTGAGACTATTTGTATAAGAAATTATTTTTTAATGTGAGTGAAAGTATTGCAGTCTAGTCCTATGTTTGGATGTGATATACCCATTTATATTTCTTATCCATTTAGATTTGGAGCTCCCTGGAAAAGAATGACCCAGAAAAGAAGTACAATTGGTTGTGATCCCCCCAAAGTCATAATGTCACTTATACTGAAGAGCTTAAGTCAAAAGGAAATATCTCTACCTCTATAAGAAGATCCATTTTTATGTAATTTCCTTTGAATTTAGACAAAATGGTCCATGGAATATTTCATTCATGCTTGAAGTGTTACTTCCCATTTGGTCAATCCTACTCTGAAGAGGCCTTCTGAACACAAAGTCACACAGGGAGCAGCACAACATTGTTTTTTTCCCAGTAAAGTTGTAGTCAGTAATAAATATCTGGGCTTTGAGTACATCACTTTGTTGTATGCCTGCCCCTTTACAATGCGGTTCTGTAACTCCACAAAATTTCTTCAAGTATTTATTTCCCACCACTTTTTACATTCCTTCTACATTTCTACTAATGGAGAGATGAATGCTTCGAATAAATTTCAAAGCATTGAAATTTGAATTTCTTTATAGAATTAATTTGGGTTATTTCATCCAGTCCAACCCCCTACAATGAGCAGGGACATCTTTAACTAGGTCAGATTGCTCAGGGTCCTTTCCAACCTGTCCTTGAACATTTCCAGGCACGGGGCATCCACAGCTTCTCTGGCAAACCTCTTCCAGTGTTTCACGCCTATTCATAAATTTTTTTTTAAACTTATATCTACTCTAAATCTACCCTCTTATACCGTAAAACCATTCATCTTCAACCTAATGTAATAGACCCCACTAAAAAACATTTTTCCCATCTTCCTGTTAAGGAAGGTCCACTTTAAGTATTGAAAGGCTGCAAAAAGTTTTCTCCAGAACCTTCTCTTTTCCAAGCTGTATAACCCCAGTCCTTTCAGTGTTTACCTATAGCAGAGGTGTTCCATGCATCTGATAATTTCTGTGGTCCTCCTGTACCTGCTCCAACAGGTCCATGTCCTTCCTGTGCTGGGGATCCCAGAGCTGGATGCAGCACTGCAGGTGGGGTCTCACCAGAGTGGAGTAGTGAGGGACAGTCCCCTCCATCACCCTGCTGGCTGGTCTGCTTTTGAAGCAGCCCAGGACATAATTGGCTTTCTGAACTGCAAGAGATTGTTGCCAGCTCATGTCCAGCCTTTCATTCACCAGAAATACCAAATCCTTCTGTTCAGGAATGCTCTCAATCCATTCTCCACCAAACCTGATTTATGCTTGGGACTGCCCTAGCTCAGATGCAGGACCTTGCATTTGGCCTTGTTTAACCACATGAGCTTCTTGTCTCGTTGAATCACAGCACCTACAGCTATTCCCATCCTCCTTGTACATTTGTGTTCCCTTTGTTAGGAATGTCTGCTTGAGCTACGAACACCTCACTGCACAATGGCTATTATGAAGCTAATGTTGACTGAATTTCTGAGAAATGCCATCAGATGTATCTCTCCCTATCGTCTTTATCATTTTCACAAGTAGTACACATCGGAACAGGAAAATAAAGTGTGTTCTTTATACCATTCAAATTGCTGCTTGGAAGCAATATCTGTCAGCTCCAGGCTTAATGCACTAAATAACCTTGTTTCATAAACATGCAGCTATTTTGCTGAAACAAACTGCTTAATCAAAATGTTGAAAAATGTATGGTACCACTGGGACAGTTCTGCCACAGACAGTTTTATTCCACTCTCTTATGTTATTTGTGCTTTAGGAATTTTTTTTTAAAAAGGAACAATATTATCACTATTGTTTTTATTACTCAAATATTTGCTTTGGAGCCTGGAGAAGAGAAATCATTATTATACATTAAGTAAATGATATCTTTAAAGGAAGCAGTCTTAAAACAGTGCTACATTAACCCTTCTGCAGCACCTAGCACCTACTTCTTCTTTGAATGTTGACAAACAATGGCAATTAACATCAGCAAGATAATTAACTACAGCTCCAGGTAGTTTTTGCATCCGGTCTATTGCTGTTTGGAAGCCGTCTCTTTTCCTTACCTCCCTGCAGCTTGAAGGTGCTAATTTTAACACCTACAAAGTAGGAGTTTATATTTGGTTGAAAGGAGAGCAAGACTGCTTTAAAAAAAAAAATAAATTAAAACATTAGGTGAATAATTATACTAGTGAAGTGATTTCAACCTTCTGCTAGACTTTTTTATGCTTTCCCCAAATCATTTTCACATTCTGGGATGCTTTAAAAAATTTCCTTATATTCCATATAGCAAATAATTATTTTTCAACATCATGTTCTTAGAGTGAGAACACTTTGTGGATGGACTTAACTGGTGGTCCAAAACCAGGGTAATCCTGTTTGTTGCCAAGGAAAGAAGAATATTTTTCCTGGAGGCACAACAGTAATTTTTTAAAATTATTGTACCAGCTGGAAACAAATTATTGTCTTTATTTTAAACTGCCATTCAGAAGTGTAATGCTTATATTTCAATGGGAAACAATGTTTTAGAAATATTATAGCTCACCTGTTCTTGTAGTTTTTACTGGGGTGTGCTAAATTCATATAATTATCCATGTTAATGTTATTTGCCTTGGTTTTGATGAGGCTGTTCTTAACCTGCAAATCAATAGTTGATCCTACTATTATTTCCCTTCTGTCTGATACCTCAGCTCATTTTGGAGTGAAGAAGAACATATGCAGCAGGTGGGCTGTGTTTCTAATAATTAGTTTTCTTAAACATGTTATAAAGAGCCCTGCCAAGAAAATATCATTGTAGTGTTTTGAGCCCAGCTGGCAATGTATTGGAGCCTGGGGAGGAGAGGATAGAACAGCAAACTGAACTGTGTTCATCTATGGAGTCTCTCAGCCAAACTCACCTTGGCTGAATTTGGCTCTCCCTGTGCTCTAGAAAATTTTTTTTTGCCTGAGATTATGTGGAAGGAATCTGAGCCACTTCTTGTGGCCACCTTGCATGGTAAATGTGCATATTTATTTTATTCCTCTTAATGAAATTTTTATCATATATAGTTTCAGTTTAGCAAGGGGCTCTTGAGGTTGAGAAGATCTGCACAGCTCAATTCTCTGGCTCAATTTCTTGAGTGTGTGGGCACTCAGAATAGAGTGATGGGCAGTGAAGTTTGAACATAAGCTCCCTAGGCCTTCCTTTCCCAGCTTTCCAAGGCAGAAATAGATAAGACATGCCTAAGACCAATAGCAGTAGGGGTGCAGTATGCGTCTGTGCTTTGGCAGCAAGTCGGATTTCACGGTCTCTAGATCAAAAATGCCTCAACCACGTAATGCCGAGTGATGACACAGTATGAACTCACACTAGTATTTCAAATCTCTTACAGAATGTTGAAGGATTAGGATTTTGACCACTTACCTTACTATCAGCTCAAGTTGTTGTGTCCATAACTGTAGCAAACAGAAAATCCATATGCCTTGGCTAATCAAATGGAAATATGATCTTGGGCCCATTCCTGAACCGAGTTAAATTTGTATGGCTGAATTATATTTGTCAGGCACTGCACTGGCTGGGAAGTACCAGTGTGGCTGCTCCCATCCCTTCTTCTAGAAGGGAACACAGCAAGGCTGGAGTGGTATTCCTAAACACCTTCCCAAAGATTGCTGAACTGTTTGAGTGGTCGACCACTCAAATATATTCAGTTTTATGAGGCATGGAAAAGTTCAGTACTGATACATGCATCTGAAAAGTGCCAGGTAATCCTGTCAGCCCTGGGTCTTCTACAGCAAGTCAGACACAGAATACATACCTGAAGAGAATACATTGCTCTTCAGGTAACCGTGATTAGCAGATGGATGATATGGCACTCAGCTTATTTTTAAAATTTCATGTCAAGCAAACTCTCTCTCAAATGTAAATTTCTTTTCTCCAAATTAAATATGATTTTTGGTAGGAAAAAAAAAAATCTGGTTTTTTTTAAGGCATTTGGACTTGGACTTTTTGGGAAGAAATCAAAATAAGGGCCTCTTCCACCTCTTTGTGACATTGCATTGATAGAAGCTGTGTGTGGAGAATGATAATGTCTCCAGTAAAAGCTGAGCTTTTATATCTGATGTGCTATATGTGTAAGATAATTTCTGTAGCATTGTGCTACAGTCTCATGACAGCCTCTGAAAAATGAGTGGATGTTGCCCTTTTCCTACCCAGTAGGGTAATTCTGAAAATGTTGCCAGGATGCAGCCACCTACCTCAAACTATTGCTAGAGGCACTTTAGCAGCAATGCCCATTTGTGCAGTAAAAGGTCTGTGATTAATTTAATACACATGAAGCAACGCCTTCCCTAGGGAAAGCAAGAATAGGATCAGAGAAGATAACCAGAGAGTTTGAAGACTTCAGGAGGACAAACAGGTGTTGTCTGTGCCGTATTGCCTCCCACTTTGCATCTTAGTCTGGAGGATACATTATATTCTTCTTTGACATTCAGATCTTTTGCTTCAGGAAGGTTTTTTTCTCAGTTAAGTCTGAGTCCTGATGCATGAGCTAAAAGCCATCTGTGTGGTTTTTCTTTTCTTTTTTTTTTTAATTTTTAATTTTTTTTTTTCTTTTTGAGTGTTACTGTTGCAACTGACTCTGTAGTCTATGGATATGAAAAGATTGAACAAGAAAGTAAAAAAGCACAAAATATCCTTTGGGAAAAGGAACATGCAGTCAATCACCTCAAGGTCATATAAAGTATGATGGGCTTGTGCACTGGTGCAGGTTGAACAGATCTGACTCATTAATCAGAACTCATACAGTGTTTGCAAAAAATAATTTACATCAGCAGAGCTATGGTATTTAGGAATTTGATATTAACCTCTCTGTTTAGTTATATTGAGTTTTAGAGTGAGAAAATAAGATTTTGCTTGTTCAGTAACAATGTTCAGTCTCTTTTATTAGCAGAATAAACTTTTTGTCATATTATGTAGGAAAAATATTTTATTTTTAGCAATTAAGTAAAAGCCAAATTATTGTGCTGTGGTTTCATAGAGGTCAATGTGAGATTCTGAAAGGTGCTGCACTCTGAGGGAGTTCTCATGCACATTAATGGGGGTGAACCAGAACGAAAATTTCAAGCATTAGTACAATTTTTTTTTAAGGTATATTTTTCTATGGGGGGAGGTGAGAAGGAGTGGGAAAAGAGAGGGGTCAGGATAGGAAGGATGTGTTGGGGAGAGGAATTCATTAAGTGCTGACTGAAAATGGAAAAGTGAAGGCAAGAAATAGTTGTATTGGTATGCATTTAATGGAAGTTAATGTAGACTTTTTTCTCAAGTGAGATAAATTCAAAAATATTTGATCATGATCTAAAAATTGCATGTTGTGGGTGCTGCTTATCTTTCAAATCATAGAACAGACTAGGATGGAAAAGATCTTTAAGGTGACCGAGTCCAGTTGTTAACCCAGCACTCCCAAGCTCACCACTAAACCTTGGTCCCTGAGCACCAGATCTACACATCTTTTAAATACCTGCAGGGATTGTCGCTCAACCACTTCCCTGGGATCCTGATCTAGTGCTTGATGACCCTTTCTGTGGAGAAATTCTTACTAAACCCTCTCCTCCCAACACTTTTGGTTTCGTTGGATCATGCCATCTTGCTGCCCCCCTCCAGACTCTGTCTGGAGTCAGTGGGTGAATGACAGTCTGTGTGTGTCACTCTACAAAAATCAGCAGCAGTGCTCCTAACGGGGTGGTGGGCCTGGGAGAGGGCACTCAGTGCTGCAAATCCGCTATTCCTAATGCCCCACCTGGGCACCTCCATTTACCAGTGCTCCTGCATATGTGCAAGTGGCAGCTCACTGGGTGAGCTTTCTGGTTTGTTAGCTCAGTGCCTGGTGTAATATGACTTTGATCTGTGAAGCCTCAATAAATATTGCTACAATCTGCATGGCTGGTCCACTCTTTCTGATGCTATGTATCTGTCCTGTGGGGAAATCCCGGTGAAATCAATGGCTTGACAAAGCTATTGCTCAGTTTAACAAAGATGGCAAAAACATCTCTTCCTACACTTCATTCTTAATTGAAGACATGTTCCACAGCAGGAGTGTTTGGTTTGTGTCCAGTGTGGTCACTCCTCCCCTTTTTCCATAGTTGCATTAAAAATATAGATTGTTTAAAATTTAGAAATTGAAACTGGATTGTTTCTGTGAAAGTGAGTGCCTCTCTGTAACCACTGTCCTCCTCCTGGGCCTCCTTTCTTCACCATTTGAGGAACATTCAGCCATGCTGGAGGGAGGCGAGTTTGGGAAAGTTCCCAGTTGAAAGGAGACAATTCGTGCTCCCCAGGTAGGTCTCATGAGGAACTGCAAAGGTGGTGGCTAGGAGAAAGAGCATGAATTGTTCTTTGCTTACAGCAGCTAAGTCCTTCCCCTTGCGTTTGGGCAACTTTTGGGTGAGGAACTGTCTGCTCCACAGTTTCTATGTGCATATGCTAGGTGGGGCTCTCTGACTGGGGCTGGGGCTCTTTTGGCTGCTCAGGAAAGCCACAGCACATAGGTGCAAGTGTTTTGTCGTGGCATGGGAAAAGGGCTGTGGCACTGTCCTTCTCCATGTTCTCAGTGGAAGGAAGGAAACTGTCTAGAATTAAGCAACTTGGTTCCACCATCACACAGAGATAGTTGGTTTGGCACTGTAATTTGCCTTAGGAATTATGTTGCTGAAAGAACCTTTTAGCAAGAACATTGGCCCAAAATGGGTAGGATAGCAGTGTCCCTTCTGCGGGGCACTGTAAAACAGAGCTGCACACAGCCACTGACACACCTTGTCATCCTCTTAGTCAAGGGATCACACAATAAAACAAGGACTTGCTCCCCCTCTAATTCTGCTAATTTCTATTGCTTCTATTCCCCATTTTCATCTGTCCATCTTGTCACAGTCCTCCAGTGTTTAATTTTCGGTCTGCTCTTTGACCCAGCTGGTTTTCAGTAAGTTTTGTAGCTAAAAATTCTTACTTACTTGCCTAGTACTTCTGGCTTCACCTCCTCGCAGATGGTATCAGCCAGGGAAAGCAATACTTCCTTTTCTAACTGTAGCAGTTCTGTTGCTCTGACAGGACTCATTTTTACTGAAAGGGCTAATAATATCTTGCTCTTCCTGCTACGGCTCTGTATTTTTCCAGTACTGCAGAAAATTTCACTGAAAGCTTAACCAACATGCCCTCTTCTGTTTGCTCTGTCAGGTCAGGGTGCCACCAGTAATTTCAATGTAGTTTTGGCACTTTTCCAGCATTAGCTGCCTCTTCGCTTCAGGATTTGGCCTATGCACCTCTGCATTGTTGACCTCTGAAGCTATTGATTTCTGTAGCTGGAACACATTCAAGTTGCTGATGGAAAAATATGCTTTACCTTATTATTAAAAAATGTTTAGTCCTTCTGTAAACTGCATTTTTAATTTTGGGGCTTACTTCAGGAAAACTTTGTAAACAGTGCTTGTTTATTAATTACATATTGTTTATTATTTGCTCTCCAGATACCTAAATAAGCATTAAATGCCAAAAACTATTATTTAGTAATTATAAACTTAAGCACAAATCTATACATCCAGTGGCAGAGTTCTGTGAGATTTTTACAGAGCCTTCTCATTTTCACCCATTCCCACATCAGAAAGATGCATTCCTCACATCTGGGGGGATAATTAGGGGCATCTGGAAAAGTTTGTGCAAAAGGGCATTCACCCTTCCACCCACCCCACTCTAAATGGGGGAGGAGATACTTGTCCAGGTAGTACTGACTAGATAGAAATAAGCTTCTTTCTTTGGGAGCACTGGAGTCCTTTGCTGCCAAACTCCAGTTGTTTTGTGTTCTAACCTTTTCTTTTTTTACTTATTTTATCTGCCAATGACTGCTGTTTCTCATGCTTGGAAAATATAATTAAAGACACCTGTACATCACAGACGGTATAGAATCATTTCCATCATGCTTAACATATTATGGATTGTTGATGAATTCTCAGCAGTGATTTGGCTCAGGAGAAGAAAAGTGTGTGTCATTTCACCAGCCTTCTCATTTGCACCAAGTCTGCCTCACAGTGTTCTGCTAAAAGGGGCCTTGAATCAAGAACAACATTTGTTTACTGCCACTACTGCCTTCTGCCATGTCCTAAGGAGATGTACCATTGACATATTTGTTAATTGTGTTCAGACAGGCTGAATTTGGGACACTGTACACCTAGGCCACCATATAATGGGGGAAAAAATAATCTGTGGCTGTATCTTTCTCTGGGGAGGTTTTGTTTTTCTTGCTTGCCTGGGATTTGTTGGTTTTTAAAGAGTTTTTGATTATGTGGTTCTGTGGGGCAGCTTCAATGACTGTGGTTACAGAAGTCTGAGAAAAATGGGCAGCTGCTGATCTTGCAGTTGTATGTTTGTCTTTGTACCTGTAGGTTGAAGGGCACTATTATTTCTTGAAATATTCCCATCAGCTGATACACAGAGTTTGCTTTTATGAGAACTGCAAAAATGAAATCTAAATGTTTATTTTAGTCTTTAAAAAATACTTATGGCTGCCAAACATACAATAAATTTTATTTTGTCTAAACCAAGAGAAAGGTTCAATCTTCCCAACATAAGACATTATGCTTTTTAATTCTCTTCTGAGACTTGAAGGCTCATTCAACTTGTTTAATTCCTCCCTCTGGAGCTTATTATCCATCAGTTTAATAGGTTGATACAAACTGCTGTTTCCTGATCCTGGTCTTTACTAGTTTTCTTTTATAATTAACTAATTTTCTGCTTCTCTCATTTATTTCTTCCATACTCTACCTGTCTTTCCCATAGAAATGAACCTTCTTTTGACCAAGAAATTGTCTTAATAAATTTGACTTAAATAAAGTCTGATTATTGTCACAAATATTACCCAAAGTGTATTTGTGTGGAGTGAGGATTAATAGTTTTTTAATTCCTATCAAGTACCTCATGTCTTGCACACAGGTTTTTTCATTTACTTTATCATCATGTGCGTCTTGCAGGTTTAGATGGATAGACTGTGCCTACTGTAGCTGCGCCAGCTTCCCTGCTAAATGTTTGGCAGTGAAAGGTGTAAAATCCTACTCATGAACAGTCAAAAACAAGACCTAAAAGCAAATTCCCCTAGTGACCAGATCTTACATTTCCTCCCAATCCCACTGCTTCTATCTCATCATGAAACCTCAGTTCCTAAGCAAGATTATTTTTTACTGTAGAAGTAGATTTTCACTGTAGAGAAAAAGGTATTTTTTTTAAAGTTGTCCTGCCTTGTAATGTGCTTGGTTTACAAGAGTTCTTATTCTAATTTGATATTGTCAAGCCCTAAGCGTGTAACTTGTAAATCAGAAAAAAATGTCAGGCTTTTATATCTACACAGCCACCTCAGGTCTCTGTACCTCCCCTGTCTGGTGCAGCTCTGTCCTTCCAGGTCTTTGTTTTGTTGCTATAGAGACAGAGCCATCTTCTAAAAGCTGATAATATTTTTTTTTAAATTGAGATGACAGAATGTTTACAAACATCAACAAAGATACAACAAATTTACATTTTAGTCCCCATGAATCTCTGCTCACTCTCCAGCAACTGCTGCTCTTTTCCTTACTCTTAATTCACATCCAAATATCTGACTTCCTGGTGTCATCCCTTTTCTTGTTTTTGGTAACGCAGGTTTACTTTTGGAATCTCTACTTGCAAAAGGTTGACTTGAAGGTTTTTGTTCCCCTAGCATAAAATCTCTTTCCATCTACGCTGAAAATCATGTTGCTTTTCAAGAACTCCACATGCATACAAGTAAAAAGGTGAGGACTGCATACAACGTGTACCTTTCAAGATTCAACAATATAGGCCATTAAAATCAGTCCCAACATCCTGACCTTTAAGAAATTATTTCCCACTGAACTGGCTGGGAATTTGCAGAGAATAAGTTTGCTTGGTGTCCCACACAGTTTTGAAAGCCCTTAGAGAAATGTGTTGCACTTGTCAGGGAGCTCAGCAAAGCAGTGGACACTGCAGACAGAGGAGAATTGTTTATGCTGTACATGCCCAGGTATTTACAGACTGGCATTCAGCTCAGTAAATCTGTTTTCATTTTCACTGTGAGCTTTGCTTTCACTTTATTGTCACAAGGAGGGTCACGTTTCAGCAAGGAGACTGGCAGTGATGAGCCACTGACATCAATGTTGTCTGGCACTGGTAGAGGCTGAGTGACTCCTGAGATGTACATACAGCCTTTGTGAAATAAACATCTCAGTAGCACTGCTTCAGACTTCAGACCCTGTGTCTCTGATGTGTATTTTTGTACTGGAGGTGCTGATTTTTTTTCTGGTTAATTTGGTTTTAAAAGAAATTTTCTAGTATGTGGAAATAGAATATAATATGTATTCAATATTTTTGGCCCAAACTAGCTGGAATTGTTTTGTGATACCTCTGGCTACAAAAAACCTAAAGCCCAAAACCACAAACAGGCAAACAACAACAACAACAACAACAACATAGTGCTTTTGTAAAATTCAACCTTTTTCTTTTCTTTTTTACATAAAGTCTAGGCAGCTAATAAAATCCAAGCTGTGTGGCTATGCAAATCTACTCCAAATAAGTATGTCTCCCTCTATTTCTAAATTCAGGTGTATATGAGAGTTTCTATTTCTAGGAGTCATTTTAAAAATAAATGGGATTCTCTTTATAAAATATTTTGCATTTGTTGCAATGCTGGCATTCCCTATTTTTTGTGAACTGTCTATTCTATAGGCAAATTTTATGGCCATTTAAATGAATTGGGAATACCTCTATAGGTTTACATGAAGCCTGGTAAGAAACAGTATTGCCAAAATCTAACAAAAATATATTTAGACAAGTTGTGTCACACTGGCTATCCTAGGATACAAGACTGTTGGATTCCTGGTACCTAAAATGATTGTTTACTCTTGGCTTTCCACATACTGTACAAGAAAAATGGAGCTATAAATCATACCTTGCAAAATTTGGTCAGGCTTCTATGCCTCAGACTTGGCAAGTTTATATTACTATGAAACAGCTGTTTCATACACTAAAGTAAATAGTAAAAATGAAGTTTTTGAAAACAAAAGGAGGGAAAGAGGCTTAAAAGAGAGACTGACAGTGGAGTTTGTTCCAGTACTTGTAGCTCTGAAACAGCATCTGATTCCCTGTTGGGTGATGACAAGAATTGCCTGTTTTTTTCAACAGGCTGCATATGATCACTATTTTAATCAAACCTGATTAAAGTCTGATGAGGAGAAGCACAGGCTCCCCACATTTTGGGGGACTGTGGTGTACATGTCATGCTCCATACACCTTGTATGTTTTCAGGGCAGCAGGGTACACTAGCTTGTGTTTGTTTGATTTGGAACTAAGAATGCTTTAGGAACTCACAGGGAAAAAACCAGTGGGTCCAGATGTAACAAAGGTCTTGTACTTGCCGGCTCTGCTCACTCCAGAGTGTGGCCCCAGATCTCACATGGCCAATTCCTTCAATGGAAATAAATTAAGCCTTCTTTGAATCTAATGGGTTTTTTTCCCTGCAGTTGTTTACTTCCAAAAATACTGCTTACAAGATATGTAAACTGAAGGGAAATACATTAGCAAGATAGGAAATCCATATAGTTAGATGGGTTGTGGTTGGCTGTTTTGTCTCCTTGACTTACAGCACAGTGATATTCAAACTGTCACCCATATTTAAGTCATACTAAAATGGAAGTGACTCCAAACTGGCATGTAAAATTCAATTAAAACACTGTGTCAGCTCCTCTATTTGCATTCTGAGGATTGTGAGCAAAATAGCCATTAATGCTATATCTTAATAGAGAATAATGAAATTTCTGGGGCTAGTTTCCTGATGAATGACAAACAACAAAAACACAGAAGTAATGAAGCCTCATTTTAAAATGCAGATGCTGTATTTAGCAGAAGATTAAGTTAATCAATAAACTAATTTAACAATTTAAATTCTGAGTAGAGGTTATGCATTGGGCAGATTTAATGCAGTTTGAAAGACAGATTAAATTATTAATAACATAACCAGGCTGAATATCTCTATCCATTCATTAATACTGAAGGAGTGGGGTGACTTACCCCTAAATTTATAACAATAGTTATAATAAGTGGCTTATGTAGGAAGAATAAGTTGGTTCATTTGTGTCAGTTTTGTGTATAGAAACTTGCTTGAGGAAATCTAAACAGGAGAAACATCTGTAAATTACTGCTATGGCTGCAGCTTGGTGTTGATCAAAGTGGCCTGAGATAACACAAGGCAAGCATGGGGTATCTGTAAGCTCTGTCTGCTGCATGTCCTACATTTGGCGGTGGGTTTGTTTTTATAGTGACACAAATGTGGGATACCATGGCTATAGGGTGATGGCCCTTCATATAGACATTACACAAAATATGAGTGAAGAAAACCTGATTCCACTTGAGTGGTGGAGAGCAGAGAGAAGGGAGATCCTAAGGTAAGTGGATGTGGTTCCTTGGGGTATTTGACTTCATATAATGAGCCGAATCCTAAGCAGACAACAGCATATTTAAAACTGCCTTCAAGAGACAACATGGTCCTGTAATGGCGCACAAGTCTAGCATTTCCTGGTTTCTATGTAATCCCTCCCCCCCATGTGTGACGTGTTTTTCCTTTCCTCTCCCTGTCCCTGGAGTGTTATCTCACTGATTGGTGTTATATGTCTCCCCACCCCTCTCCCGAGGTTTGAAATTCCCGGGAAAACCTCTGTCTCTTTTCCTCCCGGATTCCAGCCTTAATAAACACCCTACGCAGCCCGGGGGAGAAGCAGCCCTTTGGTCTTTCATCCTAGGTCTTGAAGAACTCTCCTTACCCTCCCCTCACCATAGTTAGCCCGGATTATTTTGGGAGGGACAAAGGGGGGTTACTTCATGGTCCCGTTTTCTTCCTTGTGTTTTTTCCTTTTTTTCTGTTCTTCTAACCAATCAGTCTTGTCTACCTGAGTAGTCTTTTACTTGGACAGTAATTCGTTATATTTATTATACTGCCAATAATTAATCTCTCTGGCTGATTGCCTTCTTCTTTCTGCAGCATTTGGATTGCCATCCAGCTGCTGTCTTCCACCTCAGTTTCCTTCATTGGCCTCTCCTTTTCCATTCTTGCATCCCTGTATCTTGTTCTCTATATACTATCCTGACTGCTGTGATATTTTGGAGTCGAATACCCTGGAAATATACACAGATTGATAGTTGAAAAAAATTATACAAGTAGGCCAAATAATCTGGTAAGAGAAAAGAGACAAAGTTCAATTGAAAAGGCATCCTGATGGCTTGATATATAGCACCAAGTCTTTGCTGTTGTGTCTAAATACAACTTTATTTTCTTCCACCATCACTAATCTTTATAGAACCCTGTTTTACTAGCCTTCAGACTAAATTAAGAGTACCTTTCAAGTTTATACACTTCAAGAAAATACAAGTCCTCTTTTTCCAAGCTTCTGTTTCTTACATCATCATACGGGAAGCTGCATTGGTCATAATGTTCAAGGACCCTGCAAAGCTGAAGTCATTGTATGTCATCACAGCACTATGAAAACAGATCTATTTTGTCAGCTTTTGTCAGGTAAAAACTGTACAAAGCCTGGCTTTGATTCTTACAGTGCTTTTAGCCTGTCAGTGACCATATTACTTTCCTTCCATGCACAAAATAATTCGTGCCTCTTTAGGTGCAGAGGTCATTTTGCACACTGGGTGTAGCTCCTAAAATGAGCCAGAGAGGAGGGGATATGAGCATGGGGGAACAGCTTCAGGAACTGTAAGGGAACCACTCCCAGCTAGTTAAAAAATTATTTCCATGTGAGCTAATACAATTCCTAAATCTCTTAGCGGAAACAGAGTTCAGTATTATCTAGCTACATCTGGAAAGGCTCTTAGAGTAACATTTTTATGACGTGGCTATTCTAGAAGCAAAGTGGAAGAAGCTCTGTTAACTTTCAGTCTAGTTCCATGAATGCTCTCACAACTCTCAGGTGCTCTACTAGTACCTGAATTGTAAGAACAAAGGTTTAGATCCAGTTGAACACACCTTGTAGTTTTTAATGAGTTTTCTGAGTAGCCATAGTGAACATGTTTCCCACATGGACAGTTTGTATTTACCTGAGTGTGTTGTGTGTATTTATTGTGCAAAATGTGTATTACAGAGAGCATCAGAGTGAATGCCCACACTCTTCAGATAAAAGTGTTTCTTAGGTTGCTTAGGATTTCACAGCAATACAGCCTGAGCTAGCACTGAAGAGTTTATGAGCACCTGATGAGCAGGGCAAAGAAGCTGCTGTATCCTTGTCAAAATGGAGGTCTGAGTATGTGTGCATCCATTTTGTTCAGCACAGCCACTGCTTAGTGGAGGGAGCTGAGCACAATCAGCTTTCACTGACATCACTGATGGCCACAAAAATTGTTTAAGACCATGCAACTTCTCCATTCTAAAACCTGATTTTCTTATGTAGCAAAGTCTGACTAGAGGTGTCAGGTGGAGAACATGGGAGGGTTTTTGGTTGTTGGAAATATTAATTTTAGAAGCATATTTAGGTAAATTAGAATCTGGGTTTTGTTGTTGGTTTTTTGTTATGGTTTCTTGGGGGGGTTTTTTGGGTTTCTTTGGGGGTTTTTTTGGTTTTTTTTTTTTGGTTTTGTTTTGTTTTGTTTTTGGTTTTTGGTTTTGTTTTTTTTGGTGGGGAGGGGTTTGGTTTTTGTTTGTTTTTTTTTTTTTTTTTTACTTTCCTGAAGGAACTTTAGAAGGTGTGAGATTTATTCTGAGCACAGTTAACCCCTTATTCAATCTAGTTCAGACATGTACCTTTTTCTCCAAGTCCCTTCATTCAGTCCCTCTGTAGGTCTCCACATACTGTGGAATTTTCCAGTGCAGACAGGGCTGTTGTTTTGAATGTAAAATAGTCTGGGAAAAACACACCCCATTTTCAGTGGCTTCTCTCCATGGTGAATAAATCTACAGAGGGGAACAGGCTTGTGCTTTTCCTTTTCCTTGCTTTTCTGTAGCATTAAATACAACCTCCAGTGCCAACAGGCAGCCCCTGTACTCTGGGTGAGTGGGATGCCTAGAAAAACAGGTTTTAGAAGTGATCTTTTAGTAAAGAACTGCCATTTTTATTGTCAAAATAACAGAAGATAATTTTTATTGCTCTTCTTTTACAACTCTAGCCAATGAATCTTCCTGAGAACAGTTTATCTACTAAACAGCTTATTTACATAACTAGAGACTGTTAGAGAAGACGACTACCAAACTTGGCGCTTCCAGGAACTTTGTAGGTCGCTCTGCAGAAATAACAAAGCAAATACAACCTGAAGCAGAAGAGACATGGATCATTTTGAGCAGAGGTTAGGCTGAAGTACTGGATGATTGACCTATAAAATCAGGCAAAGCCATTAGTGCATCTGAAGTTTTGCCTTTGTGCACTTCTGCCTAAAGTAATTTCAAGCCTTCAAATGAAATAATTGACCCACTGTATGCAAAACACAAAGGGGAATTTGTTCTGTGACAAATGTATACTTTCCAAACATATCAGTAAACTTTCCACCATTAATAAGCTGTCTTTAATGGGTTGATTGGTTAGAAAATGTGGACAAATTGCACTTGGAAAGCACATGAAAGAGAGAAACATGTTGCAAGTGTTTAAGTTATTTTCCTTTCTATGTATAATTTGAAGGAATTTGTAGTTAAAAAAATAAAAAATTAAAAAAAAAAAAAAGAAAAGTAACATATTATCCTGCCTCCCTTCTCAAAATTAGAGCAGAAGATTGGGCTTTACTAACCAGTAGCCAGCTGTTATTTTGTAATTTTCTCTAATGCTCTGCCATGGCTGGTGCAGGACTGGCTAGCAGCAGGAGGCAGTCATCTCCCAGGTGCTCCTAACAGAGAATTACATGTATCATGAAGCTAACAAATGTGGGAGCAAGATCACTCTGCTAGCATTTTCTGGCATTTTCACCAGATTTCTGAGTAGGTCAGGCTGATGACAGTCTTTAAAAGCAAACAAACAAATAAAGAAACCCAAACCTAACAAAAAATAACAAAAGGCACCAAACAAACTCCACACAAGTGTTATGACAGGAAGGAGTCCATGTGTTGTGATACTCAGATGGGAAGACACCACAGTACATATAAGCAATGAAAACATAAAAAAAACCCCAGCAATAAAACCTTAGTATGTATACCAAGACACATTTTCTCACAACTCTGTCAATTCCATTTTTGTTGTCATCCGCAAATGCAGGTAATGTAAATATACCTTTACATAATTTCCACTTCCTGAGGATCATTTGCCTAAAGTGCCTGTGGAGTGGCTGTTCTGCAGGCTTCTGGGCTTGTTTTCGTGTAATGGTTTTGGGGTTTAGTTTGGTTTGCATGGATTTTTAAGAAAAGAGATTACATTAAGAAAACAGCACGTGCGCGCACGCGCACACACACAAACACAGACACATATATATTTGGGGGAAATGGAAGAGTGTGAATCCATTCCAGACTCTTTACTGTAACTGAAATAGCCCCATCTGCACAAACAGGTCATTCACTAGAAGGTGTGAGCAATAGTGAGGACAGAGGTTTTTTAGGCTGGTGATGACAAGTTCAACACATCCAGTGTTCCTGTCAATGTCAGTATTTTTCAGCCTGAGGAAAAATGCAGCCTGATGCAAACTACATTAGGGCTGTGGCACTTAAATTGGAAGCATTTTTATAATCAGTCTCTTTCATGAAATGAAAGGAGAAGACCCACTGTGACATGCTGAGATATATGTTGTTAATTGCTCGTCATAACAATTCTGTTTCTTCAGTAAGATCTCTCTTTTCCCTTACCTTCTCTCCATATGAAATGATCTTGTCAATATGGAAAAAGGCAACCCTGAGGAATCTATAATTTAATGAAAAATTGCTGTTGCCATGGCATAGAGTTCATACGTTTATATTAAAATAATTTCTCAGTCTTCATTTGCATCCCCTGACTCTCTAAACAGCTATATCAGCTGTTAAGATTCAAACAATTAAAAATGCTCAATTATTAAGGAGAAATTAAAAGGAGTAATCAACTTAATGCAATTTCAGCTCAAAAAAGCCTTCCCAGGCAGCTCACGGGAAAAGCATATTTGTATGCCGTTAACATCCCAAACTTATTTAAGTTAAAATACACCAAGGCAAGATTAAACCAATGCAAAGACAGTGAAAAGAGAACCAGTGTTTTCTTTTCACTGTGAACAATATGAAATTTCATCCACTTTTGTTGTTAGGATGTCATATGAAAATACTCTTCCAAAGCCTACAGTGCAGGCTGTTACAGTTTCCTAAATTAGACTCTACTATAGATTACTTGGCATCTACTGAATTCCTCTCTTTATTTGACTGAAATATTTGTACCAGGGTCATTCTTGTTCCACTTTCAGTGACTGAGCATGAGAGAATTTTTGCTCTCCTTGTTTGTTTTTTTTTTTCTTGTTTTGGTTTGGTTTGGTTTGGTCTGGTTTTGGGGTTTTTTTTTGTTTGTTTGTTTGGTTTTTTTAAATTCCTTGCTTTTATTGATGAGTGTAAAAGCTTTTAAATTCTGATTAACCAAGAGTAACTGGGTTGAACTTAACACAAAGAGAGGCAGATGGTACCTACACCTCCTTTGATATTCCTAAGACACCTATTGCCATAGTTAGGAGCCTCTGCTGTTATCATCTTGGATGTCTGCAGGATAGATGCTGCAAACTGCACTGCCACTCACCAGATGATTTTGTGGCACATGGGGTGGTGCAATCTGTTGTAAAATCGGCCAGCTTGTATGCCCCAGGTTAAAAAGCCTAAAACCATAAAAGTTTGGCTCCTGCCCCTTTAGATATCCTAAGCCAAACTTTGGGAAAATACAGCTGAGAAGTAAGAGTTTGTGTTTTCATTTTATTTATGTCACTAAAGATTTCAGCTCAGATTGCCAGACATAGGAAAGAGAGCCAGGCCTTCCCAGAATACTCAAAGCTCAAAGTCATGAAGCATCTCTGCCCTCTCTTCATTTGGTGCCCTGCTCTCCAGTACGCCAGTATTTTTATTTTTTTTTTCCTCCCTTTTCCCTTCCCTTTTGAAAATATCCATTTCACTGTATATTTGACCCTTAATCATTTTCACATCTATGTCTGAAATTCACCTCTAGAAGAAAGCTCAAATGGCATCCTGGGCATTCCAGACACTCCTAGACTTTGAGAAGTGAGTCACACTTGTGCTTTATGGTCTGTGACTGTCCTGAATGACATCACTGACCTTGGTTTGATGATTTCACTCTGGCATGGTTGAACTTCAAACCACTGCTTTGAAAATGAAACTTACTTTTCTCAGAAGGAGGCCCTTCACCTTTGTGGCATTCCACATAGTGCCCATACACCAGGGTTAACATGGAAGTCCTAATGGTTTTTAACTCTGTGAGTTAAAAGGCAATGATAGTCTGAGAATAGTTTGCTTTTCAGACTTCCCATTCTTATTCCAAATTTTGCCTCCAGGTCAACTGATACATGGATGGTTCTTTTACCAGCTATTTAAGAGATAGCTTTAAGGTACCAGGTACGGTCTCTTTCCCAGTCCAGGATGTTTCCTCAAAACGGTCTGTCTGCTTACTTGATATAAGATTATTTTTCTAGCCTATAGCAGTCTGGAAAGCTGAGGTTCTTTGCCTGGAGGATTGGTTGTTATTTGCTTTTTTCCCTAGCCTATTGCATGTGTGGGGCAGAGGAGGAGGAAAAAGTGCAGGTGAAAGTCTTCTAATCCCTAGTGCTTGATAGTTAGTTTTGTTATTCTAACCTCATATATCCATCTTAGGGTTGATGAAGAGATAAAAAAATAATGATGGACAAGTAATTTCTTAAATTTATCTGGCATAACCAGTCCATTTCTGAACTTCAAGATTCATGTACTTGTTCCTAAAGTGTCCAAAAATATTAGTATTTTTGTTTTATATTCCCAAGTGACTGAATCACTGAATATTAATAATTAAACTACTAGTGATTGATGTGGACAAGAAAAAATGAGACTCCCAACAAATTCTCACCACCCATCTGGAGATACTCCATTTCATTTCTATATGGAACACGTCCCAAACTTTTAACTCACCTTGTAAATCTGTTGTAACTTCTTGGGCACATCAGTGCACAGTGGTAGCTGATGCTCTTTCTATTTTGCCAAGCTGGCTCGGTATCATGTTGTGACCAACACAGGTTCTTCATCTGTCATTTAAGAAAAATATTTTTACTGTTTAGAGTTTCAAAGCAGAGGTAGTTGAAAAAAAAAATTTATTAGGACCTGGTGAGGTACCATCAAAATATGTAATAAACTCTCAAGACATGGATGATATTTAATGATGAATCTTCTCAACGTTTTGCTCTCATAAGAAATTTGTTCATTAAACATGCTCATAGTAAGTGTTGAAGCTTATATAATATCCTAGGCAGGGTCCAAAGGCTGCCCAATAATGGTTGTATGACATGGATTTTTCCTAGAGTCCTTGATTTCCTGTTTAGTCCTATAGAAACATAAATGAATCTTAGGTTGTCATATAGAGACAGCTAAAATTAATAAGTGCATGCATGTTTCATATATTATAGAAACATATCAGAGATGAGCATGAGCTTGGATTTTTGGTGCTAGTTAGAGGAATTTATTTCCTAGTGAATTAATTCCTTGATGAAAGAAGTCTTTTTGCAGAAAGCATTTTAAGTGGGATTATTGCTGTCCTTTGAAATATTGATGAAATCTTCACAGGAATTAGCTGACAGTGTTTGTCACTAAGAACACCCAAGTGGTGTCCAAGAGCAAAACTGACTTTTGATCCCTCAGAATTATCTCCTGAGAACCCTTCTTGATTGCCTCTGCAAAACCAGATTTAACTTAATATGTTCTCCCTCCAAAGTCTTTCCCACCCTCTGCTAGGCAAATAAATAAAATGCTTTTAGGTAGCTAAATATTACCCTTTCATAAGAACAAGGAAAGAAGATATGCTGTTGTGAGCATCTGACCTTTCTTTAGTCTTTTTTTCCATTTCTCAGTGAAGCAAACAAAAACCTCATGGGAGGGAAAAAAGAGGGACAGGCCATCGCTTCTCTTTTTTTGGATCAAGGAGCAGCACCCAGAGACACTGAACAGAAAGAGGCTCCCACTGTGCACAGGCTACACAGACATGAAAGAAGAAGCCTGTTGTTTCAATATTACTGTCATAAACGTGTATGTATTTGATAAGTCTATAGTGTGCTGCTGCAAAGTTTTTTGTCTCCCAGTAGCCTCCCAGGAAATCTGTGGGTATGTTTGCATCACTTGCTCACAGCACTGGAACTTAGAGCTGTTGCTTTACCAAGCAGAGGAACATGAGGGTGAGTTTAGATTTGTTTGGGAAGTTGACTCCTGTTTGCATGGTATCAGCTCTTGCTGACAGTATTCTACAATGGAATTTCCCTTAGGAAGAACGGTTTTTATTGGACAAGTGCTTCTCTGAAGGATGTAGAAAGGAAAATAGCACTGGTAATGTCAGGCAGGAAAAAATGACTGTAAGAGCTCCAGTAGGCCTCCCTAAATATTAGCACATGATACAGGGAATAAGAAAATAAGTAGTTACTACAGAAAAGCACATTTTATATATGTTTTTGTTATCCACAAAGATAGTATTGTACTTGAACAAAAGGCTCTCTCATACAATATCAATTTTATGTTCATACCTTTTATAAGAGGTATTCTATAATGCAGAAATATGATAATTAGCTGCCTAGATATTTAAATAATGAAAAGCTGCTGATAGCATGGTCAGCCATGTCCAAATACTCTATGAAAAGTAGCAGAAAATATGCAGGAATTGTTTAATTGCACAATTTGTTAAGCCTTTATATTGCGCATTGATGAGACATCATCTTGTGTGTGCATATATATGTTTGCAAATGAAATCAACCTTTCATCATTTGGTGCTTCAATTGTTAATTGTAATGTGGTGTCCAATACAGTAATAATCATTACAGTAACATAACAGTAAATAGAAGCTGACTGTACCTCAAAAGTAAGCTTTTCCCATATCTGAATCTCACTTCTAAGTGGACATAATCCCAAGCAATAAGAAGAGAAATCTCTCTCTCATTTTCTATCTCAGCTCAATTTACCTTTGGACTACACCTACTTCCCTGAGCTGTCTACTGCCTTTTCTCTGTGCTTCCTCTGAGAGGTTGTTCCCTCTGCTGTCCTTAATGATATTTGACTCCCTGAATTTAGAAAGGCCATTGACCCAGATGGTTGTTTTTCTGTTGGCAGGGATGAAAAGAGAAAGAAATAGTAATATTTTTTTCTATTTACCTATATCCTTAAAAGTCTATTTAAAATTCTGTTTGTAATATGGGAACGCTACATGTTTTTTCTTCTTTCCCCAAGTTGTCTCTCATTTCCTTGCTGACCTTTTAAGCCTGGAGACTGTTTTCAGTGAGGAAGCTCCATACTCCTGGAAATAACCAGGAGTAAAAAGCCACCAAAAACCTGTGTTAATCAGTAAGTGACTGAATAATTATCAACACATCCAGATTACTGGACTCCTATTGAGGGTTTAGACAAATTTTTAGACCATTGATTTTTGTACCTTCATAAGCAAAAATACAGTTGCTTCAGCTGAACAATCCAATGCAGAGGGAAGACTAGACTGTGTTTTCTATTTTATTGACATTTCTCAGTTCAGGTCCTCAGGAAACCGCTGACCAGTATTTATTTGAAGATGCTCTGTCCAGGATAATATTATTATTAGAAGCAAAGGAAATAAGGGGAAAAAAAATTTTTTCTCACTGAAATAAAGTGATGGGCACCTTTTATTTCCCCAGATTAAAGAACCTCTGGAAGAGTAACCCAAGACAGGACTTGGCAACTGCTTGTTTTGCTTTGTGCCAAATAATGCATAGAGATCTAGCAAATCTAGTTACTAAATAAGCTAAGCAGGAAGAGCCTGTTTGAAACTGCATAGAAATACGAGCACTCTGCTCAGCAGAGGACCAAAGATGCAAGGATTATGAACTTAGTCACTGAGGCCTCATGTTAACTAAGATCAGAGTCAAGAGAGAAGATGGAAAATGAGTGTTGTTGAGGCTTGTGTGCTGCTCTTGGCACTCCACCTACTCTTGTTATTGTTACTTTGCCTGGCTTTTAGCTGATAAATAAAATATGGAGTAGTGTCTAGAAACACAGACAGAAGACAGTTCATCTAGTGCTGCCTAATTGCTGGGTGCTGCAGTTGCTGCATAAGAGTTATCTTTTTGGAATTAGAATGGGAACCAGTGGCATTTTATGGACTGGGACTGGCCATAATGGTTTACAGTAACAGACTGTGAATACGGTGGTTGAGAGAAGTATGAAGTCTTTATTCCTACGCAAATCCTGTGAATGGCATTTAGACTGTCCAGAGAGTCTGGTTTGTAGCTGAACTGAACTGGCACCAGTTGCTAGAGCAGATTGCATAAGTGCCCCAAAAGGGATGGCAGAGAATAGCTTTCCAACTCCCAAGAGCAGAGGGATCCTATTCAGGGAAGTTGTCTCAGCTGTCAGGGCAGTTTTTCTTCCATGTCAGTGGTCTGAAAAATATCTCTATTTTCGCCTTTGCAATCAAAAGAAAGAGCCGGCTTTTGAAAGATTATTTTAAAAGTAGCAGAGCTTCAGGCTTCTTAGGCTTGATATTCCAAAATTTTAAAGATGGCTCACAAAAGCTAGTATTCTGCAAAGAGACACTGCAATTTCTGCCTTGCATCTTCCTAAAAAGTGACTGCTGACTCAATATGGAGGATAATTCACTTGTTATTTTAAAGCTGGGGAAGATGCAACTTAATTTAATTCTGCAGCTGTATGGTCTCTCTTTTTCAGTACTGGGGAGGAAGTGCTGCTCCTTCCTACTGAAATCCTGCATAGGTATGACAGAGAGAAATTATGCCAGGAGCAGTGTGGCTGTGCTTCCCTAGGTAGCTTCTCTACCCTCCCAAGAGGATATTCATTTTGTAGGAGTATACTTGGGAAAAGGGATGAGCCCTGACTGAGTGAATTGTGCTGCACCTTGAACAAAACAGCGGAGAGCAGCAGCTTGCATTCTTCAGGATTTCTGGGGCAGTAGACCAGGAGAGGTCTCCTGTATCTTTTTTCAGCCTGCTTTGGCTTTCCTTTCTTGCCTGGTGAAGGAGGGCCTCCATGTGCTTGGGGCTTTTCTCTGAGCTCAGCGGCTGGGTTTGAGAATGGCTTTCGAATGTTAGCCAAAAATATTCATCTGTGCATGTGTATGTGGAGGCGTGGGGGAGGGAGCATTGCTCCCTTGTGCAGTCGCACAGAACAAGCCACAATCTGGCGTGCTTTTGGTTATTAATAGCTAGAATATGGAAGTAGGGCAAATATCCATCCCGATTTATCCTGACCTGAATAATCCGTATAGTCTTCAGGCCATAGACTAGCGATTCTGTCTCTAGCTGTCACATTCCTGAATTTTAGGAAGTGATATCTGTGACCATTTTGTGTCATGATGATCAATGTCACATTAAAGAGAGAAGCCTGCAGGCAGGCGTGTGAGCTGTGTGAGCGCTGCTTGATTAGGGAGGTGCTGGGGTGGGGATCCTGCTCGCTGTCACTCCTGCTCCCTGTCACTCCGCACTGTCTGAGACCATGAGACAAAAGATCCCAACGGAGAGGTCACCCTGGCCTGGGGCTGCTCTGCTGGGGAGGGGGGGAGAGAAAGATTCTTTGAGAGGCAGGTCACAAGCGAAGGAGAGGAGTCACAGAGCCGTGAAACAGCACTGAAGGAGGCAGGACGTGTTCGATTCAGGAGTGGGAGTGGGGGGTGCAAGAGGCAGAGATGTGCAAAACCTCATATCCCTATGGTTAACCATTTCTAGGTGTTATCAGAGAATTCAGTTACTAGAAGATGGGACTTTTCTCTCCTTTTTGTTTCTTTAAACCATTAATACATTGAATCTCATATTTTTACTCTGTTCTCAGCTTGAAATATGTTGTTCTTAACACCTATGTTTGAAATCATGGCAACTTTTTCACCAAATCTGTAGATTTCCCATTGTGGCCTACAAAAATTTCTATTATGTGAAGAGAGACAAGCAAAAGGGCATTAATTGTGACAAATCCAACAAAAAGTTTTGTTTTGTGATTTGTGCCTAGGCCACCAATCAGAAGTCCTCATTTGGTCAGCTTTCCCACCTAATTCCCCATGAACTGACATGATTCTTGAGTGAAGCATACAAGCTGAAAGAATGGGGTGCACATTTGCATCCTGTTGGTATTATCTGAGCATTATTCTGGCAACAATTTTCTTTTTCTGGTTGGGCACACAAAAAAGCAAGAAATATTATTGCTGATTTCATTTTAGAAACTACAGGCATTATTAGGCATTGTTAGAACATAGGCTTATTTATTAAGGTAGAAGGAGTATAAATGGAAGCAATTTCTTGCCCAGAAGCATTTAAAGACTGAGATTAAATCAAGACACAATGTATGAAAAAAAACTAGAATGAAACAAAGATGGTTATTCTCACAGTGAATAATAGTTATTTAAGCCAGCTAATGAACAAATTGATAGCTTCAAATCACCTAACATTTTGCATGCTTTGTAGTATGTTTCTGTTCTGCTCCAACACAAATAAGTAAATACAAACCTAGTTTCTACCAAGGTAATTCCTGGGGGTGTAGTGTTATACCCAGAGCAAATTAGTCCATTTGTAAATACTGTGTTTCAGAGCTTAAATGCCAGTACGAAACCGCTCAGCTTTCCATGCTGCAGCTAAGCAGCCATGGTTGCATGTGACTCCCTTCCCACAAGGCACAGCAGATGAGGATGCGCTGCAATTGGCCCGGCTCATCCCGGCATATGCCACATTCTTCCCCCAACAAAGGTGAGCCTCTATTCCCCTTCACCTGTGGAAAGCTCTCGGCCAGAATGGCAGGCAGGGGATGGTGCCACCTTCCCGGCACCCAGCCTTTGTCTGGGAGCAAAGGGCACCTCGGGCAGCGCTCCCTTTCCTCTCCCAGCCAGCGAAACCACAGGGCCCCCGTCGTGACCTAGCCAGCGAGGCTGAGATTCCTGCAGGCAGGGAAGACGGAGCAGGCCGGGATTTTCCTTTGTTTTTGGAGCGCAGGTGCCGGCTGTCCGTGTGGCTCTGTGTGTGTCCCTGGGAAGCGTGAACCGGGACTGGAGCTCTGCGGCTTGGGCTTGTGTTTGCGAACCTAGCTCGTCAGCGGCAAGCTATTCTCCTTGGATTTCCAAGAAAACATCCGACTGATTTTTCCCCCTTTGAGCTGTCACGGTCTGCCAAGAAAACTGTCTGAAGTTTGAAAATTCTCCCTTTTTTTTCCACCTTCCTGACCCTGCCGCTGCCGCCGACAGCAGGTCCTTCTTGTCAGGGGAATGTCCTCCGGGCACAACGCAGGGAAACGGAGGAGGGGAAATTTCACCTCCAGAAATGCTGTTTGGCGAGACGAGGATGTCTAGGCCTGCGAGAGGGACGGGGCAGGCAGCTCGGAGCAGCCAGGGCTCATCGCTGGCCGTCCCAAGGTCCGTCCCCCCGAGAGCGGGGGCAGGGCAGCCGCATGTGCATGGTAACAGCGGCTCGGGTGACGGGCGACAGCTCATTAAGCTGTCACGGCGTCATGGCAACAGCGTGCGTGGCATCCGCGCCTAAAGCAAACACACAGCCTTTGATCAGGTTTTCTCTGATTACACCAGCGGAGTTCGGCTCAGCCGGGGCTCCTCGGGAGCTGGGGACTTTGCCGCTTGAAGAATAAGACCTGTCTCTTCCTCTACAGGGACGCTTTTATCGTGTTTCCTTTTGCCGTGGAGGGACAGCTTCGCCATGCTCTGAAGCTGCGTACAGGCAGCAGCCTTGGCTTTGGTTGCCTTCACTTCCATGGCTCCCTTAGTGAGGTTCTGGGAGACGCTACTCAGCACCTGAATGCACAGTCTGTGGGAAGGGGCAGGGTTGAAGGGCTTCTGTTACATGATCCATACCTTCCTTGGCCTTTCATGGCCCCTGTGACTGATAATAAAACTTTTAAAATGTTAGAGTATCTAAAGTATTCTCTTCTGCTGGTTTTCCCTTTAGGATAGGACATAAATTTCATAAAGCTAACTGTCTGAACTCTGGAATAGAGAGCATTAGTCATACTCCAGAACAGAACACCTCTTTGCTTTGACAAACTATCAGCTCTGGAAATGGCGTTTGAAGACAGTTTTGTATCACGCTTGAGGTGCTGCATGCAAAATATTTGTTAACTACAAAATGCAGTTGTGCAGTTTTGGTCCTTGGAAGTGGTGAGGACTTCTGGCCCTTAGGGATTTCTTTGGTGAACAAATGATCTAGCTCTCCTGAATCAATGGGTTTTCTTCCACTGACTTTATACATTTTGGCTAATGTGCGATCTGACCTCCCTCAGCTTCTGTGTGTTTGAACAGTTAGATCATATTTGGCAGCTAGTAATATATTTTTGAATCTTTTATACCAAAATGAATCTCAGTGTTCAGCAGGTTATCAAAACACAAGCTTGCCTTACTGCAAAGAAAGCATTGCTGTTTGCTTTTCAAAGCCCAGTATAGTATTTCTTCTCATGTTGGGGAACAGCACTGTAAAAAACACAAGGGGACAGAGGCATGGTTCATATACATCCTGACAGAGAGCAGGTCTGTAAATACAGATATTTTAGGAAAGAATCCTTATGATGGATCTTTTTGACATAGGCTTACCAAATGGTGCAGGGGGTTGCATCTTTTATATGCCACGTGGGTCAAATCCTTAATGAAAGTCTCATTTTTCTTGTAACTCATAAAACTCACAACTTTTTCCCTAAACAAACATTTTCCTCTCTTCCTTTTTGCATCCCGCTTTGTCCAGATATGTGAAGGTCTTTGTGCCACAGAATTCTTCTGTTCGTGGAGGAATTTCTACTGCTTCCAGCTTCAGTTCTGGTAATGCCCATCTCCTATCCTTAGATGTCCTTGTCCTTTTCCTTAGAAGGTGGCCAAGAGTCAAAGTCAGTCTGCAATGGAAGGTCTGTAAAGAGTTGCTAGAGCTGGAGTTGCCAGCTTCAGTGGAGTTTGTCAGAGTATGAGCCAGCCAGCCTAAAGGGTGTGCTGAGCTGAACATATCCCAGTCACCTGTCATAACATACAGTGTACACCATGCTGACAGTCATTTGTTTTTAGCATAGGTAATCACTGGCATGTTCTTGTAAGTGAGATTCATAGATGCTGATTACATTTACTGCATAAATTACTTCATTATTAAAATCAGGTCATTTGAGCCCCAAAACCATTAACATGCAAACTATTACCATAATTTCATAAGCTAATAAATCAAGCACAGGAAAAGAATTAAGCAGTTCCTAGTGATAAGTGTTTCTTCAGAGATTAAGAAACACAATTTTCTTATGCATATATTAACATTTTAAAAGTAAATTCATGCAAAAGCAATTTTTCTGCATATATAAAACTTACATGTAATAGTCTATATACTCAACCTTCAGAGCTGCTTCAAAATTAATGTTTTTTGTTTTTTTTTTCTCAAATCACTGTACAGGAATTTGATATTGAACCAGTCAGCCCATTTCTGTATACCCTACCTGTAAAACTCTTTATGCCTTTATTAAACAGTCAAAGGTAAGAAATAAAACAAACGAAGACACAATTTAAAAGAAAAATAGCTTGGGATCATCTTACATAATGGTACCATCAAAGGTAAATTTTGTATTCTTAATATTAAGCAGTAGCAATGAAATTGTAATTATCTCCATAATTACAGTTGAGAACTGTGGTTGTCATCTTACTAAAACGGTGCATTAAAATTTATTTAACTATATAATATAATATAATATAATATAATATAATATAATATAATATAATATAAGCCAGAATAATTCAAAGATAGACTCTTCTACTCATACTACTGACTAGTTTTAAAATAATACAGTGACACAACTGTTACAGGAAAACAAAGAAAATTCCAATGTAAATGAAACTGTAATAAGCAACAGATGACAATTCCTAAGTATTTTACTCTATTGCAAGATGTCCACAATTTATTTATGTTTAGCTGGTTTTGTTTTCCAGGTCTTAACCTGCTGTTTTGGTTTGTTTAGTTTATTTGTTTTTCGGTATGAGGCACCAAATGTATATATTCCAAGGAATAAGAGAATGTGTTTTCAGAATGCTGCTCACCATACTGGTTATTTCAGGTCTCTTGGTTGCTGCAGCCATACTGCAGCCTCCCACTTTTCTAGCCCACAGGAGAAAAGACACTCAGAGAGCTTTTAGCAATGGCTTGTGCTTGCTGCTGTTTAGTGAGTCTCTTGACTAAGACAACACCATGCTGAGAACTGCCTCTCTGGGGAGGGTTGGCTTGTCCTGTCCCTCTCCCTGCTCCAGTTCACCCAGGGGCCAACTAAGGGCCCCAGCACACTGGTAAGGAGGAACTGACAACATGCAACATGGGGACACCCCTTGTTGTGGGAGCTGGTTGCTGTCTCAGATTTGCTGCCATTTGGAGCCACAGCCTCAGTCCTGGGAGAGACATCATTGGCCTGAGCTCACCTACGGGCAGCTGAGGCAGTGGGACAGTCAGCGTTCAGGTTGTGCAGGACAGGAGGCAAAACAGGGGGCATGTTAGGGTCACTCTTGTTACAGAGGTGTAGCTCATGTGCTAGATGAATTAGAGCAGTGGCTCAGAAGACCAAGTATTAATTACCTAAATAAGGAAACAGCACTGTTGGTGTGAAGCTTTCCATGTCTGTTGTTCTCACCGTTCTAGTTCTGTGTCCCTTCCTCGCCCTTTTGCTCATCAGAAAGTACATGGATGCTGTAAATCTCTCTAATTATTAGCATTCTCCTTACCCTTCCCCCTGCTGCAGGATTCAACGCCTCATTCTTCAGTTACGGTCTCTTTTACATTCCTCATTTCAAACCAGATATTGAACTACTGCTGCTCCTGGCAGGTTTTCAGTTTGTTTAGAGGCTGTGTGTGCTATTGTATATGCATAAATCATTTCTATCTGTTCAGGATTCTACTGGGCTGTATTTCAGGTATGTCTTCAGAGGAGTTTTTCAAAACTTCATTCCAGGTCATAAACTCATTTTTCAGTGTTTGTGTAATTAACTGCACAGCAGAGATTATGTATCTAGCACAGAGCAGGTGACAACACCCATGAAATGAGAATTTTTTAATCAAAACATGAGCAATTCCAATAAAATGGTTTTGGAGTATTTGGCAGTATTGCTTTCCATATTGCTGAAGCTGAATATTAAATAGAAGATTTGATATCTCATCTGGACAAATTGGCATGATTTGGGCATTTTTTAAACTCAACAGTCCCCCTTGAAGATAAATGGAGGTGACTGCAAATGCAAAACGTGGCTTGATTGCTTTGGTTATATATGATAGAATCCCGTTGAAGTCACAGGCAGATTACTCACCTGAATAAAATTTCTGGGTCAGGTTCCACATTTGCATGAATGAATATGTGTAAAAACAAGAATTTGAATTTCCAGGATTCTGTAATAATTATACTCGGGTAACACTGCTATCTTCCCTTTTAAAATGCTAACGAGTGTTTTTAATGTGGAACACCCACCGTGAAGTACTTCACTTAGCCAGACAGTGTCCTAATTTTCAGCAGTGTGTGAAGGAGAAGATTCCTCCAGGCAGTGTTTAGTGCACCTACCCAAACTTCTGCTCTCACTGCCTCTAAGAGGACTGCGTTCCTCTCCACATGCTGGAGGGAAAACCTCAGAAGACGTTTAGCTGGCAAAAAAGGGCATATATGCCCAGGTTCATTGAGTATTCTCCCAAGAGGACAACAGAGAAAATAATTTGAACCACAGCTCTTACGTGTCGCTGTTAGGTTCTTTCCACTGTTGTTCATACTGCCATCCTTTCTCTTTTGCCCTATGTATCTTTGTCTCTGTAAACTTCTCCCCTCTACAAAGGGGTAATTTCAGTTTGGATGTAATTTCTAGCATAAACTTGTTTCTGGTACACCTGTTTATCAAGGCTTACTAAGCAATGGAAAAAGATTTTTAAAAAATCAGTCTTTGAGTGACAGCTTATTCATTACCTTAAAAGCTTATTCATTCACTAGTTTGACCACTTCTGAACTACTGCTAGCGTATCATGTGAACTTTCTGGCTCATGAAGGAAGAAAATAGAGACAAGTGGGCTATGTTTTCTGTGCCTGGCAATCATAGTGTACATCGGTGGCAGGGGGCTGAACAAAAGTTCAAATCCATTTCTAATGGATTCCTTTAACACAAAAAACTGCTTTACATGTAATTGTGTGAGGCCTGCACTGTACACACAGAGGTTGGAGCCAGGAAGAGTCTGGCTGAGGCATTTGTTTTCACTGTGAGGCATTTGTTTTCTTCCTGTGTGTCTGCAGTAGCTGCTGTGCTACCATATACCTGTGTAACCCATCCCAGGAAACATGGACATTTCTCAAGCACCATTATCAGAAGGGAAGCAGACTCTCATCCTACTCCTTACTCCCTATTGTGCCTGCAAATGTATGGCATGAAAAATTCTCTGGTGTTTGAGGAAGATTGCTACGCAGTCAACATTCCTACTCTGGAGTATGAGGGCTTTCCTCCTTCTTTTCCAGGAATACAAAATACTTATTGAAGTCTTGAGAAGCTTTTCTTCCGGAGAATGATATTGTCACAAAGATCTTTCCCATAACAAGAATGGCTGCTGTTTGGGGGCTTTTGTTTTGATGAGGCTCTTTCCATTTGGGTCGGTAGGTTTTAAGATCTCTGCCTACAGTATAGAATAAATGCTGCTTTATTTTCTTCCAGCACAGAAAATTCTGGTGGGGAAGGATGTTGTGTAAGAAGTAGTGTAAGATGCTCCTGCAATATGCTCAATAGTAGGCTTGTTCTTAACAACTAAAAATGCAATTTGCCTCTTTTTAAAATTGTCCTTCTCCCAGTTATCCACCACACACAGCATTTTAGTTAGAAGTAAGTAACTTTGGATGGTTGAGGTGGAAGCAGGACCATCCACAAGAGGTTCCTACAGGAGAGGAGGCACCAAGTCTATTGGGACCTCAGTGAAAATCTCTGTGGCCATTTCAGTAAAGTTGCTTTCTTACCAAATCCACTCATTATTAAACCAGTTAATTACCCAGCTCAATCATCACTCCATTTTGGAATTGGCAAATATTTTTTAAGAACAAAATAGATGTATAGCACCTGCCACTTTAAATGAAAAAATAGACCCACAAACACCAAGATATAGGAAAGTGTTTGCTAAGCACCAAAGCTTTTGTGTCAGAAGAGAGTTCAGGAAAACTAAGATACACATAGTACTCCTTCTTTCTTGCAGAAACTGTGGAGTTTGTATAAGGGCATGCTGAAGGTCTCTGATGTGGTATAAATGGTCTTGGACTATCAAAATCAGAGCCTCATGCATTATGTTGAGTCCATTTCCGTTTTTGGGAGTATATGAACTGCATGAACCATTCAAGAATAAGAACCAGTTCACTCAAATGATTCTCTTAGTTACACATCAGCAGTCATGCAGTTTCTCCATTTTCCTACATAACCTTAAATGGGTCAATAAAATTTATGTTTTTATGAGTGTAAATGATTTTTTTTGGTGGGAAGAGATCTTTAATCTCAAGATATCTGAAAAATTAATAGACTAAAGACACAATGGTTTTTGTAAGGTTAATTTTATTTCAATAGAATTGAGATGCTTACTTGACACTCAAAGAATTGCTTTAGAATTTTATGCAAAACAGTGAGATTGAATATTCTTAAGATATCATCATAATCTGCTTGTGCTTTGTTTACTGTTCTGTGAGCCACTCACTGGAAGTGGTGAAAAAACTTTTTAAAATTTATTGCAGATGACCTCTGGTTTCAGGTTCTTCCTTGAGAAAAAATTGTAAGTTCTTAATCAAATTGAAAGATTTTAAGGTAAACTGCAAAGAAAACTGCTCCACCAAGACCAGAAAGTGAGCCCACAGGAATTATCTGAATGGTTGTAATATATCTCCCATGAAAACTGGAGGTGTGGGTTATTCTTCATTTTTATGTGATGCATGTTAGTTCACCTTTGTTTACCAATCCATCATGGACACTGTAAAGGACAATTATGCATAATATTATATAAGTATATATTTAGAATATTCTGGAAGTATGATTTACTTTCAAAAATGAGCCCCCACAACTTTCATGAAAATCTACCTGTGGCCTGTATTTCAAATAGACAGATCCTTTGCTCTAACACTCCACCAGTGTTTATAAATAGACTGATGCTTCCAATTAGCTCATTTGCTAACACATTTTCCCTTTGTTTCAGCTGGCTCTCTGAGCATAGGGGACACATTTTTAAACTTCCCCATTACCCTTGGAAAGTTCCAGGAGTGTCATTCAGAGTGCAAAGACAGTCAGCTCTTGACACTGTGGCCTTGCTGGGTGCTGACTGACCCTGGTCACTGAAGTGTTTCAGTGTCCTAAGGCATCAGGAATGTGACCCAGCAGAGAGAGACCTTGTGGGTTTTTTTGGTGGGAAACCATGCAGAAATGTCTCTCAGTGGTGAGTGTCAAAACTGGTGCAAGGATAAAGGGGCTGGTCACCTCTACCAGCAGGAGGAGGGAGCTGGCATGTCACTTGAAGGGGAAACATGGAATTGCAACCTGTACAGGTAGCTATCCACCCAGGTGAGCTATGTACTGCTGGTGATGTGAACTTCACGCTGTCTGTTAAGAAACCTGTTTATCAGCATGGGGTATCAGCTTTAAAAGTTTTGATGCCTAAGTGAAGATACAAGATGTCTGTGCATTATCATAACAGAAAAATGCTTATCTTGCACTACAGGTAAATAACTCCCTCAGAGGACTGCATTTTAGGAAATCTGAAGAGAAGATAGGGTGACACACTTATTACAACTTACATGTCTATGCTGTTTTAAAGTTTTGATTACACAGATTTTGCTGAAGTGAGCTAACATCAGCTAAGTTTGCTGGTATTTATATATTTATTGCTGGTATGACATGTTCTTTCCTTCTCTTGAGGTCTTGCATATGGAGAACTGCAACACTGAACATGGAACCTTTACTTCCAGGAAATGCTAAATAAAATCAGCCAAGAAAATTAAGGTAAATCAAGTGAATTTGGGATATTAACCCAACTTCCATAAATTAAGAGGCACGAAAAGGCTTCTGTGTGGTTTAGTTCCTTTAGGTGTAGTATAGCTGTAGGCTTGCTCAAGGATCAAGCTCACTTATTGTGATTTTTTGCTCTTAAAATTAATGAACTTTCTAAAAACCCCAGGAGTGGGATAAAAAAAAAAAAATTAAATATGTACCTATTCTGATTGAACACTGAAAGGAAGATAAATTACTTACCTAGGTATAGCTTGAAAGAATACAAGATTGCTTAAATAAAGTATGCTTCCCTAGTTCATGAAACTCTTAACAACAATGGCACTTGCCTAAAAGATATCTTGGAAGCTGTATTCAGTGTGAAAACCATGGATAAATCAGGGCAGATATTCCTGAAGTGATTCCAAAGTAAACATGTATATTTACATATTTTATTAGTGTTGTACTAATATTTATTGCTATGTTATCCTTGCAAAGAGATAGCTTAGGTGGGATCTTATCCATGTATATAAACACAGGATGGTGCAAAGAAGACAGAACTGTTCCCTTCACACTGGTACCCAGGGTAGGGTAAGAGGCTCCGGGCACAGATTGAAACAAGGAGAATTCCATTAAAGAGAAGAAAAAAATTGTGAGGGTAATCAAACAGTGAATCATAGAGAATTGAAATCTGTGACTTTGGAGATAGTTCAAAATGCAGCTGGATATGGCCCTGAGCTACTTGCTACCTTTTGGACCCTTCTTTGAGAAGCATTGGACCTGAAGATCTCCAGAGGTCCCTTCTCACCTTACTCTTCTGTGTTTCTGTGTAGACAAGATGCTGTTAGCAATCTTCTAGTGAAGAAATATGAGCAAAATTTCAATCTCTAGAATTTCCTCTGAGATAATCTTATTTACAAAATTCAGTGTCTTATGATGAGGTTTCAATTATTGTATTATTATTCTTTCTGTAATGCAGGGAAAAGGATTATTCAAATGTAAGCTGTCCTTTTGAGTATTAAAATGAGAAATTAAGGCGCTATGCCAGCTTTTTTTTTTTTCATAGAATTCATGTTTAGTTGTCAAAGATCTAGACATTGGTTTTATCTCTGCTCTACAAGAAATATTCCCTTCAGATCTTCACTGATTTTTCATTTTGGATGATTTATGACATATTCCTTTTGACAACACGCACATTCATCTTCTTTTTCTTCCCTCTTGCTAGTTCCAGGATAGTGTAATATGATAGAAATGGAGTGGAACTATGAATGACTTAGGAAATTTCAGTAGTCTTAGCATTTTGCCCAAACTTGCTTGTTTGACATCTCTGTTCCAATGTTCTGACTTTGCTCTCTTGCTAAGCAATCCAGCTGTTCAAACACCAGTTAAAGAAAAGCTGTATCCACTTAACAGAAGTGTGCAAAGAGCTGTAATACTGGAAAGAAATGGAACTTCCCATCACTGTTGATTTGCTATGTGCCTTCCCTCCCACCCCAGCTGCCACCTCACAGATGGCATTCCCAGCAAAAGAAACAGTTCAGATTCAGTACACTGTCATCTGGAAATGTCAGCAGATGATAGAGAGAGGGGAGGAAGAGGAGGGCTTGCTCCATTTTTTCAGGACAAAACTTGACCTCAAATTCTACTCAGTCGCCACAGAGTTCTGGTGATTATCAGGGTTGGGGGAGGGGGGGTGGGGGGGACGGCACAAAAGAAGCAAGAAAGAATTTGATACAGGGCATATAGTGACCTTTGTTATTTTCTGAGGCTTGCTGGATAGAAACTTCCATACTGTGCAGTTATTTACTTCTAACTCTCTAACAGCTTTAATTTATTAAGTGGCTAAAAATGAGAAAGGTTTTGTTTGTCCTAGAAACAGAGTGAAAACAATGAGGAAGAAGAAGGCATCCCTGCAGAGTTGACACTATTAAACCCAGGCACAAAGTAGAATATTTGCAGTGCCTATGAACAGATGTCTAATGACAAACAAATAAAACAATAATTCTTAAGCAATGATTTATTTCTGGTTTAGTTTTTAAGTGCCTTTTATTCAGCCCTTTCATATTAGTTATTTCTATATGCTTCTGGTGTTGTATCCTGGCCCAAGTGCTACTGACAAAAACGTGATGGGCCTGGAACTCGATACAAGGAAAGAGACAGGACAAGTTTTTAGGTTTAAGGGTAATGTAGCCATGGGTGTCCAATATTGGTCTTCAGAAATTTCAGATGTCACTAACTGTGTTAAATTTTCATTCTGAAGGCTGAAGTCTTGAAAACTTGTGTGCCTCAGAGTAAAAAGTTTCAGATACTGTCATTTTGTTTAATAAAACTAAGGAAAAAAGTTGCTGCGTTTGGCATGTTAAAAACATTCTTGCAGCTGTTTCTCTGGGGAGCTGTGGTACCTTCCTGTGTTGCAACAAGGGCTCAATATTCAGTACATTTTAACAGCAGGAGGAGTTTTGGTTGCCTTGAGAAAATTAATTCAAAATCACACTAAGAGAAATACCCACTCATAAACACACAGAAGATGCTGCCCAGCTGCAGTGGGGTTGCTGAGGTACCCAGCCTGAGAGCAGAGGCAGATGTCCTTTTCAGTGACTCAAACTAGAGCACTCTAAGAAGGTATTGGCCCATCTGCTCCCATATCTCAGATATCGTGGCTGATTATATGAACACTCAAGCTCTGTTATAGTGAAAATTCAGGGAAGTGGTGCCATTCACTGACAATGACATCTTAACAGCCCTCAGCTGCTCATTCCCAGCCTATGCCCTCCTTTAGCTCTTGCAAAATTATTCATGGGGCCAGGAAGATGGATCCTGCCCTGCCACACTCCCAAAAAAGATCTGATTATGTTTAGCCTGAATGAACTCTCACACCTGGTTCAGTGCAGGGATGACTGTGGTTAGATTTGCTAGAGGACAGCTAACGGTTTGTGCCCTGCCATGAGGGAGATGGTCTTTTCCAGGCCCTGCATTTTTCCTCTTGCTTTTTAAGTGCAGATGTCATAAGGAGACCCAACTGTGTTTGTACATGATCTGCAGTCAGGAGAGCAAGGGGAGCAGCTGGGGGCTGGCATCCCGCCCTGCCAAAGGCAGGCAGCTGCAGCTGGTAATCCCCTGGACTGCCACTGTAGGACTTGATAAAGCTGCTCTGGCAGAGAAATCAGGCTCTTTGCTTGCTTTCCTACTGCCCTAAAAGGTGTCCAAGCCTTAATAAGGCTTAAGTGTAAAGTTGAAGTTTCTGCTGATGCTGTGAGCACTTCATTGTATCCAAGAAATGTAGCAACATTACTATTTTGCACCACCAGCACAATTCTTCATTGAACAGGAGGAAAATTTTCTCATAGTGTTTGGATAAAATCCCTGGAATTGGAACCAGAAAACACTGGACTATGGGACTAGGTAATCAATCTGCTTTCTAATCATAATTCAAAGATCTCTCATTGTCACTCAGACAGTCACTTAGAAACACAGCTCTATGCTTGTAAAGAGAAAGTAGCTGAACTTGAAATAGATGCTTTTTTTTTGGAAAGCATTGTAAAGGAACTTGACAGACTTTGTGCACTATGAGGAGTTTCTACGTGGAAACAAGTTTGTAGCACCTGTGCTGGTACTGCTTTCCACATGCAGTCCATGGATTCAGGAGGTCTGTGAACTTTTTACAAGAGATTGTGCAAATTTACCTATGAAGAGTGAGGGAGCTTTGATCTCCTACTTAAAACTCTGCCCTTTCACTAGGACAAAAAAGAAAATGAGGAGTCTGCTGACAGCTATGACTGAAAGACTGACTTGGTGAAGTACTTATTTGTGGGATAAATGACTACATGCTAATTTCCCAGGCAGGCTAACATGTGTGTCCATATTGGGTTTACTTATCTCCTGGGTTCTCAAGGTGGTTTCTCTGTGACCTGAATTCTTGGGATGCAAATAAAATTCTCAGTGAATTTAGATAGTGCAAAGTTGTGAGCAGGAGAGCAGTCTGTGGATTAGGTGAATATATGGGGTTTGAATAAGCATATAAAATAAAATAAGAAGGAAAAAAAAGAGTTATGATTTTTAAAACAAACAAATTAACATCCCAGGAAACCAAGCTACAATTCTTTCTCCTGTCTAATTAAATTTTATGACCTTCCTTTTTAAACAGCATATGGGACACAGATTTCCTAGTCAGCTGGGGATCAGTTAGATATGTGTCTGCATGTTATTCAAGTTCCAGCTGATTAAGCCTTTGCGTATACCAGAAGTTTCCTATGATATTTGTACAGACTATCATAACAGCAAAACTAGCTTGGAGCTTTTTGACAAAATGAGTTTCCTACAAAAATGCCTATATTTGTCTTTGCCAAAACTTTGTCAGAAATAGGTCAAATCAGATTCCAAGGCCATGAAAAATTAGTTTTTGTAAAACAAGATTTTTGCACATCAAATTAAAGATTTTGGTTTTCTGTAAAATGGTTTTTAGATATAAGACATAACTACAGTTGAAATGCTTTGAAGAACAGCTAAATGAAATATTTCTATTGACATTTTTGACATTATTATTATTCTTAGTTAATACATTTGTCAAGTTTTTTTAATTATTTTGTCACAGTTTAAGAAAGACAGCTTTCCATAAGATTGGAAAGAGTCCAAATCCAGTCCTAGTTCAGCCCATTATATGGTAGAGATCAGAAAGCAAAACTCAGTGGAAGAGAATGAAGGAGAACACATAAGTGTTCTCAGAAAAAAAAGGAATTAGGTATTCTTGTTCTACTCACCCTTTGCATCTGCTCCCTACCCTTTAATCATTCATTAGGATCTTTAGTTCTGGTACAATTCTTATCAGGTATCTATTCCTACAAGTAAGCATAATAGTAATGAATAATGAGGATACATTGTTTGAGCAACTGTTCCTGATTCTTTTTAATGACAAAAAACAAAATTACTTCTCTTCCTTCTAACATGGCTATTTAATTTAGATGTACTATAGATAACAGCTCACAGAAATCATTCCTTTAAACAACAGGAAACTTTTGCATGCTTACATATCTCATACATTAGTGAAATACCTTTTGAATTTTTCTCCGGGTTATATAGAAACCAACCTAGTATGTTAACTATGGATCATTAGGGAATTGCATTACAACAGAAAAATGCTCTCTCTGTGTATGTCCTGAAAACAACCCAAACTGGTTAGCTTCACGTTATGGTGTTTACTAAATGACTGAAGCTCTGCTTCAGTGGTTGAAAATGAAAACAAAACAAAACATTTTTGTTCAAAACAAAGTGTTTCATACGAATTGTTTATCATTTAAATTAATTGATGCAGTTATTTGACTTAGAAATTGGAGTGAAAGTAAGTTTAGGTGCGACAACTGGGGGTGAGCTGTGTAAGTCTCAGAGATTTCACTGTGAAGTATTGTAGGAGAAATATATACCATCAGGGATATTTTCTTGGGGAAAAGGGAATGTTTCAGCCAAGTCTTCTACTGAAAATGATCCATGGAAATGAAAGCTGAAGGTTCCACAGTCTCCTGGCCTCACTTCATCACTGTATTACGTAAATCCTAGAAAACCACTTTGAGGAAAGGGCAGCAAGAAAGGGGGACTGCTGGCTCTGTACCATTGCTTCTCTTTTCTCATTCCCTTTTGGTAGAGGTTGGTGCTCAGGAAGCTCAGTAAATGGTCAATTGACATTCTGGTGTGCAATGAGCTCACTGAAAACTGTGCTTTGTGAGGCTGGATTTCCGATTTTGCTCTGTCAGCCAACATGGAGTGTTGTGGGCAGGTTCTCAGCTGCTGTGCCTTGTTACAGATCTGCAGAAGTGGGTGAATCCTGAATAGTTCACACTATGTGAGGATTTTTTTTTTTTTACAGAACAAATATGAAAGAACATTTAATATTTGATAGTTTTCCAGCTCAGGCTGAAAGAGATCCATCTAACCTAGTATTCTGCCTCCAAAAGTGATGAAAAGTGGTCAAAAATGGACAGTGATTACTAAAGATCATTATAGAATAACAATCATATAGTGATAGCTACTTGCCTTATAATCTGAACTTCTAGCAATATGACTTCCAAAGTCAGAGCCTTTCTATTTACCGTCTCTTTACCGATAGATGAGTTTGTCTGGGAGATCTTTAACTCACGTCAAATTCTGTAAACCACAGCCTTTTGTGGCAAGAAGGTTCAAAGTTACCACCATGCTGTATGAAGAAATCCTTTTGGTTTCCTTTGATTTCAAACAGAAAATGATTTGATGCATCCTTGTTTGCTGCCTCCCATGTTACAAAAAATCTTCCAAAGCCTATTAAATCTCTCTTTGTTACTCATGATTTTAGAGAGTTCACTTCTTTGTCTTCTCTTTTCTATGCACATTAGTTTATGTTATCTTTTGAAATTGTTACAACTTAATTTTCTATTTTTTTTCTCTTTCTTAGAAACAAGCTGATAAATAATTTTCTTTATACAAAATACATTGGCATCTGAAATCTTTCGGATCCAGATACCAATGTATTCTTTATAAAGTGCTTACAACCTGGGAATCTCCTTGAGTTTATAGCAAACAGGGATGCAAAGTATTCCTGCAGCTCACTGGCACGACTTTATCTTTCCTGTGTGCTTCTCTATATCTTAGCGATCTACTGCAGCATTCTTTGACAGGTGCCCATCTTGCTTGCTACAGGTAAGTATTTACCAGAAGTTTTTGATGCCTATCAGTGTCTTTTTGGGCATATTATCACTTTATGGTTTGTGTCTTATTTCACTTGAAAATTTGTGAGGGATGTAATCTTTGGTAATAAACTCCCTCTGTAACCTCAGCAACTTTTTTTGAAGTGCTTTCTCTGAGACCTTGAGCTGCTGGGAGGTATCTTCCTCTTGGGCTTGTCACTTTTGGTACATGTATTACAAGCTTCCACATTCTTTTTCTTAGCCTCAAGTGCTACCCTAGTAGATTTTTGGGGGAGTTTTATTGCTCATACATGCATAGTAAGTCTAATTTCATTACAGTTATTGTTAACATAGTTCTTTGATACAAAAGGATTCAAACGACAGGTCAGCTGGCTTTCATGATCTGCTTCATGTACATTGTCTGTGGAATCTTTTTTCCCCAATTACTTTTCCTTTCATTTACATTGATGTGACCATCTACCTTTTCAAGTTGTTCCGAATGAAGTTTAAAAATAGAGATGTTTCTTTTTCTCTCATTGGGAGAACCCTTTCTTTATTGGCTTAATTGTATTATTTACAATACCTGCATTTGTAAGGCAAGAGGAAGGTGCTGAAGTTCTTCCACACCAGGAGCAGGTGGCGAGTGTCAGTAACTCAGCCTGCAGGTTGAATTTCCTGGCCGTGTCCTGGGGCTGCCCTGGCGTTGTCAGCACAGGGCAATGCTGCCCAGGGTGCTCAGCCACCCACTGCAGGACTTGGAGCAGGAACAGGGAAACACTGCCGGGGTTTACGGTTTCCCTCTGACCCAGGTCTCTGGGCCAAGTTCCACCCAGAACACTTTTGTGGAACGGCAGTGCCCATTAATAATAACATAGAGACATATGGGGAGTGGGCAGGCTAGTGTATGGGGCATGCTAACTGCAAAAAGCCACATTTGGGGAAGTAATCTGAGAGAGTGATCTCAAAAAGTATATGTCATTTAAAAATATGTTTCCCTAGTGTTTTTGCATTTGATTGATAGATTTACCTTACCTGAAATGTGCCCTGAGAGGCTCTGGCAGTTCAGCAAGCAAGAAAACTTCAAATAAGTACTTGTAGCTGTATCTGCAATGATGAAAGCTAACCTGAAGGAGAGGAAAGAAGTACTGAATGATTTAATGCTTCCGGGGGGAAATTAGAAATAGAATTTTTTTGTTTGTTTGTTTTTCAAAAATCACATATTGGAGATGCCAGGGGAAATGTACTTAAACAAAAACTAGCATCACAGGTATAATTGCACTATCATTAGTGTGGTTGTTTGACTCAGCCCTACTAAGAAAATGCACCATCTCTTTCACTATTAACTTTTACATCAAGATGTTACAAAAGCAGTAGGTAAACAGGACACAGGAACTATCCTAATTTTCTTTGGAATGTGCCCTACACTGTCAGATACAAGTAGAAGACTATAAAGGAGTCAGTTAGATCCAGGGCGGGCTCAGTTCTGTTTTAGATTGTGCAAGGTTGCACTGTCACAGCACCATTAATCTGAAATCATTTAAGACAGTAGTATAATTACAGTAATGCACAAATTAATTAAATTTTTCTTTTCTTTTAAGAGACTCTTGTCTCCCCTCCTACTCCATTTTAGTGAAAGATGCTTTATGTCTAGACAGGCAAAGACTTGAGACCTACTTTTATGCTGATCAATTTGCTTGTGCTCATTGAGTACTTTAGGAAATCTTTGAAAACTTCAAGGGATCCAAGCAAATTTTTGCAGGATCTTTTTTTTCCTCCCCTTATAAGTATTTAGCGCTGAGCTGTCCTGAAACATGTGCAGAAGTAATCCTCTGCCAAGGTGTGAGATCCAATATGCCTGTGACCACCCTGGCTTCAGGTTACCTGTAAACTGAGAAAGACATTATTAAATGTTTTTGAACATGATGAGAACACCCTTTATATTCCAGCAGAAATTAAAACTTGCAGTCAAAGAGAGCATTCCATATGCACATGTTGATTCAGATATTTTCAATGTGGGAAATGTACTTGTCTAGGCCTAGAGCTTTAGATGGCCACTTCATGTCTCTTAGAAATGCCAGTGTTTCTGTCTGGCCATCCCTCCATATTTGCTAGACTGGGTTAGATCTGGATCTTAGTCACCAAGCTAATCCTTGTCCAGTCTGCCTCAAGAGATGAGGACCAAAGGCATGGGAGCAGGAGCCCATACTTTTGAGGCATTTTGCACTTTAACTCCTGGTGACATCAGATTAAAATGCACTTTTAAATCTCTTTCAGTGTATTCTTTAGGACTTTGAGAGCAGTTCTTCAGCAGCACAGCCCAGAGCGCCTGCAAGAGTCCATAGGCAGTGAGTGATTTAAGCTGTATGTGGTAGTCTGGAGGAGGTTTATTGCAACATTGTGGTGATACCATCCAATCCAAGGTCCTTTTATAAAGTGCAGCATTGTTTGCCAGACCGATGTTAACATGCATGATTTAAATGATGGCACAAGCAGAACTTCAGCTCAAAATGGAGACATTAAAGATACCAAAATATTATCTTTCCCCTTGCCAATGAGAACAGCTGGCAGGATGGGTTTACTGAACAAAAACTTTGGCCAACAGACAAAGGTTATCATTTTCACAGACTTTCCTTCTGAAGTACAGGATTAACAAAACATGCTATTTTTTTATTTCAAAATTGGAGGGTTTGTGTCTTTCATCTGGTCAAATTTAGCTTAAAAGTGGAAATAGTATCAAAGTTACATGCACCGTAGGGAGACTGTTAATGTGGTAACAAAGGGCATTTGGCCAGTTAAAATAATAAAAGACTATACAGCTTTCCCAGTGATGGCTGGAGCCCAATTAGTACTTTCCAAGTGGAGCCACAATATTATTTTCCAAATTATGCGGTTTGGCATGATTCAGAGTGAGTAAACTTACTTTCCTACAAGGGAAAAATATAATTAAGAGAAAAAACAAGGTCATACAGTATTATGCTTCAAGTAAGCAGTAATGCACCATGGGATGTACGCTAGTCAATATTCATACACCCTGGACAGGCTGAGGCAGAGACAAAGCAATGGCTCAGCATACAAAAAGATACATATATTATCTTAATAAGCCTATGTGCAAAAGTAAAATGCAAATGGAAGTTTTATTTCCTTACTAGATTATTTTAAAGGAATATATGTTCAATGTTCACGTGTATAACACTCATAAATGTTACTTTTAAAATTCTTTTTCTGTTAAAATTTTATACTTTTTAGTAATAAATGAACTTGCTGTTTTCATTTTGTCAGGGTGTCTGTTTTGGTTGTTTTTTTTTTTTTCTTTTCTGCTATTAAAGCCAAATTGGTTTGAAAGTTTCTTCTTTTTTTATCCTTAACTAATTAAGTTTGTTAAAAGAACTTTCAACCTGGATGGTCACACTGGAAGCCTCTAAGAGTCTATTCTTATGTTACTTAATCCACCTTCTAGGATTCTGCAAGTGACACAATGTCTGCAAAGACTCAAAAAAGTTGAGGACAAAGTCACAGGTTTTGAACCAAAAAGAAAGAACAGCTTCAAATTTAGAAGTGAATTTGCAGGGGGCTTTGTGAGGGTAATTTTTGGAGGGTTTGGGGGATTGATAGTGTTTTTTTTAATGAACCAACTGTTTAGCTGGAGCTCAGACAGTGAGGGGAACACATAAAAAGAAAGCTTGGTGACCCAGTATATGTAATATTGTGGTAGAAAAATGGGAACAGCCCCATGAGACATTTGTTCAATTTTTGCTACTGACACTGCTCATGGGAACAGCCTGTGATATGCCAGGAGGAAGATGAAAAAAGAAGAAAAAGTAAAACTTCAAAAAACATGGAACCACTCCCATCACCTGAAGCTTAGACCACACACCTGAAAGGGAGTAACCCACATCCAGCTCTAGTGCACAGCCTGAGCAGCCTTATCTCCCTTTCAACTCCACCATTTTGCACATCTCATATATAAAGTGCTTGTAAAGGAGGAATTGATTATTTATTTCCTGTTTCCTTAATAATTACAGTAACCTGTAATTATTAAAGAAACAGGAAATAAATGATCCATGTATTTAAATAAACTGGAAATAACCTATGGTATTATAAACTTTCATGTGTTGCAGCATGTCACCATTGCTGCTATTTGGCTCACAGCTGGTACAGTTTCTTTCAGTTCCCAGCTCTACCGGGGAATGCCTGGTCTGCTAAACCAGCCCTGCCTTTTTCAGTTCTGTGTGTGAAGAAGTGGGAAATGTGTGGGCAGTTAAACTGGGAGCACATTTGTGACTCAAATATATCATTTCAATAGTCACACAGGCAGTGCAGAATGCACATACTGCCCTCTCTAAAAGCACAAGTCAACAAATACTTGCATACAACACTCAAGCCATCTACACGATATATGCCCTGACACACCTTATTTTAAGGTGTCACTTGAAGGACAGAAAAATCCTCATCAGCTATAGAGTTTCTCTCAACATTAAACTACTCTGAAGCAGGACCAAGGAGCCAAAGCCCTCATAATGTAGAGCTGTATCATTGCAGACTATATCTGTCAGTGCTGGAACAAGACACAGGGCTCTGTCCCTTCAGCTGCCATGTGCCTGTATTAGCCAGCATGGCTCAACAGCATCCATGCTGATGCACAGCTCCTCATTCCCAGAGTGGATTTTTGTTCCACTTTTTATCTTGAATTAATATGGCACTTCTTTCAGTGTGAGGTTGAAACTTATCATATCCTTCTGGTTTACATCCATTTCAACTCTCTTAAAATAGATTTATTTTACCAAAGTTACCTTTCCATAGCCATACTAGGGAATCTTCTTTCAGGTTCTGTTTCACCTTGAATCAGAGCTCCAAGAAATCTAATGGCAAGGAAACTAACACAAGTAATAGAGAGAAAACAACTGATGGAGAAAAAAAAGAAAAAAAAGCTCTGTTTTACACACAAAATATTTTCTGCATTCTTCTCCATATAGGTGCCAAACAATATTAACTTACTGATGAAGCCAGCTTCTCAGAGAAGCATAAATTTTCTCAGCTTGGGAAATCATTATTGATTTTCATTTCAAAAGGGTACCAGAAGGTACTGCACAAGAGTAGAAATTTATTTTGTATAAAGTGGGTATTTCACATGTAAATAACTACTGAAGGGTGATTCTTTGCTCTTGTTTCCCCCCCCCCCAACCTACCTTAAATCACTTAACAAATATTTTTCTATATAGACTCTGTATTAATAACAAAATTATATGGTGAAAAAGAATGTACTGTCAAACAGGCATGCCAAGTTTACCTGCAAAACTCACTGTATGCAGTGCTTTTAGATGCAGAAATTGTGTTTTCTTTTTCTTGTGTGCTCTTGCAAAGCTTTCATCACCCCTGTGGTCCTGTATATCCTCCAGCAGTATATGGAGCAATGTGACTGCTATCTGTCATGTACTTTAATACTTCCTTAATTAGCCCAAAACCTCTATGCGATTAAAATCAGTAGGGTAGTCTACCCTCTACTACATGTTTTATGTTCTGTGATGTTTCACTTTGTCAGGCACTTCGTAATCCCTTTATCAACACAAAAAGTGTATCATTGTCTAAAGAGGAAAGACTAATAACAAACCTTTTTTCCCACTCTGACAAATACTTTTAATTATAACTACCAAAAAAAGAAAGGAGTATATTAAGGGAAAGAACTGTTTTTAAATTATCAAGTTAATATGATCACTTGGTTGCACCCTGCTGCAGTGAAGGCCTGCAAGTTTCTGATCTCTCAAATATTTGTAAAAATACATTGAATTATGGGTAAAGAAAATAAACTCGTATGACAAAAATATCTCTTAATTTACTTTTTGAAGCCACTATTTGCATATCATAGAATCCTATAATGGTTTTGGTTGGAAGGAACCTTAAAGATCATCTAGCTTCAAACCCCTGCCAAGTGCAGAGACACCTTTCAGTAGACCAGGTCATTCAAAGCCTCCTCCAGCCTAGACCTGAACACTTTCAAGGGAGGGGCATCCACAGCTTCTCTGGGCAGCCTGTCCCAGTGCCTCACCAGCCTCACAGTAAAGAAGTTTTTTCTACTACCTAATATCAGCCTACTCTCTTTCAGTTTGAAGGCATTTCCCCTTGTCCTTTTACTACATGCCCTAGTGAAATGTTCCTCTCCACCTTTTTGCGGGCTCCCTCCAGGTACTGGAAGGCCGCAATTAGGTCACCCCAAAGCTGTCTCTTCTCCAGGCTGAACAACCCCAGCTCTCACAGCCTTTTCCGAGGGTGTGCTCTAGCTCTCTGATCATCGTGCTGGCCCTCATCTGGACTCATTCCAACAGGCTGATGTCCCTCCTGCACTGGGACTCCAGAGCTGCACCGTAGTGCACTCTAGGCACTCCCCTGCTTTGTACAACAATGATTATTGCACAACTATCAGGGGTGCCCCAAAATAAAATGTATGAAACATTACTTATAATGCATCAAAAAAATTAGTGTGTTCTCTTCACCACTTCAACACCAAAGAAGGTATTATGTAGCAATAGTCAAGGAGGGCACACTAAGTAAAACTACCTTTTAATAACTTAATTAAATAATCTTGAGCAGATACAGATTCCCTTCCCAATAAGCAGATTCTCTTCCCATCACATTTAAAACTGATGAAAAAGATTTTTCAGGAATTCTCTAAAGCCATACACCCTAACAAATAACTCTTTTAACTAAATGTTCTCATCCAGCAGTCTTATGCAAAATAAATTTTAAAAAAGCTATCACATAACTTTAAAATAATGTTCCTCCCTCTAAAAATCCTTCAGGAATCTATTTTATTTTTCTAATAAAGGGCAAAGCTGTTAAGTGTGGGAATTTACTACCCTTCTGCAATCTACATTTGCACAGTTAAAGATATTTTATAGATTTCTGGCTTCCACATTAAAATGAGGAAATGTCTACTATTTTCTTAAGGATTCAAAGTTTCTAAATTCCTAGCTATTTGAACTTCCAATCCAAAATCATCAATATGCTTGTGAAAGTGTCCATGCCTGTTAAAACTTAAGAGTTATATGATCTTCATTTCAGAATGTATGGTCTTTAAAAGGACTCTTTACAACCAGGCAGTATCAAAGTTTCTCTTTTACCCTGGAAGTAATTGATACAGTAATCCTAATTTTTTTTTTAAATTTGACATTTAAGCAGCTGTAAGTATAAAGGTATAAAGAATGTCCCAATGTATTGTATGCAGTGTATTGCACTCAAACATTTATGTTCTATCACATTACACTGAAGCATTTGTGAAAACTCTTTATTCCTTAATACGTTGCGCCTCGTGCTGTCAGTGTGCTGAGTGCCTCTCTTTGGTCTCACATTATTCCTTTTTATTTTTCTATTATCTTTGGCATCAGCTTATCCCAAACATGTGTTACCCTTGGAAAAAGCACATTAAAAATACACACTGTTAAACTCACTCTTGAAACACATGGTGTTGGCAGTGGAGACATGTACTCAAGGATTACTTTTAAAATCTGCTGTAATCTAGGAGCATATCAGTTGTAAATAACACAGGAGATAGATCTACATATTCGTATTAGCTGACTGCAGGCTTACTAAGTTGCCAGTGGCATACAACCATGAAAAAGCAGATGCCACCCAAGCATGAACTAGATAAACTATTTCTTATTATAGAAAAGTAAAAAAAATGATGTAATTGCTTAAAGCACCTGAAACATCTCACATAGATATTTTTCATCATATTTGTGGAAAGTGAAATAGGTGAAAAAGTGGGTAGATTACTAGAGTGAAGTCCTTTTAAGAGCAAGGCTCAAAAATTTTTTCGTGTTTAGTCTAGTAGAAACAAAAACTGATATAGGAAATAATTAGTCTCTAAAATCACAATAGGGTGGTAAACAGTAGACAAAGAAAAGAACTATTTACCAGAGCAGACAATGTTGGCACAAGAACAAATGGGTGTCATTTGGCCATGAATTTAGCCCGGAAGCTAGAGAGATTTTGGCCATAAAAGTGGTAAGGTTCTAGAGTAGTTTTTCAATACAAGTTGTGGGGACAAAAAATAACAGCTCAATCTATTTAATGGGGAGAATCGTTGAGTTCATGAAAAATGCCACAAGCATAGCTCCCTTGGTAAGTAAAAGACTGCATTTTGAACATCCAGGAGATTGTTTCCAACATTGTTTGCCTACCTCTTGAAAGTGTGGGCTAAAAAACCCAAAACTTGAAATTAAACTTGATTTATGCATACAGTGTTTTAAATAGTCCTTAAGAAAGTGTAATCCATATTTAAAAGGCCTCTGTAATTAAATTTGTGTTTTGTAACAGGAAAACTATTTAACTTGATAAATAGGTATTGCATTGTACTTAATGGTTGGAAGTTAATTCTTTTTAATGTGAAGACACAATTCATCACATACTAATTTTCCTGGGGTTTATAGTGTATCTTTCTACTACTTTTATTTTGCCTTGTTTTCTTTAAAGTTATAGACAACAATATTATCACTGAGGGGACAACAATGAGAGACAGATGTAAAATAACATCTTCCTATTTATTTGTACCAGTTGGGCCACATATGGCCTCTGAGTTCCTCGGATAAACATTTGATTAGTCTAAATAAGTACTAAGGGAAAAAATCCCTGAATGGTCACCATGGAAAGATGGAATCTGAATATCAGAAAGAAAGAAGCAAGCAAAAACTAACATAGTTGAGTTAGAAGAATGACTTCAGAAAGGGTGAAGAAAGGGTGTCCGAAGAAAACAGGGAATATGTTAGGAAGCTAATTTCCACTAACACAGAGAGAATTTGCTGAGATTGCAGTCAAGAGTTTTGTCTAGAGACCCAACATGAAAGCATTTATTTGGTTTTCTACTTCAGCTTCTGATGCCTGTTACAGTCTCACTATTAATACCTAATAAATATGGTTCACCCAACACTGTAGTGGATCTTGAAATTCAGATATGTGGTATACCACTACACCATCTGAAGAACTACAGTTATTAAAAAACTAATCTGTGTTCTCTCATCAGCAAAGCCAAGCAGCAGAAAGGAAACCAAAACATTACAAAGGCAAAATAGTTGCATTTCCCTATCAGTGTGAAAATAGAAATAAGTGACAGAACCCCACTGAAAATAAATGAGTGCATATGCATAAAGTTGTGCTAAAAATTATTAATTGCAAGACTATGTGTGCACACATGTATGTAATTATAAATCTATTTTTATCATAAATTATTTATAATTTGTGTTCTCTGTAAGCCCACTTGCAAAAGATCTACTATGGAAGAAACCGTATTATCAACTGCATAGCTGTTAGCTTGTTGTGAAAATGTCAAAACATAGCTCAATATTCAGTTCCATTTCATTCGCCTTTGTACGAAAATGATTTTCTTTTCTTTTTTTTTAACCTCTTTTTACCTGTATTTACTAGCTACGGTGTTCGGTAGCTTTTGCCATTTACATAGCTGAAGCTATGAGCCTGAAGGCCTCAGTAAACGTTTTGGAGGACACCATGCCTTATCTGTCTGTTAAACAGAGGAAGGTGTTTGCCTTCTGTGAAGTCTGGTCTATCCATCCCAATAGCAGCCAGTCAGCAGGTGGGACTTGGTAAAGTTTTACTGTGGCTTGTAAATGAATAGCCGTTGATTCAGCTTTTGAAAGTGAAACTGCAGTTTCCAAGGAGGAGAAACAAAGAGAAGCAGCCATAAGTGCTGAGTTATTGTGTGTTTCTGAAGGCTGTAAGCAATGGAAATGCTGCTACAACATCGGAAGAAATTTAACACCTTTGGTGTGATCAGTGCTCAGTAGAGGTCAGATAGATGAAAGCAAAGGTGTCTCTCTCCATTAAGTTTTATACCTTTGCTGGTGGTGAAGATAAGCAAAACTCTACCCATTGGTAAGAGTTCAAAAGATGATTTGGCTTATATTAGGTAGTGCATCCTGCCAAAGTTGATTCTAAAAATGCAATGAAGAAGGCAAGATTTTAGTCCTGTCCCTTCTGACTTCTGACTCATGTCTCGATCCTGCACCCCACGCCCCACTGCCAGCAGTCTCTGTTACTGTAGTTACATTCAACATCAATTTATGATCTCCAGGTTTCACTTGAGACTCACGTCTCTGCTGTGATGCAATGGGACAAAAGCAAGACCCAAAATTCTGCTTTGAGTAGTTTTCCAGTTCTGAAAGGATTAATGATTTAATTATCAAACAGCTTCAAAGAATGAAACTAGTAGAAAGGATCTAGTGGTCATCAGCATTCAAAATATAATGAAAGAGAAGCAGTAACCCATGGTTTCTGACTTATGTTTGTTTTTGACTATTTTGAATTTCCATCTCTGGCATTTGGATATGCTGATTTTTGAAGTAAGTGTTCTTAACAGAATTTTCTAATCCACCAGGAAAACTTAATATTTGGGAAGCTATTTAACACAGTTTCATTACACTTGGTAGTGTCTATTAATTATCAGAAAACTGAATAAATCAGTCTTGGAGTAAGAAAGAATATTAAATGAAAGTACTTTGCAAATGGGATAAATCTTAAAAGGGAAGGGGGAAGAGCAAATACACTTTTAAAAAACTTGGTGACAGGCACTTCTAAAATAACTAGATACTTACCCATCATCAATGAAAATTGCATTCCTAATTGTACGAAAACTACCTTGTCCCTTCATATAACTTCACCTCACTCATTTAAATAATTTTCTCATGCAGATACAGAAAGATTGACTAAATGTGAATTGTGAAGGAATTCAAATAAACTCACAGCCTTGATGCAGGTTAATGACCACTTTTTTAAAAAAACAAACTGAAAACTCAGCCCAACTTCATAGTTACATTAATTAAAAAACGAAATGCACATAATGGGAATATTCACAAATACTTCTGTTGCAAATTTCATGTCTGTCTAAACCAAGAAGTTTCCCTTTTTCTGATATTCCAGGACACATTAGTTTATTTTCTAGATTTTTTTTATTTCATACCTGTCTCTTAAAATTCAGTGTTCTGTCTGTGGGTAGGGAAAACCAACAACATATTGTGAATTGTTTAAATGAAAACACAGAAACTTCTCTGTAAGAATCATGGTAGGTTGTTACATGAGCATGAAAAGATCTGTTTGCATTGTATTTAAGTGAGCACTAATAAATATACAGAATGTTGGCTACCTCATGTATAAAAGTCACTCCAACCTAGGCCTGATAAGTTCTTAAAACTCTGCAGAAGACACATGAAGTTTACAAAACTGGTGCTGGCAGAGGAAAAGGTTTTTGAGATGTACATGCATATAAATTACTTTCTCCTACATGTAAATTCACAAATGCTGCAAGAATGATTGGTTAAGGGTATTATTATTGCTATTTCTAACATCTAATCAGGTCCTGAAAGCAGTTATTCTTTGGAGGGAGCGGGATTCACACTTTCTTTTAAGTGAAATCATCTGTTCATCGCTGTGAGCACATTTCATTTTTGATAAAAATAGATAACAGACTTGCAATAAGTGAAGTAGCTCCCCTTTGTCCCTCCCAAAATAATCCGGGCTAACTATGGTGAGGGGAGGGTAAGGGAAGCCCTTCACGACTAGGATGAAAGACCAAAGGGCTGCTCCGGGATGCGTAGGGTGTTTATTTAGGCTGGAATGTGGGAGGAAAAGAGACAGAGGAAAGGTTTTCCCGGGAATTTCAAACCTCGGGAGAGGGGCGGGGAGACATATAGCACCAACCAATGGGATAACACTCCAGGGACAGGGAGGGGAAAGGAAAAACACGTCACACATGGGGGGGAGGGATTGCATAGAACCAGGGATCATTAGATACGTACACCCCTACAAATAAGGTTGTTCAAAAACTCTTATAATATGAATCTTTCAGCTATAATTTATAACTTTGTTTGTTATATGTTTTCTAAAAATTATCTTCTCTATCTGAAAATGGTGCATTGTTTTCTCAAATATTTAGTGATTATTGTTCCTTCAGATAAAAATTGACTAAAAAGTATAGACCTTTTGTTTTCCCTTCATACAGTGCCTTGCACAATAGAATTGCTTTTTCTTGACAGGTATTGGGGTTAAATATATAGTAATGCAAATATTTTCCACTGTGCTGTTATGAATGCACAGAAATTGTGGAAGAAAATGGAATAAATTGGACTAATTATCTACAAATAATATAAACTATCTGGGTAGAAATATGTACCTGCCAAGAGTCCCTAGGCTACTGCTGTAGTGGCAGATGAAAGGATCTCTCCAAATTTGAAAGAGAAGGGAGGCTGGAAATTTTTCAGTACTACCTTAAAAGCATTTGAATGCTTTATAAATAAATGTTTAAAATATATTATAGTTAGGTATTCAGTAATTTTCAGACATTTATGATACCCCTTGAGAACTATATTTTATTTTTTGCCCCTAACTTCCCCAAAGTACCACTGAAACTTAAAATTATTTGGAGTAACCAGTTTTATAACTTTTGTGTCTTAGCTAGTGATCAAAATTCCCCAAGTCATGTATGCATATATATATATATATATATATATATATATATATATATGTCAAA
>VWZN01003197.1:278589-309636 GCA_013396955.1 Regulus satrapa
TATATATATATATGTCAAACACAGACTTAGGATGTTCTTATTGTTCTTAAAGAGCATGAACTCTACGCTCAAGACAAACTCTCAACGAGCAGCAATTCTGCCTTTTTGTCCTCATTTCCTGAAGAGCCTGCTCCTAATTTAACACACACAGCACTAAAGATGAGAGCTCTACTTTCCACCAGGATTTCCCCCAACTGTTACTGATTCTTTATGTGACTCACATTTGTTAAATAAATTATTTTCATGAAGTGCCCTGTAAAGGAAAAAATTTTGTTTAGGGGTACTTATTTACAAAAATAAAATAAAGATTCAAAGATTATGGTTACAAGTATTGTCTAAAGTGAGGCAAGAAATTAGTGCTCAGAAGCACCAGAAAAATTACTTTTTGTTTGTTTGTTTGTTTGTTTGTTTGTGTGTTTGTTTTTCCCCCAATGAAATCCATCCTGCACATATTCCCATGGACTCCAGATTCTGCTTTGGGACCTTAGCAAGTCACACACACACTGAGGCATTCAGAAGATGAAATACATCCTTAAATTTCTTTAAGTAATTACCCAGCATCAAGTTCTGTGGCAAAGGAAAGGGTGCACTCCAACTTCTAAATATAATGAAACAAACACAGAATACAGAAAACACAAACTGAAAGCAATTTGTAACCATATCAAACACAGCAGCTTGCAGAGACAGGCTGCCCCTTATGAAAAGGTGGTAAGTTTAGTATATACAAGCTTTGAGGAAAACCATACCTTTTGACTAAAGAAGTTGCAACAATTCATGCTTACTTGTATGCATAACAAAGGGTATGCTATATCACTCAAAGGAAAAGTAAAAACACCATTACCAAAAAGGCCAGTCTAAATGGGATGTTACTGCTTAAGCAAAATCTGAAATACCCGGTCACTTTACAGGTATTATGGGTGCAGCGACATAGGCAACTGCATTTACATGCAAATAAAAAGTAATTCAAATTAAAAGTAATCACTGTGTATATGAGTAAACATTGGTGTAGTCTCTTGGGTTATGGACCCTTTTTCCACTATCTCAGTGTTGGATTGACAGTTTAAATTTTCTGCATCTCTTGGAGTTTCACCACATGATAGTTGTGCTAGGTATAAATTTGACAAGTTTGCAGAAGAGCTACTTCTGAAAACACAGAAATTAAAGATATTCCTACTCCTTTTTAATTACTTAATAATGACATTTTCCCACTTTTGCTTTGTATGGGAGTCAGAAGTGTGTCATATCAATGCCCCTCTGTTTACCTTCTCTCCCCTGGCCCCACCAACCAGGAAGGACACTGCTTTTAGGAGTACAAGATGTGGGATCTCATCCTTTGGCTATCTCAGTGAAACTTCTTACCTGCATGTCAGAGGGATAGCCAGTTGTTGTGACTGCTGTGCTATGGAGATGGGTATGGAATGAACATAGACAGAAGAAACAGAAACAAGATAAGTACAAAATAAGGCTTTTCTACTGAGCATTTCACTGCATATAGATTAGCTGTACATTCATTTCTGCACTATCTCTGTGAAATATTGACTATAAGTGAACAGCACAGTTCACTGTCAGGCAACACCATAATCTATCTTTTTTTTTTTTTAATTTCAACAATGTTTCCCAGTTTAGCATTTACCACAACTGCTAATTCGCTGTGTGTGCTTCACTATGCATGACAAATGAAGTATAGCATTGCAAATATTCTTTTGGGCAGAGTTTCTTGGTAAACTTTAATGCAAGACCTGTGACAGAAATAATGTCAAATGTAGTTAGAAAGGAAAAAAAAACCCAAAAACTTCCTTACGGTTTTGGGCAAACCTTTGGCCATATTTTGAATTCCTGCTCATTTTTAACAATGGGGTTTTTTTAAGAACAAGTTGTAACACAATAAGAAATTTAACCTGACCTGGAAAACCTACAGCAAGGATCTTTGTTGGCATCAGACCTGGGAAACCCATTGCCTCCTCTGCAATTCCCATTTAATACTTAATTTCTCTCTTTTGGTTGGTCAGAAATAATTTAATTTTCAGAACTTCTGGTTTGTTACACAGCTAAAAGCATAGAGCAGGTGTACATTTATGGTCCATAAAGAAACTGAACCAATACTGTGAAATAAAGTGTAAATACTTTTAAAGCCAAAGGTGGTTTTTGATCCTATCTATATAATATAAACTGACATGACAAAATCATTTACCTCTATCACATCCTGGAGTTATGGCATCAAAAAGGAAGGGAGCTGCTCAGGTATTTTAATTGTGTCAGTGAACCACTTGGATTTTCTTCTGTTTAACTCGGAATTTCCTGTGTCAAAAATGATTGGTTTGGAAATGCTGCTGTTTTAATTTCAAGTTACATTGGTCTTTCTTTCTTCCTAATGTTTTTCTTTGGGAATAATGGTGTGAAATGTATAGCAGCCAGAGTGCAGGGGAATCTAGAAATTCTTCATACATAATCATTAATAATATATTTCTCTACATTCTTAAGGGATCATGTTTCCATAGGCAGTTGCAATTCATTCAAAGCAATAGCACAGTGAAAACAAACCACAGTGAAGCCCACAATAGACCCTCCTATCTTCAGGGCTCTTGTCCAAATAGATACAACCATTACAGATCAGAACCTGTGTGTTTTGTGGCAGATGATAATGCAGAATTGACAATCAAGTGAGCACAAATACTATCAACAAAGCTACAGATGAGAAGGTCCCTTCAGTTGTCAAATAAACTGATCCTGAGATATTGTTTTCAATGTATGTTAGCTCAGATCTTATGTCCTGGTGAATAGAAAGAATCTTCTGTTCAGCCTTGTGTCAACTGTACATGACTCTTGTAATCAAGGAGAAAAAGCCAAAAAAATAGCAGCAACTTTCACAAAAAAGACATAATGGAAGAAAATTAATGGATCTATCTTTTATGTTGATGGCACAGGGAGCAGGGAGATTTTTTATTAAATTCTGTGGTAATAGAATGGACTCCAGTATGTTTTTCATGTGTGTGGTTGTATCATGGTTGCTGCCTAGCTGGAGATAAGGGTCCACCGTGGGAGTGATTTTACTGAAGTGGATAGTGTTTAGTTGGGAACTCATATAAAGCTAGGTTTTGTCCTTCCTTTGTCATTGCAGAAAATCGATTGATAGACAAGTATAAAACAGCAAAAAAAATGGTATAAAACCAGACTAATACATCTTTTGATATGAGGTATGATAACTGTTGAATCCCTACTGCTGAAGTTAGTGGTCTTATGTTAGAAGTTTCATGTTGCAATCTGCCATTTATTTTGACACATACAATTATAAATCCTAAACTTCAGCTACCTAATTTGCCATAGCCATATCAGAAAATACATGGATTTTATGACTTGACTACATTTTAATACTTTCTATGAAGTAATATTGCTTATATTCTCTTACAATTCTGTGTCTGGAAAGGTTTAAAGGCTTTTTTGCACATTTGCATGTGCAGTGTATCCTGCTGACAGACTGCAATCCTGCTGCCTTTGAAACACACATCACTCCAAAAGGCAGAGTTCACTTCTCAAGGTTTCCAAACTTTTCCGGAGTACTTTTAGCAGAGTTTCACAAATACTCTCACCTCCTGAGTGTGCTGCCCTAACAGCGTCTGGCAACTCCTGCAGAGGCTCACACTGAAAAACAGCATTAGGCCTGACCAGCTCTGCATGTTTTGGAATGTGAGGCCAGGATGGAGCAGTGGGAGAAAGCCAGTGGCATGTTTAAAGTTCAATAACAGAAACACAAAGTTAGAGGACTCCAACGTGATTCCACAGAAGGATTTGGACTGGGCCTTGACGTGAAGCTACTAATAGCTTGAGAACTCCCCCTTAGCTCTGCTCTGCACTTGTTAGTGAGGACATCTTGCACCCCATGGCCAGATGCTTTCTACAGGCTGTCAAAGCAGATTAGACTGATAAAAAAATCAGGGTTGTAAATACTCTGTGGAATCCAACTGGTTAACAGACCATGATTTCAATGCAGAATATGATACTGGAGGAGCATGGCAATAATAATAATACTGTAAATGCTGCAAGGTACTTGCACGATAATTTGCAATATATTCACATTTCTGTTTGCATGGTCCTTGCAGTATAGTAGCTATATCAGTATATGTTATACTTCTGTACATAAAAACATAAAATGCTCTTTATAAAATAGTTAAACCACAATGACTAGTTCTCTGCAGTGAAGTTCAGCCTAAATGTCTTGATTTTATTACCACAGTAACATAACGTAGGTGTTATACTTTACCAAAGTTCCTGTTATTGTTCTCAGCTTTTTCTTTGTTAAGTTTCAAATACCATGTGAAAATGAAGAATATAAATATAGTACTGAATGGACTAAGTATTTCCAGTAGAGTAGTAACTTAAGAGTGTGTTGTTTAAGAACAGAATTTTTGCTAAATCATATTACTTAATCATTTAAAATTTGAGACTTTTGTATAATCATATTTTGTGCCCTTTCAAGTTCCTTTGTTATCACAGCTCAAGCTGTAAAACCTTTTGCCTCTTCTACCTCTAAAGAACAGTCTCCATTAATATACAGTAAATTTAGAAGTACAGTAAATTGTATTTTGAAAAGGCAAAATATATAAAAACTGAAGGTTTCAAGACCATTAATATTTAGGTAGAATAAGCGCTTATTTAACTGCAGTAAAGAGCAAAAGATGAATGCAAACAAAACCTGTAAATAGTTTTTGCATAACATTTCTAGAGGTGTATTTTCAATAAAAATCCATACTATAAATATGCTTTCTTGCCCAGTTTTAATGTGAACAAATATTGAAACATTTAATTAGATGTCATGAGATCATGCTGTATTATATAACTATGTGCTGCAAACATGCATTTCCCTCAACAGAAATACAACACAGTCATAGAAATAAGAAATACTGCTTACCTTCTCCCTCAGAAAATACTCCCTGAAGGCAGAGTAAATCTGATTATAAAATGAAAAACAAGCCTGAAGTGTACAACTCACACACAAACAAACAGCAGATACAGTTGCCTCCATGAAGAATGCCTGTTTCTAACCTTCTGTACGTGTTTCTCAATTCTTCACATTCTAGTTATGCTACAAGGACTCCAACTATACTTAAAATACTATTCTGCAGCATAGCTATAGGCACCAACATATTACATAAATGGTACTTACTGTTCCAGAAGTCACGCATCATCCTATAGGAAATTTACAAATCCAAAAGAAGGATTTGTTACAACTGAGCAGATTGCGGCAAAACACAGTGCCTGGCTTGTCAGAGAAAGTTGTTACTTTCAGAGATCAGCAGATATTCATTCACAGAGCACAGTAGCTGTACATTTATGTATGTGCATGCGTACCTACACGCACACACGCACGCATACACACACACACACACACACACACACACACACACACACACACACAGAAGGAGTCACAGCCTGTCTCTCACAACCACATGCTAATTGCTGAATGGGAGGGAAATCTTGTTAGTATTACATGCAATAATTTTTCTTGACCATGGCTTTTGCATAGGTTTTTCATGCAGTCCAACCAAGACCGGTGATGCTACAAAGCATTTCTAACTCAGGAGTGATTATTTGCATAAAGCACATAACTAATTTTGGCTTTCCCAGTGAGAACACTGCAACTGCAGCACCAGTGCAGAGCCCCTGTGCTGGCACTCACATGCTGCAGTCTTTGTGCATGAGTATACATTATAAACTAATTAGTAACACAAAGACATCTGATACCCAGGAGCTAAAGAAAATCATAGAGAATCAATCAGATCCTGCAGCAGGCATGTAGATAGGCTGTAAAAACATTTAACAGCAGGTAGATTTTTTCCTGTGCTGTCAAAGTTAAAGGCACCAAAAGGAAGCACACACTAAGGCATTTTTCTTCCACTGTGATATTGATCCAATGCCAGACGTAGTAAAACACAATGGGCACACAGTCAACCTTGGTAAATTAGGTAGATTAGAGATCATTTGATGGTATTCTATTGTTGCTATTGTAATCACAGTAATTTTCACTGGTAATGGTGCTTCGTGATGAACTGCAGTTCTCACAGGATAATTGTGAAAGGTATCGAAAGATTCAGGGCGTAGCATCTGGTTTTAAAAGCTCTTCAGATTCAAATTGGCATTTTACTTTATCTTGAAAATTTATTAGAGATTCAGATCATGCCGGTTTAAATGGAAAGGTGAAAGCAGGGTAATTTCAATCTATGAATTATTCAGATTCAGACTGGTGAAATTGCCATCCATGAACTGATTCTCTGACAGTCCCTTTTGCAGAGCCTCCATTATGCTTGTCATTTTTATTTCTTTATCTATAATCTCTCCCTCAGTTACTGAACTCATCCCTTAGGGCTGTGCTTCAGAAACCAAGTATTTAAAATTGGCAATAACCTAAATGTGTTGCTGTCTCGAATCGCAGTCTCCACAGGCTGTCTTTTCCAAATCATTAAAAGCCGCATTCACGATGGTGTCTGTTAGGCTCTTCGATTAGATGAATTAAATTTAAATAAAAATTAAACGCCAGCAAAGAGAAGAGACCAGGGTGTCATATCGAAGAAGAGCTACGTTCCTGTAACAGTCCAGCAAAGAAAGTGGTGCTTTATGCTTGTTCCTTTGTTGTCAGTGTAACCCATTCTAGTTGCATAGCATCACGCAGAAAGAAACAACTGTTAAAGCAGGCTGACTTCATGCCCTGGTTTCCAGCAGGAGCAGATAAGGACTGCGTTACAGACAAGCTAATCCACACAAATGTACAGTCAGAGACCAACCACAATTAACAGCTTCTTACGGGGAAGAAAAACAAAAGTAGCAGTAGTAGTAGTTGTAGTTGTAGTTGTAATATTTGTAGTATTAGAAGAAGAAGCGACAGGATACCCGAAAGGGTTTCATTCTCTCGGACTCCAACTGATACAGATTGCAATCCCAGAGACTCTCCACTTGATGGCTGGTTGTGTCATTGCTAGTCGACTGCTGCCCTGTATCCAGAAGGACTGGGACTGATTTAGGTCAGAGAGTCTGGTTTCTTGTTTGAGCTTTGCCCTAACTGATGTAAGAAATTGCGGCAATCTGTATTACCAATCTATCTGACCCTGGGATGCTGGCACAGCTTCGGCCATGGAGTACCTGCAAAAGGCCCCAGTCAGACAGACAGTGACAAGTGCCATCTCCTTTGTCTTATTGCTGCAGGTACATCACCGTAGCATAAAGAAAAAAACCCTCTTAGTACGCAAAGTGGGAAATCAGGCGTTCTTCCTCAGAGGCAATTTGGGAACAGAGCTCCGAGCAGTTCCTGCTCAGCTGAAAATGCTGCCAGGCGGAAGCCAACACATCCAAGCTGTGTCTGTTCCTACGCTAACACCAGGAATATTCCTCTCGTATAAAAAAATCTATGCTGCTTTGTGCCTGGTTCTATGCGTCTGCTTTGCCGCACTGCGACTAGAAAACTGCAGCAGTAAGAGCTCTGGCAGTTGCGATAATGTAGAAAGCAGCAGCTCTGTGACACAGCAGTCAGCTGACTCGCAGTGTTATCATTCAATGTCCTCTATAGAATAAGGCCAGTTTCTAAGGTAGCACCAGGAGGATGACCTTGCATACAGAAACTGGGCTAGAAGGAGTGGCAAGACTTAGTACACCTGCAAGTGATTTTGTGGTGATTATAGCATTATCATAGGGACTGTGCTGGTCTTTAATGGTCTGTTTTCCCTCTCTTCTTCCCTCCTTTGCCAAAAAGAACTTGTCATCTGTTGAGCAGTTTTTCTTCTGTCATGAAAACATCAATATGATCATGTACACCTGATGACACCTATTACCATTAATAGCAGTGCTAGAGTAAGCTGTTTTTAAAATATTGCTTTTAAACCCCATTTCCACAAGAAATTGTAGGTTTTTATTCACTTCTTCCTCTCTGTGATTATGGACGTGCTCCAGGAGACAGAAAGTTATCAGGCAAACAGCCGGGAAAGGCAAATCCTAATTGGCAAGAGTGAGTCCCTGAGTTCTTATTGAGGCATCTGACTACCTAGACTGATTTTTCACAGTTCTCTCTAGCTCCCAACTAAATTCACCAGGAACCGGCTGTTGTTCCTGCCTCTGGGAAATGAGAGGGGAGAACTTTAAACTTACTGCTGGCAAATATGGAAACTTACTAGAGTTCTGAGTCAACAGGAGTTAAGTGCCCCACCGCCACTTGGAGCTTTGAAAGTTCCCATGGGGAGCATAAGGAAAGCTCTTGAAAACCTTCAGCATGGGTCTGCCTACTTAAATTATACCTAAATCTAGAGCAGGTTTGCCAGAAATTGCCATAAATCAACTTGCCAGTCATTTACTGAAAGAATTTATATTACATTGTATTGTCCTTGGCCAAGGACAGATCATCTTCCACTCATCTCAGTGTATGTGTTGTACGTGCTCAGGCCGGAGCTAAATTTGCTCTCACAGCTACTACAGTAGACTATGCAATTTCAGTGAGATGCTTTATAAGATCATTTTAAAGTACACAGAAAGTTTTATCCTCAAGTTTAGCAACAGCCAAGTAAGGAGCAGCCATTATACACCAATCTGGTATTTCCTGTGATTTCCATACTCATGCTAAATTACGTAAGCATTAAAATGGACATAATATAGAATTCTATTAGAACACAGCAGTTTGCACCAAAACTCAAACAAACTTTAACAGAGCCATAAAATTAGTAAAAGTCTTGCTGTATCTTTAAAGTGCTATTCTCTTGGACAGCACTAAGAGCAGAGCACCCATGCAAAGGCTGTAGTCCATTCCTGGATTGCTTCAGGGGAGGGATGTCTGATCTCATGTGCAGATGGTTAATGGATGAGTAATGTAGCCATAGTCCTGTCTCTTCCTTAATAATTTTTTATTAAATGCCCTGAAGGCCACTATTCCTGTAATCAGCAAAATCAGCACAGACATCAAGTGGGGAAATGCCTGCGCTCTGCCCCTTGCCTTTACAAGCCCCAGACCTTGCTCTTTGATGGCAGACTGTGCATCCTCAGCCTCATAGATTTGATGTTCAAGATTATTTTTTTACTTGCTCCTCTGGGATTCTCCTACAGAAGCCCTAGGAAAGAAGCATGAAGTTTAAGCAAATACCTGGAAGCCAAGGATGGCAGTTTTCCTGCCTTACAGGATTTGCTGAGCATCTAGAGTTCTCTTGACTGTGCTAATGAAGGCTCTTTTTTTGCTGAACTCTGCATAGCCCCACTTTTTGGCTTTGAGATAAGCTGGATGGCTGTTCCCCCAACAGGGGCTGTTCAAGCCTCAGCTCTCCTCAAGCGAAGGATGGTCTGTAGATGGCAGAATTTTTGTTTCTGCTGACCACTGCAGCCTTTGGAGAGGGAAGGACAGGAGGGAGCACTTCTCTCCCCCAGCCATCAGTTCCGTGGGGCCAGCTGTTACAGCTGTAGCAATCATAAATCTAAATTTTCCACCGTTTCCCCCCCCATAATCCTGTTGTCACTTTGGGGGTAGAGAGAGGCATTTTATTCCCCCAAAGCCCTATAGGCTGAAAATATGTCTTGCAGCCTTTGCTGAGGGAAGGGTGAGGTAAGCCAGCAGTGTCTGGGGGGTCAGTAATGCATGAAATGAAGGATGGGACATATCTGCTGAGAACAGCTCAGAAGCTCTTTTACAGCCCAGATCAGGGTTTGTTTCTAAGACTGACTTTTCACTTTAGTTTTCTGGTGTTGATGAAGGCTAATGCAATTTCCTGCAATGTGTGCAGAGCTCCTTTTCTAGTCATTAACACACACATTTCCTTCCATGAACAAGATCCTAATTTGGTTTTCTTGAAGACTGTTGCAGAAGGTTCAAAGTTCAGTGTTTTGATTAGTTGATTAGTTCTTGGCTATGTATCTGTATGTTTGTACTGTGTTACACTGAACAATATTGCATTATGTTTTGGATAAGAAATGACACTTGGACAAAATTGGGAAAAGAGATTGAAACTTTTACCTCGTTTACCACTTAAACACTCCAGGAACAGAATAGATTTAAGTTTTGCCACTTTTATCCCCTTTTTCTTTTTTCACTGAAATGAAAATTGTATCCAAGGCCCTAAACAGTACACCAAGTTTCAACTGAACACAATTAGAAAAGGCTTAAATATTAAACTGAAAGCTGAGGGGCCAATGACATTTAAGGGACGCTTTCTTCCAAGCTCTCAACCATAGCACTTCTAACAGAATGCTGTGTTAGAGGTTAATTTTTAAGGTATCATCAAATATATCCCCTATATGATCTTATATAAATTACAATTTCAGAAAATTTTGTAAGTCTTTTGGATGTTGTCTTCCACCTTGTAAACATCTGCAACATTATATGCACTCAGCAGATGTTAATTTAAATTCTCAGCATATACTGCAAGTTAATAAGGCTGGTTTATTAATTTATTTTTATAATTTTTTTTTCTGTATTTCTTAAATTGCTTATAGTTTATAGTCAATGCATACAATTAAATACTATTTTTCCCCAAATAATAGTTATTTCAAATAAACCTTTTCAGTTCTTTTCTTTTTACTTGTCAGATTTAAGTAAATCTGATTGTTTTTATTTTAATGATACTATTGTGCAAGCAAGTAACAGAGAATACATTAACATACAGGTTTTTCGTGACCATTGTTCATTGACAATTTTTGTCATTACTTCTCAGTGTACAAATCTGGGGCCTTCAGGCATTTTAAATTATATTCACATACTGTATAAGATCTTTCTAACAGCTGGTTCTCTTAGGATTTCAGTGAAGTGCCATATTGGCCCTTACCCCCTCTTCTCTGTATCTTCAACAAGCCTCAAGCAAGATGAGTCTACTGGGAGAAAAGAAACTCCAAAACTCTTACTTTTCTTCCACAGAATTTGCTAAGGATGGGACTCTTCTAAAAACCAGAAAAGGCTTTCAGAACTAGTCCCTAAATACACTTTAAAATGGCCTTATCAAATGGGACTCAAATTTGAGACACAGAATTAAAATTTTACAAGCTGCCCCTCAGAAGACTAACAGGAGCTAATTAAAAATATAGCCCCTGTCACGGAAGTGAAAGAGAATCCTGTGTATTTCCCAATCTTGCTTCTGCAAATCCTTCCTGCTGAAACAGCTGAATCAGAACAAATTGCTTGAGTGTGAGTTACTTCAGCCATATGGTAAAAGAAAAAAAGAGCCCAGTGCCTCCTCAGCTATGTAGTAAATAGGAACTACCTCCATGTGGGTATATACATTTATAGCTAATGTGGAGATTTAACTGTGAAATCAGGGAAATTAAGTGAATTTGTGGGTCCCTCTCTGGGACTTGTGGCTTTTATAACCTGTTAAAAAGATGCTATTCAACTAGGTACACATGTGTGTAGGTATATATATATGCTAATTTCTGATATGAATAACCTTTTCTCATTCAAGTGATTAAAATACAAACAAGACTGCGTGAAAAGTAGAGCAAAATAGTGATACACAAGCCCCACTAAAATAACATGGAAAATTTTTGATACAAAGTGCAAGAGGATCACTGTACAAGGTTGGTGAATAGGATGTGACAGAAATGTCAGTAAAGGACAGGCACAAAAGAGACATCTTTTTGTCTGTGACACATCATTGGTGTCAGTCACTAATGATCTCCTTGACATGTTGAGCATATAGCTCAGAATGTATCAACATTACTTCTTTTTTCTATCATTACTGTTGGAAGTCAATTTGAAGTTCCCATGATGGAAACCAAGGCCTGTGCAAAGAGGTGGTTGTGTGTCTTGAGAAAGATTACAATTACATGTTTGATCTTATTTGGATGTGACATTTCATAAATCTGGGATAATTAATAATGGAATTATCTATAAGATTATCCATTTGGGGCCTCTGTTTTTTCAGCTTTTTTTTGTGTTTCACTTGGTAGTTCTGTTCACTGAGAAAGACTGCAGTAGAGCCAGGGATTAATGAGGAAACTATCCTGGAGAAAAATAAAAAGTGAAAAATAGGGCATAAATAGGGGGACCTCTATAAAAAGACAGAGCTGAGTGAGTGCATTGAATGTATTGGCCAAATGCAGCAGTCTGCAGATAAAGCCATTAATCTGCAAAAGTCCACCCAGAAACTTGAAATTCTCTACAAACTTTCAGGAACCTAATCCTCTAATAAAAAACATTCACACCTATATCCAGATCCCCAGGCTATCAGTTCTTACATAGCTGTGTATTTTTTGTGTTTGATAGGTAATGATTTTATTTAAAATTCTCATGCTCTCAATAGATGCAGTTTTAATGATCACTATTACTTGAGAAATTAGAAAATAACTCAATACATTGAGTTAAATTTTTAAAGTACAGCTAAAAAAAATTTAAATTAAAAATTACAAATAGAAACAGACATGCAGGGAGGGAAGTGCTAAAATGAATGCAATCAGTTCCAGATTTAAAACAGCCTCCCCACACTCACCCTCCCCCCTTTCCACTACTGGGTGGTCAGGGACTTCTGGGAGTTACTAGTGGTTTTCTTTAGAGTCATTCCAGACTTCTATTTTCACTCATTTAAAATGGGAAGAAACAGAGGTATTGACTTAATTTTCTGTGTGTTCTGCACTAGGTTACAAAATTAAGGAAGCAGCCTCCTGAAATGGTGGCAGAGTGTTCCTAATCAGTGGCACAGCGGGAGTCTGGAGGAGGCTTATGGCATGGAGAAGTTGGGCTAAAAAACCATGAGATGTTATTATCCCTCAGGATGGATCTTACTAGGTTTATAGAGGGCAGTCTCTGACAAACAGTGATGGGCAAGGGCTGGGCTCCCAGGCATTATCAAGGGATACAGCCCACTAACAGCTGAGTGATACAGCACAGCATTTGATACTGAGCATCTGGGACTGCCCTGTATGAACCTCTGGGGCTTACTTGGTACTTTAGAGCTGAAAGATGTGCTTCAGAAGAACCCTCCTGGTCCAAGCTGAAATGGTTGTACAGCCATAGGCAGAGAGGTTCCCATCCTATGGTCAGTCATAATACTGGGCTCTTTCAATGAAGCAGATACTGGGGACCTGCCGTTTTGATTTCTACTCCCTTACCAGCCTTCATCTGCTGTGTGTCCTCAGTGAGGGTCCTGTGTGATACAAACCAGCTTAATACTGTATCCAAAACACAGAAGGATATCAGCGCCTGGGGTTTTGTGTGAAATTAAAAAAGAAGTTTGTGTAGGAATGTTTAGATAATACTATGTGGTTCGGTGTAATGTAATTAATTAATCAATTAACAAAGTTGGGGTTTTCTTTTCTGTTCCCATTCAGTTATTAAACAAGCACTTTAAAGGATACTTTATTTCTACTTGTTTTAACTTGCGTATTTCTTACTTTTCTCTTTCTCACAGCACAACTCTGATGGCCACTTGCCATTTGACTCTCTGGTTCTAAGATGCAACTGTGACTCTGTCTGACCTCCCCTACTAGAGGGGCCAGAGCTTAGCCTTTTGTCCCACCCATCTAGGTGTGTTGATCTGGCAAGTCCCAGCTTGAAGTTCTCCTACATGTTTGCAGTGCAAAGTTCAGGTCTAAGTACTCTGACTTTCAGAACATTAAAATAAGCACCTAGCTGTGAGGTTGCAAGGAGCTAATCCACATCTCCTCCAAGGAAAAACCCCATGGTTCGAGAGAAAATGTCCTGAGAGCCTGGCTTGGCTACAGGCAAACCTGTTAAAGTCTCCTGCACAGTTCTCCTCTCTGAACACAGGGCTCCCCATACCCTGGATGTCAGCTTAGCTTTCCTAAAACAAAATGCATATTTTTAATGAGCCTTAGCAAGCTTTCTCTGCAAATACTCTTTCTGACATTCTAGAGTAAGTAGGGCAATAAATCACAGTGTAATGCAGGTTTCGTGTTTGGTCTGCTGGGATCTGCAGAGCTGTGGGAATGCAGCCACTTAGTTAGAATTAACCAAATCATTGGTCTGCTCACCAGCTTAATGGAAACCATTTTACATGCAGATTTGTTACTTGTTCTTCTGTTGAACTGTAAGAACACTTGCATTTGTGTACTATTTTTATACTACACATGGCATAACTCTCTCTTCCAAAGCTGTGAAGTTGCTTGTAGAATAAAGTATTATTACTCAGAATTAATAAGATTATTAAAACTGGTTTTGATGCTGCTGAAAGCAACCACTCTGTTTTAGTTTGTAAATTAAGAGAAGATGATGTACATAAGCTTCTGTATAAAGAAATAAACTTCTCTTGTGCAGGTGTACCCAAAGTTAAAATCCAGAAGACCACCTTCCATACATGTATGTGGATTTTTAACAGGCTCATCTCAAGTACAGTTCATGGGTAAGACACATGGGAACACCTGCTGACAGGTTCAGACTTTAAGCACCTGGAACACTGGAGGCTCCTGTGCAGATAAAGACTCTACACACAATGACCTCTCTTTCATTCTTCACCCAGGCACTTTACCCCCTATTTAGGTAGGGGTAAACCATACTTACAACACCACATTTCATACTAAGACACAAATGCAGGCAGGCAAACTCACTGCTATGCATGTAGGACAAGCAAATACCTAGGTTTAGAGGCATGTTTCTGTGGAAATACCACCCTAGACTTACCCACTTTGTCATGCTTTGGTTTTCATTAACATTCCCCTTTCCAGAAGCAAAAAACTGTGCCTGATGGACTCTCACCCACTCAGAGGAACTCTAAAGCAATTATATTAAGCACATGGCAAGCACACATCACTTAGCAGACATGCACTACATCCACCAGCCATGTGAGAGTACTTCACAGTCACTCACAGTTTACAGACTTCTTCACTTTACATTTTCAGTTTTGCTCTATTTAATGTCTTTTATAGAGCCCCTGAAAAGTAATCATTCCTCTTTCTATTTGCAAATCAAATATAGCCTGATCAAAAATAAAACAGAATTTAAATCTCTTTCAGGGGAAATAAAAATGTGCCATTCTGTTTTGAAATTTATAAATAATAATAGTGATTATGTTTTCCCATTGACTTAACAGGGCCAGGATTTGATCTGCAGTATTTCCTTTGCTCTGCAGTCTGAGGATGGGAATCATGTTTCTGTATGTCTTTGACTTAACACAAAATGCAGTGTATCTCTGATCTTATCTGGAACTATAAAGTGCTGTTATGCTAAACAATAAAGTAACTAATGATTAAAAAAAAAAAAAAAATCAGCAAATGAAGCTCAACCAGCTCTTCTAGTTGAGCTATTAGATGCAATTAACATTTGCCTCAAATTTATCCCCTCATTCCTTTCTAGTGTAGTTTAAAAACTGAACTAAGTGGCTTCAAAACTAACAGAAGCCTAATTTTAAGTATATGCTTAAAATGACTTAAAACACTTTCCTGTAAAGATGTTTCTCTGATCTCTGAAGCATTTTCCTGAAAGTTTACTCAGGTGAATGGTTTTTATTTGTTTTCCTGTTTGATCTTAGTTCTGTGGTCTGTGAGCAAGTTTTGGGCTGGTGAGTTGCTGTATGGTTGTTATTTATTTGGTTATAAATTTAAGCAATTGAATGTGTTGAGTTAGAGACTGAAATTCTAGGTTCTAAATACAGTATGTGTGCATCTATAACAGCATAAACAAAGTAGCATATATTTACCATATCATTAGTCATAATGCATTTTAAAAATATTATACCAATGCTTCTGAAAGATAGAATAAAATTAGTCTTAATCAGTGTAAAATTAAGTGAATCCAATACTTAGGAATGAACAACTCTTTTTCTACTGCAAGATACTGTCTTAATTTTATTGTTACAATACTTCAAACTACTTAGGTTGAAATGTTTCATGGCACACATCTAGCTTAGGCTGTCATTTTACTGAGAAGTTGTAGTTGAGTCAATTTTGATACTGTGAGCAAGAAAGAGCATGTCCTCATTTGGAGCACCACCACATTTTACAAGCAGCTCTCTTGAGAAGCTGCTTTGTTGAAGCATGGACTGAAAATCTGAGAGCCAAAAGAACTGCATAACTGTGAAACAGTGTAACAAAATAATGAATGTTTGAAATATCAAATCTCACAAGTTTGGGGTTTAAGGTCTAGTATTCAGTGTTTTGGAAAATTAGGAGCTGCCCATAGGCTCTGATTGTTCCACCTCCAGAGTGACTGATGGTGCTCCATTGTCTTGCGTTTCTGGGTATGTGGCTGGCCAAAGCACGTTTTCCAAGGAAGCATGATATTGTCTAAGGCTAAAGTATTTCCCTGTACTTCTACTTTTTTACCATTGAAGGCTGCTGCAATCCCAAGAAAAATGTCATATTTACAAGAGAAAATCTATTTTCTTATATAATAAAAATGTAGCTATTAAGTAGATTTTTAAAATGTTTTTACAGAATACTAAGATTAAGGTTAAAATTAAAGAAATGCATTTTGAATATATCTTACAGATTGCTGGGACAACATTTTGAATTATATTTTAAATAGTCCTGCTCTCATTACATGATTCCATTGTTCAGAACTTTGTATTTAATAATTACTTTTCAACTTGCTCATACGCTGTTTCGTAGCCATTTAAACCCTTGATAACCCCATACTTACCTTAACTCTTCTAGAGCTGTTTACCCTATTTGCTGTTTACTTCAAGTAAGTAGAAGTCCGTTCCCTCTCTTCCTCTAGACTGCCGAATTGAAGAAGCCAATCTTTTTTAGCCTTCATACACCCATCAGATATCTCTACTCCTTTTGGGAGAGTCTGTTCTCTAAGTCTATACTAATCTGTATGAATCTCTTCTGAAAAATGACTGACTAGTGTCACGGGTTTCTCACTGTTATCTTACCAGGGCATTGTATAACAGTATTAATGCTTTGAAAAACCTCAGCTGAAAAAAAAAAAAGAAAACAAAAAACCAAAACAAACAAAAACCAACTCTCCAAAAAAGCCCCAAAAAACAAAAACAAAACAAAAAATACTAATCTTAGAATTATTATGCTTTATGCAATTTTTAAATTTATGGCTTTCTGGGGCTGCTGCACCTTGACAGAAACTAATCCTCCTGTGACAGACCTGTATATCCAGAATGCTCCATCTGCTTTTATCATTTATAAGCCCTGAACACTTATCCTACAGTAATAATGATTGCTAGTAGCCTCTACCAGCTTTGACTGACTACACTTTGTACTTTTGTAGCCCTTTTCTCCTGCCCCATTCATATGGTAACCCAGTTCTTTTAAGTTATCCCAGTCCTGCTCTCTAGTAGCAGTGCCTCTTAGAGTTTTGAGCAAATTTCTTTAGTGTGCTTCCAAATCATTAATGAAAATATTAAAATGAGAACAATGTCAGGACCAATCCTTGTCACATTTACAATGAGCTTCCCTACAGCCCTAACCTTCCTGGTTCAGCAGCCCCCAGAGCTGCTCTCCCTTCCCCCATGCCTCACTAACCTCACAAATAAAAATTCCTCATCTTCTCCAGTTAAATTAATTATTTCATATGCAGCACTGTATCTTCTTTTGTTTTCCTAGAGAATTTTTTTTTATTTTATCTAATGCAGCCTTAGAGTTACTCAGCCAGAAGACCCCTTTTGTAAAGACAAAACTGTGTTTGTTCCATCTACCATCTGTATATTATACTGCCTGGACTGATGAGGATCAAAGACATTTTTTATCACCTTGATCTAATTTTATTCTAAAACTCAATTATTACCGGGACCACCAAAGGTACCAATGGTATCATCTGTCCCTTCGACGTCTCATGCGTTTAGACTTGTGTCAAAACTGACGGTCATTTCCTGGCTCCAGCAGATGACCCCATCTTTCCCTGCCCGAGTTCATATCCAGCAGAGGACTTTAGCTGACAATATGAAGTTTTGCATCTGGAGCACAAACAGAAGGGTCCCTGCTGTGGGATACTTGTGAGGTTTGTTAGAGTTCAGACACCACTGAGAGCCACGTTTTCTCCTACATGCTGCTCTGGGCAGCAAATGGTGCTGCTCAGTCCAGGGGGAACTGTCTCTTTCAAGCAGGTTTGCTATGAATGGAAAGGGAAATTCCTGCATCCTTCAAATAACAGCACTGACTTCCCTTATCTGAGGCTAATGCTTAAATTTATACCCACTTGCTGCAGAAGCAGCATCTGAGACTGGTAGCCATCTTTTTAAGGCTTGAAATCAAGGTGTAACTTAATAAATTTAGGAAGGAAAAAGTATTTCTTACCCCCTCTCATAAACCTTCCTCCCAATCCAAGAGACAGAAGTTTATGTCTGAAATCTGAAATTCTGTACTTAGAAAGTATAATAAAAAACAATATTCTGTGAGGGTAAAAAAAAAAGTCAGTTGTGTTTTCTTGTTCTCAAATCTTACAGAATTAAGATTATACAGCTCTAATTATAGAGCTGTATATGCTCACCTGTATATTGTCAGGGATAATGACTATTTGAGTGACTGAAGTGCCATTATTAAAATAATTGTGTGTTTTTATCATTAAAAAGCAAAATTAATTCAATAACATTTCAAGTTCTAAACTGGCAAATTTGCAGAAAGCCCTCAGATTGACTTAAGAAATTATCTTGAAAGTGGAGCACTCCTTCCCTAATCTACCCGCAGGGGGAAAGGCTTGACCTTGGCAGGGTAAAGTAATGCAGGTTCTGAACTAATGAACTCTCAGGGCCAAAACAACTCTCTGTAGCTACAAAGGCCAAAAGCCAAAATTTTCATGACACAGGACAACCAGGTCAGTTCAGGGTTGCTGCTGCTGCTGCCGCCCGTAGTGTATGGGCCTTGAGGACTGACTGCATGATATTAGGAGTGCTCTACATGACAAAAGTTAAACACAAAATTAAATACTCCCTCCGAGAATGCATCAGATTAGGCAGTCGTGTCCTTATGAAGTAATATCCTGCATTAGGAAGTTGCCCACATTCAATCTGTAAAAGAATAGACAGACACAAAGAGGGTGATTAGCACTTCAGCACCTGGTGGTTTGTGCTGCACTTGGGACTGTCACAGAGAGGCAGAGAGCAGAACTTCTCCCCAACATGGCACCCATTTCAGCTGTGCACTCATGTGTGTTTCTAAAGAAAATTATATGAACCCTGCACTTCCTATGAGTAGAACTTCCTTCAGAGCATTACTTTTTACTTCAGTGGATTACACAGGGCTGCAGTCAAAAATAGTAATATAATAAGGAAGTACGTAGAATCTTGATACCCAGAGACCTTTGATGACACCTGAGCCATAGTATTTCCTTGGCAAACAGCCAAATCCTTCTCACTCTCTTTGCTTTGGGAGAAAAAGAAAAAACATGAAAACATGACCCAAGCATTAAAGCTGCTGAGATGCATGCCTTGGTCAGCAAGCAGGTGTCATGAGAATGGGGAGACTCCAACATCTTCCCCTGCTTCCAGAGAAGAGGTGGATCTCCATGGGGACTAGCCTTGTTGGGAGTGGTAGTGCACTTTTGCAGCTGGTTTCCCTTCAGTGCAAGACTGATGGGAAACTCTGATGCCCTGAGCATCTCTACAGGGTGTCCAGCTCTGTGGACCGATCTGAGCAGAGAACAGCATTTGCCTATATATCTTCCTGACACAGAATCAAAATGGGGCACTGCTCCTATGCTTTACTTTTTTGATTTGCTTGGCAGTACAACACTGAAATCACATTGACAGGCGCTGGGCCAGAGAAAAGGAAAGCATTTTATAGTCCTTGCTGCTGGCAAGAGCAGGTCTCACTCTTTCAGGAAAGTGAAACAGGAGAACATTCAAGCCCCACAGTGTTGATGTGAAGCCACATGCACCCCTGTCCCCACCCTGCACTGCAGACAGGGAATGAACTCAGTGTGATGTCAATGGCATCCCAGCAGGTGGATGTGCAGACACGTGTAAGTATCTTCTGCTTTAGACTGGAAGTCACACATCTGACTCAGCATAAGCAGTCAACTATTCAAATAGTCAGTCTGTGACATTTAAGTATATATTTGACAACTAAATCGCATAATGCAGTAACTTTACCTTCCAGCAACTATAGGTCCTTAAGCTGGAAGCCTAAAAATTGCTATTATGCCCTAATGTCCTTAACTGTAAATTCATGCGTTTTTATAATCTATTATTGTAATAGATGTAAATCTAGATGATTTTGTCTCAAATTCCAGCAACAGAGTAACTGATATAGATATATCTGGAGAGATTTTAACTTTAGCTGGAGAAGGCTTCCCATCTACAGTAATGTGATAAGCAATAAGGAGGATGAACACCAGAGCCTTCAAAGACAGGCCAGAGGTGAAAAAAGGTCAGTTTGTGCAAAATCTTTGCATGCACCCAATTGCTATTTATCTCAAATTACAAAATGCTTTAAACCCTTCATCTTAGATGCTCAATCTATGAAAAACTGTTTTTTAAAGAATCTATGAAAAATAGGCTTATTTTAGCAAAGATCTTATTTATAGTGTTTTATACAGCAGTGCAAATATAATGCCAGGATTAAGACTCAGAGCAATAAAGATTTGCTTAAAAAGTGAAAATGTATTTTAGAATAAAAGGTGAGAGGGAATTCCAATCCACCTCAAAACAATATGTGCAGAGAAGGGGGCTAATCAGAATATTATGCCCTGCATTATTTCTTCAGGTTCATTAAATTCATACATTTGTTTCCAATTACTATGCATATACAGTGTTCTATGCCAACAATAAGATGCTGCTGGTTCTGGATTTTAAAATCATCATCAGGATCAAGATCCAAAATTCTTTTATCTTTGACTTTTTTTTTTTAACTCATTTACATGCACAACTTCATTACTTTCAAGAACACCTGACTTACACACATGGAAATGTATTAATAGCTGTGCTCTTTACTATTAAAACTCCTTTTGTTGGGAAGCAGATTTGAAGACAATTTTAAGCAAAACATATATAAGTATCAAGGAATTATTTATTTTATCATTTTATGTATAATACAAAATGGTATTGATGTAAGTGAAGGCAAAAACCCCAAAATAACACAACCAAGACTGTCACACATTACAAAATCTGGAAAAGACTCATTAGAAAGGATCATATAAATTTATTTTAAACAGCATCTTTATTTTTGTACCAGAATATGGAATGCTTTCTAGGTTGTACAATTTATTTGGTTGGTTCACTGCTGTATATATACATACACATCCTGGTGACCACAGTGTGAGCCATGGAGCTAAGAAGAGTATTTAATACTTTTTTGTTGTTGTTGTTGTTGTTTTTTTAAAGAATGACATATTAGTAAATTAGTATTTAGAAGGCAGCTTATAAAGATTGTGTTTGATTATTTGGAAAGGCTGATAGTGAATCTATCACTTGACATGATGGAACTAAATAGCCAAAAATGAGTACACATCAATGACAGGTCAGTCTTTAAAAAAAGAAAAAAAATATGCTTGAGAAAACCTTCTGGTTTACTGTAAATTAGAAGCCAAGAGAGCACACTACTTTACTTTACTACTTTACACTACTACTCTAAAGCCCTAGAAACTGGATTAAATTAAAATACAGATAAAATTAAACCAAAATGGGTTCTCTGAAAGATGTTGTCATTTTCTTCCTGAGTAGCACTAACTAAATAACAAAAAAGCCACACACACAAAAATTAAATGTAAATTCAACATCTAGGACAGTTTACAAATCACTTCTGTGGCTCCAAAGCAGGATGAAAGGAAATAAATATACTTCATGGTTGGTAACCTATTAACTGACACCAACTGTTGCAGCTGCGAATAAAACAAATTCATGATAAGATTAGATATGTTGTTTGCACCTGGCCATCTGTAAATTGCTGCTTACCATAAGAATCACATGCTTTCTACTAGTCACTGATAAATGCAGAGTAACTGTTGTTGGTGGGGTGTTTTTCTTCCTTTGGTAAATAATAGATGAACTAACAAGGAAAAATAGGTATGTAGTGGATTTGTTTTTCTATACTTTATGCAAAGTTTAGCCTGCTGTTTTCCTGTTTTTAAAGAGAGAAGGAGAAAATCAAATAAATGAGACAATATCTCACCAGTGAGGACAAAATAAGTAATCCAAAAGTGTTTGCTTCTGATGGAGAGAGGAAAGAGTACTCTATAGTGAAATTGCTGTCAGGACTGCAAAAGCCTTGCCAGACATCCTATGTTTTGAACAAAACTACAGGTTAACCTGCCAACAACTTGAGAGAGTCACAAACAGCCCCTGAGGAACAGATAATGATTATGATGATGGTTTTCTCTTATTTTCCAGTTAGAAAAACCATACAAGAAGAGGAAGTTCATTGCATGTGGCATTCAGATGCTGCCTTGCCCTGCTCATGAATGGGTATCAAAATGCTGAACAGAAGAGGGTGGCTGTGAAGAGCAGCATGGGGCTGTTGCAGAGACCAAGGCATACAAAGCCTCTGTCACCCTGCAGAAAGCAGCAGTCATCCTCCAGAGCTGCTGTCCCTCTCCACACATCAGTGCTGGGGTTGGCATCTCCTCAGGGAGAGTAGCAGACCTGAGTGGGCCCACAGAGCACACCCAGGGCTGGGAAACACCCAGCCAGCACCTGCTCCTCTCCAGCAGGGCAGTGCCATGAGCTCAGGGGGGCCTGGCCTCCTCTGGGGGCAGGACAGGGGAGTATCACAGCCCAAACCAGCAGGATGTTTTCCTACTCTGTCATGCAAAGATGTTGCCTGAGAGGTGTCTTGAAGGATTACCAGCCTGGAGTAGACTTGCCAAATGTGCAACCAGACCTAGCAGTCACAAGTCAGTTTGAAGACTCAACAGCTAGAATGATAAATAAGGAATGATTAATGATGAATGAGTGCCCTGAATATGAAACCGTTTTTTACTCCAGCTGAATAATTTTTTTACTCCAGCTAGATACTATTCCCTACTCTATTAACTAAACCTTTAAAAATTGTTCAACCATACTGCTGAAAATGTACCTGTGCTATAATTTGTCTTTGTTTCAAATGACAGTACCAGATATACAAGTACCTCGTTTAAGTAATGGCCTATCACAGCAGCCGGCATGAATATTACAGCCTCATTAAACAACAGATTCCACTGCTCCTGTCACTGCCTGCTTAATACAGTGCTGTTGCTCTGTGTTCCAAAAGAAGAACAATTGCAGGAGGGGGAAAAAAAAGTCAAAACAATCAAATGTCTGAGTTGAAGTCTTACCATGGCTATGAGATAGCTGAGTGTCAGATATCCTTTCACAGCTGGATTTGCTTAGAAATCAGTGAACAATCCAAAGAGCAGTCAGACACCACTTCTGCTCTCTGAGTTTGCAGTAATTTTGGCATTGCATGTTGAGCTTTTCTGAGAAGTAGCTTCAAGCCTGTTTAACACGAGGACGTACAGCAGCATGCATTTTCAAACCTCAGTTTCTGAATATAGATATGAAGCATATAAGATTACAAAATACATCAGCATATATCTATGTAAGAACAGCAGAATTTCTTCCATTTATGGCAGTGAAGATGTCGATATATTTCTAGGATAAGGAAAAGGAAGAAAAACCCAAAAATAGATTACTTGAGAAAGTTCAAGTGATGTATGATTTTTTATCTTCATCAGTAGGTGGCCAATTTTTCTGCTTACTTGCTGTGTGTGATTCTGAGGATGAAATCAATAAACCACCCATAGGTAAATTTTTGCAAAGCCAGATAGAAGGAGAGCTGTGCTCTTGGTGAATGCTGTTTAGATTTTCTTCATGTGATTAGTAACAAATTACTGCAGAAGTTGTACTAGAACAGGGAAAGTTCAAGACACAAGAAGCTGTGGGCTGGTGAAGTTATGCAAAGGTGCCAAAAGCCTGCTGGTACTTGCTTGGTGAAGCCTTCCCCCCAGGACGGAATGGGGAGAAGATGTGTACACAGGGTAGCAGCAGGACAAGAGCCAGGCAGCACCACAGCCCATTCCCAGCTGCTGTGTAAATACGTCAGAGAACTGGAGCCACCCTGGAATCACTGCCGATGGGATGCATTAAACAATGGTGGCAACCTGAAAAGCTATTACTGTTTCTGGTGCCTAAGACAGCTCATTTACAGTCAGCTCAGGTATTTTTACACCACACCACAGTCTGCAGGGTATATCTATCCTAAAAAGCGTCTCCAGTGTGTATTTCTATAGGAACTTAATACCTTCTCTCTTTTTAGCTCTATAGTCTAAATATTAGGCCCCCCCCCCTTCCCCCCCCCAGTGGTCTCACTATTTTTTTCTGCCAGCAATGTTTTTCTCTCCCTTGACAAGGTCATACATAGAAGTCTTGAGCAGAGTGGTTGTGCATAAGCACGTGCTCATTTTAGCGAAACGCTGCCTCGGAGCTGTTACTCGACAGTCGCGCACCTCCGGAATGAGCCTTTCTTAGCACTTTAGGTACGAGACAGGAGATGCAGCCTTGTGTCCTAGTTCCACGCCCTGTGAAACATCTACACTGTTTCCACATAACACCCCTGCCACCCTAGCAGAGGCTTTCTCCCGTACTTTATGTCACGGGGTGAGAGCTTGAGGAAAACCGTGAGGTCTGCCCTGAAACAAAGTGCCTCAATCTGCACCCCGGCTCTGGGGTGCTCATAGGTGGCTGCTGGTTATTCCAGCCCTGGAACGGTCCGTGTGTAGGGATGCTGCATGTAGCATCACTCCACCAGCACCATCACCTTCCAGAACCTCCACGAACACCAGGAGGAGTGCATGAAGGAGCTTGAACATCCAAAANAAAAAGTAAGTAAAATCAGACTATTTGGATGTGCACAGAATACAGTGAAATTTTCTAACTTATCAACAAGATTTACACTTCCGATTCAAAGGCAGTCTCCAAAAAACCAAAAAAAGAGTTCAGCAGGTAATTTTTCTGTGGAACAGCTTTAAATGGCAGAACTACAATATTTCTAATGTTTTTCAACTGCTACATTTATAATCCACAAGATTGCCACACACTAGCATACTCTTATACAATTTAAATAACATAGTAATTTTATAAAGCAAAATTCAACAGTTCAGGGGTTTTTCTAAAAATTGATTTCTGATACTTAGGTTAGGCACCAGACTTTGTGTTATTGGTACAAAGACAGAAGCTCAGGATTAAAAATTTAGGAATAATACAAATAAAATCCCTGATTCCTGTATGGTATAATAATCTAGTTTCTCAAGGTTCCATACAGACAATTTATTTCTCATAGCAGCTAATTCAAAGTTAAATACAAACTCCATAGAGCAATGCAAATTCAGACATCATACCTCTCTTGAGCATACCTGCGCATTGAGATAACTCCTGGATACACTTCTTGGGTGTGACAGCTAGACCAGGATTACATAGGGTAGCATAAAATTCCACCACCTCCTTCTGGCATTCTGTTCAAAAAGGTACAATTCTCAGAGAAAACAATGTTTTGGAAAAATAATTATTTTTGAAATAAGTATTCATGTTTAATATTAAACTAATAAACTGATTCTGCACAAAAGGCCTAAGCAAGATAGGTCTCAGAGATTATAGAAGAGACTCTGGCAAGTACAGAGAGATATCATTTGAGCAATATATTCAGAAAAGATTAAAATATAAAGTCTACTTACTAGTTGTCACACCAGCAGCATCATTAAGAACAATTATATGGAAAGAACCAGGATGAAAGCCAGACTTCTATTTGTCCAGAGCACAAAAGAGGGGGGAGGGGGGAGGGGGGGAATACTTTTTTCTCTCGTTCATTTTAGATTTAAATGGATTTTGCTTCTTCCCACCAGAACCTGATCTAGTTTTTTGATCTGTGCATCAGAAACATCAAATCAGAAAAATTAAATAAAAACTGTTTGACACTAATTAATCCATTAATGTCTGAATACTATGGGGCTGGGATGGATTTCTTGAGTAAAGGCATTTTTTTGATGAAAAGTACTCAACACTCTCTAAGGCTGGAAATGATAGACCACTCTTTGTCTACCTCTGTCAGAATATCTTGTACATGGATAACCCCAACTGCCTGCAGGATGCCAGAGGAGTTTTCTTTATGTAGAACTGGATCCTGTGGATAAGCACTTGTTAATTACCCAGAGCTTGGGGAAAAAAAAAAAATAGAGGACCATTTTCACAACTAAATAGTATGCGAGATACTCTTCTCTTTTTTTCCCCCCTTTATTTTAATTATCTTAAATATATAACTCACAAAAACTGAGTCAGAAGTGCTTAGATCTACATTTTACAACAACTCTTTTTCATGTGTGTGTGCAAAGAATACCTTATGCTTCCTTTCCAGGAGGACTAAGTACAAGCAACATTTTTCCTAATACAAGAAGACATTCATGAACCAAATTTAATAGCATGCAACATCCCACTTGAAGATCTTTAAAAACAACCTGCATTTAATTCAATGTGTGGTGGTTTTGCAATGCCCTCTTATCAATGATGCTGAAATCACAATGTTGTGGAAGTGGGCACAAATATTACTGCATTCTTGGTACTATATGGGCTTCTGCTGAACTGTCTGCTTGCAGCTGTTTGCTCTTTCATAGAGATGGCAGGAAAAGATGAGCTGAACGTTACACAGGTGGTGGTGATAAGGTTGTAGAAGGAAGGGGAAGGTGATGGCAAGCAGGAAAGAGAACACAGGTGGGAGGGAATTTAAGGGGCAAAGGAGAGGAGCACGTTCAAAAAGTGCAGTGGTCCAAAGAAGTGGGGCCCTCCCTCCCTGATCCCCTGCAGGGAGGAAGCATCAATCCTGTCAGAGAGTTGGCTGCAGGCACCACCAGCCGCTGCTCCCCTCCGCTGGCTCTCCTCTTGGGCTCCCCTTCCCGGGGTGGCCTTCACGCAGCTGCAGCTCATGCATATGCAATTTTCTGCTACATATGCAGCAGACCGGTAATTCCTCTTCAACCTTGTGGCTTTTCACTTTGCAGAAAACGCTTGCTAAAATGTCTTTAAAAATGAACTAAATGCTCTTCTTATATGAAGCTGTTGAAAACAACAACAAAAAAGTTTACTAAATCTTACAGGATTGAATAAGGGGTGCAATTCTCCTTTTAAGTAAATGCAAACAATGTGTTTTCCAAGTTTCTTTTTTATTATTATTTTTAAGAGAGCTTTTTGAACTTGTGTTACTTCTAGGGAACAAGTTTAAACTTAAAAAGTCATCAAAGTGAACAAAGGATAGAAAGCATTATCATATTTTCTTACTAAAATCACTGGAGAGGTGTTCCTGCCCTCCCAAACCAATCATATCACTTTACATATAAGTGATAAATATCTGAATTAATGCAAATAAGTATAGGCAAATTAATTCCTACCTACTTATTTTATTAAATGAGCTCGAAATGTGTTGGTATTTCATAACAGAAGCACTGGGTGTCTATGTGCAGGCTTGTACTCAAGTAAAATGCAAGTGAATATACAGTCTGGAAGGAAACAATACCATACAACTTTAGGCAACAGATTTTTACTCCTAAGTAAATAATATCCTCCATAAAACACTTCCCAGTAATAAAAGTTCTTCTCCACAAAGCTATCAGAGAGAGTTCAAAGCGTTTATGAATCACGTTAAATAAAGGTACACTGTGATTCAGAGTGATGCAATTGTACAATGGAGTTTTCTTCTTGCAAACAGGACGAAGAAGGAGGGCCCACTTTCATGTCTCAGTTTACACCTCTGATCCTTAGGCACGCTCTTCTTTGATCTTTGATGAATATCTGCTATCGTCATGTTATTTCAAAAGCCATGGTTTTTTTTTTTTTTTGGTTTGGTTTGGTTTGGTTGGTTTTTTTTTTTGCCTTCCCCCCCACCCCCCAATAAATGGCAAGTATTTAGTCTACTTTATTTTCTTTGGATCAAAGTAGGCAATAGAACGGTGGTGAGGAATGTGTTCTTCAGCAGCATACCTCTGCTCTGGCCCTGTCGTTTGTAGTTCAAGAAGGCTAAAATAACCCAAATACACCTATTTCGAATGCGGCACAGAATGTCAGGAAAAATATGTGTTACAGAGGTGAATTTTGGTCATAGAGAGGAAAACACTCGTAAATAATAAAGAGGTTTCTTCAAGCCAAATACCACCTTTCCCCACCTTGTGGATGCCTGTCAAGGGAGTGCAGGAAGCAAGGTGTCCGTGAATCACCATCCATCCATCCATCCATCCATCCATCCANCCCTGCCGCGGGGACCTCGGGGGGCTGGAGATCCGCGCCCTGCGGGCACACCGGCCCGCGGAGCTCCCACCGCGCGGCACCGCGCATCCCGGGTCGCAGCGCGGAATTGACGTGCGTGCTAAGGAGCTCCAGCTCGCCGGGCCGGGGCGGCTGTGGAGCGGGGAGGCTGCAGGGGGTAAGAGGCGGCCGCAGCAGCTGCGGGGGCTCCTGGCTGCGCGGCGCCAGGGCAGGGAAGCGCTCCGCACCGGCGAGGGCACGCAGGAACACGCTGGCGGGGGGGAAGGTCTGCTCCCGAGAGCTCAGACGGAGTAGGCTGCAAAGCGTTTCCCACAGCCTACGGAGCTGAGGGTGTGGAAAAGATCAACGGCAAGGGCTGCAAGTTAAAGGAGCCCGTGCGCTGGCAATCCTCACTTTAAAACAGAAGGGGGGTGTGGGTGTGGGTGGAGAGCGGTGCGAAATCTGCGTGTCCTTAAGACGTTTTAACCGATGGGGACTGCGTGCTGATTCACACACAGAGCCTGCAATCAATCACAGAATCACAGATTCATAGAATGGTTTGGGTCGAAGAGGACTTTAAAGACCATCTAGTTCCAAACTCCCTGCTATGGGAAGGGGTACCACCCACTAGATCATGTTGCTCAGGGCCCCATCCAACCCCGTCTTGAACACTTCCAGAGGCAGGAATGCTGGAATCAATGCCTGCGGTGCCCACTGCTGCAGTAGACGCGTCCAGAGTATATTGTTCCTGAACAATCTCTCTCGTGCCATGCGCAAGGCGAACTGCAGGTCTCGGTGTGTGAGAAAGGCGTTCTCAGTGCCCTTGCCCTTAAACCCCGCATCGGGCTTTGGCACCGCTTGCACTCTGTTTCGGCGGCGTACAGCTGACTGCGTGGGCACTGCCGCTCTTTGATGCAAACCCACCGAATTTCAGCCAGAAACTTGCAGCGTTATGCTGCTCCGTAAAACCACGGGGGGCGGGAAGGGGGGGGTGGGGGGAAATCGCGGATTCGCTAGCTCCGCGTTTTCCCACGTCTGGCAGAAGAGGCTCAGCGCTGCCACCTCGCGTCCCGTGCCGCATCCCCGGCCTCGCTGAACCTGGCGGAAATGGAATGGACTTTCGAGACTTTTTAAGTTGTAAAACGCGGAGAAGCCTTGCCAATACTCTTAAAACTTCATTTTTTAGAACGGAAGCTGAATGCTCGCGCTTTATGCCCAGGCTTAAAAATTTGGGGAGCTGGAAGGTACTTTCAATCCGCCACTGGAGGATTAGGGGTGGAAGCAATTAACTTTGAGGAAACAGCTAAGAAACTGTAGTAAAATAATTTTTATAGAGTTTCACATCGTGTTCTTGCATTTGCTTTATTAAGCAGCCCCAAATTTCCCTTTAGTGGACTTTTTGTTCAGGAAATAATATCCATCCCATATACACACTTTTTGAACCAAGATTAAATTGATGTGTCTGCTTTGATCAGGAAGACACTTAACTCCTCACCCAGAAATAAATTTTATTCATGCTGGTCAAGACCTTGCAGAAATTTAACATGACCAAGTGAAAAGCTTCTTAAGCTTTTTCTTTTCTTTGGTTGCCTATCACTTTGGAGGTTGCTCATTTTGCTTTAATTTCTGCCTGGAAACATGAGAATATTTTACTTGCTTTGTAGTTTAAACAAATTGATATTTATATGCAAAATACAACAGTTGGGGGTTGAAATCCTGCTTGGATACCATGCTGACAGGTGGAGCAGCCAGAAGCTACTGACTGCTCCCAGTTTTTCACACTGCTGCACATGAATACCAAGAGTGTAAGCAAAAGCCAGTGCTTATTCCTGACACCAAACCCACTGAAAGCCTCCATTTCTGTAGATGTTGGTGGTATAGGGTAGAAAAGATTTGATCTTAGGTTTGGGGCTGCAGGGAAAAAACACAGAGTGGTTTACTACTTAGGAAGCGTAAAGGTGAGAAATTTCCTCCACTGATGTCACTGGATGTCATCAACCTGGGGAAAAGCAGTATTTTACCCAGTCTTGACCAGAGGCTGTATGAGGAACCAATGTATTATTTTTGCAAGCAGAGCTATAATTTAATTTGTATCTTTATAAACAGTCTCAGTAATGTAGGTGGCCTACCCAGGGAGGTACTGAGAATTCAGGATTTTTCTCAGCACTCCACAGCAGTGCTCTCTGAGTCCAGTGTGAGATCTTAATATTCAAAGCCTGTTCTCAATCCAGCTAGAAACTCTGCTAAAGGATCCTACCATAAATTTTCTTGCAAACACGTCCAATTTATTTTTAGACCGCTATCTTAGATATTTTAGCTGTATCCAACCATTATTTTGCTTCTGATTTAAAAGGTGTTTTTAACTGGTGTTGTGTAGAACAAAATTTTCACAGCTGTTTTGCCTTATAGCTTTTCTAGTCCTTGGCCTGATAAATGATGTGAGGAATCTTTGGGAAGTAACACTGTCATAGTTTTTAGGATCTTACTGCCCCCTTCACCTTAACACTGGAGGGGAGTTGATGCCACGAGGCCTTCAGGGGTGATGCATAGCGCCTGACCTCGCTGCCCCGCTTTTCTTCATTACTGATCATAGCAGGGCAGAGGGAGGGGCGCCTGAGATCAACCAGCAATCCCAAAAAAGCACTTTACACCTTAGGAAGACGCCCGGAGAGGCGGGGGTCCTGCTTGGCGGGGCGCGCTGGCAGAGGTATGGCAGCACCTCCGCCCCAGGCCCTGCTTGCCGGCTGCGCACCGCTTCTTCCGCGGCCCCTCCCGCTCTCTGGGGACCCGGCAGGGCCGGGCCGGGACCCCCTCCAGTAGCCTCTCCCCGGGACCCGGATCGGGCGTCGCGGTGGCACCGCGGCACGCTGGAGCGGCAGGGAGCGAAATACAGGAGAGGGGTCGGAGGGTAAAAACAAGATAAGGGCAACACCTCTTCCTCGGTCCGCTCCGGGGAATTTGGCATGGGGGGCTGCGGTTACTGAGCGCCGTGACC
>VWZN01003202.1:14393-81140 GCA_013396955.1 Regulus satrapa
TTATAATATAAACTAACCAAAAAAAAAAAAAAAAAAAAAAAAAAAAAAAAAAAAAAGCCAGAGGGGGTTGGTTTGTGGGGCAGGTACTTGGCAGGGAATACGCCACAGCTGCACTACGCCTGGTGAGGGCATTCTGCCAGTCTCAGGTGAGCAAATGTTTCCCCACTATGAACCGAAACCAGTACAAACCAGGAAACAAAAAGAAATATTAATTCAAACTGTCCACGTCAGACTGCTGAGGAAGCAGGCAGGTCAGTTTGGTTAATCATTGCCAAGACAGGCATTCACCACTGATCTATGACCAGACCGCAGCTGAGATAAGAAAACACCCATCCCAAGCAGAAGGAATTGAAAAAAATCCCTCATTTACATGTTCTGGCTTTATTGTTTTGCTGTTGTTCTCAGAGCTTAGCCCAGCACAGCTGTTGCGTTGCTTTCCTGTTCTGAAGAGGAAGTGAAAAATTCCCTTACTACGTGCTGTGGCACTTGAATGCTTAGGTTTCACTCCCTAACAGGGAGTCGTCTGTAATGAGCTCTCCGTGGGACCCAGAGAGGAGCTTCCAGCTGTGCCAAGGGTTGTTCCATTTTGTGCCAAAGGAGAAGGGGGAAAAGAAGTCCACAAAAAGCTAAGATGTGGATGGTGCAAAAATTGGTCTAAGGGTCTTACAACCAGGAAAAAAGAAAAAAAAAGAAAAAAAATTTTAAAAAGAAGAAGAAAAGCAGAAGCAGAGGAAGCAACAAATCATCAGGATGGGAAATTTCTGCCGGAAGCACTGTCCCTGTTTGGAGCCTTACCTTCCCTGCTTATTCTTTGGGAGAAACGGTGAGCAGGAAGACAAAGGAGGGGAGGTCTTTGCCAACCCTGCTGTGGTCAAACCTGACCTCCAAGCAGGACAGAAGGACTTAGAGAGTAAGATAAAAGAGAAACCTTTACCTCCTTTGCCAGGCCAGGATCTAGCAGATGTTTGCAACTTTGTGGCATTGTTCGACTATGACGCTCGCACTGAGGACGACTTGAGCTTCCGAGCTGGGGATAAGCTGCAAGTGCTGAATGCATCCCACGAGGGATGGTGGTATGCCAAGCTCCTCCTGCCAGAGGGGTCAGTCTGTCCTGGCCGCAAGCTCACAGGCTACATCCCTGCCAACTACATAGCTGCTGACCAGAGCATCGAAGCTGAGCCGTGAGTAACCCACGTTGTGTGAAATGGGACTCTTTTCTGTTATGTTTGGGACAGAAGGTCACAGCCTTTTCTCTTGGTGGGTAGTACCCTGTCACTCTCAACCTTTGGTGGTCCTAGAGGTGGTAGCACTAGTTGGCATGTGCAAGGAAAAGACACCATGGTCACGGGAAAATAAATTACCAAAGGCAGAGTGTGGATGGGTTTAATTTTGTTCTAAATTATTTCCTTCTGTGATATACACTAATAAGTTTTTTAAAAATCATCTGGGAAGATCAAGTTGGTTATGCCTGTGATGGTTCATGCTTTATATATATGTATAAGTGTGTATCAGATGATAACCAGAGATGAGAAATATTTGGCCCCTGCCCTGAATAGCGTTCAGCTTAACCAGCTGCAAAGTTACCAGTTCATCAATTAAAGTAAGCTACTTTTCCTCTAATTCCAAATAATTGGTGAGTCCCTAACAGATAACCTTCTAATGGTTTCTTCTAGACTATGTCCATCTTCTCTGGAGGCAAATCTTTGCTCTCAGGACAAAATTAATTGCAGCAAGTGCTGCAAAAGGCAAAAGTGGATATAAAAATAGAGTATAGATGAAGTTACTTTAACAGATTTTAATTATCATCCCATCTTCTCCTGTCCCTTCAAAGCATGCCAGATCTCATTCAATACTCTGAAATAGATCAGGAATCACACTGAATCAGTTACTTGGCTCCCTAGTGATGATGAGTAAGCCTGGGCTGCACAGTTACTTCTGTGTGTTGAAGTCAGAGGCAGTATTTGCTGAAACAGATCTGACTTCAGTTCCAGAGATATGTTTTGGCAAAAATTATCACTGTGTAAACACACGCCAAAAGTGACATTCATTATTTCAGAATGAATGTTGACTTTAGAGGGATGGTGATGCAGCCTTTCAGTTAAATCTCATCTGGACCAGAAACATCATCTTTGACCTGAACTGCCCACTATACTGCCACAGGCTAGGAAAATTGGCTCAGATATGATTATTCCAGTCTTTTGTCAGCTGTAGGATTTTTGCTAGAGGCATTTTAGGGCAACTCTAAGATTAATCTCTAACCTCAAGACCTTAATTTCCAAAGTTTGACCAGCTGTTTCTATTTCTGTATTCAGGCAGACAACATTTTCAATGGTCATGTTAAAAAAAAAAATTAAAAAAAAAACCTCTTCCAACTGGAGAAATTAATCTGCCAGGAAGGCATTTTCTGAATCACTAGATAAATGATGATAGGCTCTAATTTAGCTCAGCTTGGCCTTTGCTCTCTTTCAAGAGCTAGTTTTCATTGAAGTCATCAGATTTCTTCATGCTGTTAATACTTTTGAAGTAGTTTTTCTCAGTTATACAACATCTCAGCTCCTAATGTCCTTTTTTTTTTCTATGTCTAGAGCTTCAAATACAAAGTTAAGTTTATCAAAGTGTAATGTTGTGTAATCTCTCGTTTTTTGCTTGTTACTGAATCAATTTCATTGTTTTTTACTTTTTAAATATACCTTTCTCCCTTTATAGGAAAGAGTAAGTTACAAGAAAACATTTTTCTCTATAGATTGTTAGAACACTGCAGAGGAAAAAATTGAGAGTTTTTCCAGCTATCAGATGAAGTATTTTCTTCAAAATAAACTTTTAATTTCACAGCAAGATTAATGTAGCTAAGCATGTTGTCTTGTCTCAGATTTTTTCTAAGTCACTTGGCTTTAGTGATCTTCATACCTATACAAGCCTGTCTACTCTCAGCCCGCACACATATATAACCATAGACTAACTGAGGTTTGAAAGGACCTCTGAAGGTCATTTGAAGGGTCATCCCAACTCAAACATGGCCAAAATTAAGCTAGACCTCTTTGCTTTGTTGAGAATTTCCAATTGAACTGTTCATCCTCACAGTGAGGATTTTTATTGCCTTGTGTCAAATTGGAAGATCCCTTGCTACAATTTCCTCCAAGAATTCCCTTTCACCCATCCTCTGTAGTTTACACCTCTGTTATCCTAGTGAAACAGAAAGAACAAGAGTAAGGATGGTTTAAAGAACTCCTCTTTTTCCCCTGAAGTTAAGGTTACAATTAGAAAAACTGTTCTAGTGTCTCTTTAATTAAAATTCCAAGATTAAATCATTCTCTCTACCCCAACCCAAGTTTATCTTCTCTTATCTCTCTATTTTGTTTTTAATTCCCTTTGGTGTTGGCCAATTTTTGCCTGGCTGTGGTATAGACATTTGTGGAAATACACAAAGTTTCTAATGCATCCTTGCATCCTGTATGGCAGTCCTTTATGGTTCCAGCACAGAACTGACAAAGAATGGAAGACTCACAATATTGTGCTCTCTCACCGAAAGGCACATTTACCATATATTTGTAGTGTGTTTTTTGTGCTTGCAATATTTTTCAGGCACAGTTGATCAACAGTCTTTGACTTAATTGAATGCATATTTTGTAGTACCAGCCAGCTTCTGGTACATGTGCAGAGACAACAGGAATTTTATTTCTGGATTGCCTCTTCATCTTATTAGACAAAGAAACGCTGGCTGTTCTGTTCTGAGAAACAGAATTAATTCATGGTGACTCTTAGGAAGCTTGGGAAGAAAACCAGACAGATCACATTCTTTAGCAGCTGATTCCAGCATATTTGTATTTTTTAATTTGCATTCATATGTATGCATGGCTACTCCATAAAGTCACTGAATCAAAGGAATAGAGGGGTGTGAAAGGTTCTACACTGAGAAATGACAGAGCCACTCTGTAAGTTTAGCCAATACTTGAGAGCTACTTGCAGAGCAGTAAAATCTCTTTTGTTTACCATTTCAGTTTTGCCTGTTACCTTTAACAGTATTAACAAGCAAATATATTCTCTTTTATCAACATAGCAACATGGTCTTTATTATAGAAACAGTTAGAGATCAGATAGTACATCTGGATCTGTGTTGTCGGTTCTGGCAAAGAATAATGCTGGGTCATTGCTTCTTCTCAGCAAGTGCTGCATCAGACAACTTTGTCTCCTTGCTGAAGTGTCTGTGAATTTTTATCAGGGAGAAAGGCATGCTTTTTTTAAACTTTTCCTTGTAAAGAAAGAGAATGAGGTAAAGCAAGAAGAGAAGTGAGAAACTTCTTTAGATAACAATTTTTCTTCCTGAATGTCTCTTACTGTCCAATATGACTGAAATAGAGCTAATAAGGTGAATCAATATTTGGGGGAAAGGGCAGAAAGGATTTGCAATATCTCATCTGGGGAAAACAAAAAATCCCTGCTATTCATAACAAAGGCAGTTTTCATGTATCTTTGGCTAACAGAACTGAGAAATAATGAGATTTCTTTACTGTGTTGCCCTCAGACCAAAGGTTATTGGTAGAAGTTGTATGTTACAATTGAAGGGGGAATTTTTAATATTATATATTGTTATATATTTATATAATTTCATGAAACTAAATTATAACAACAGTCAAACATTTCTTATTTGTGCATGATTTCTTTTTAAGAACAAAAGATCATTCTGCTTCCTTCCTTTGGCTTGAGTGATCTCTTTGTATGTGGATGACTTGGATGAAATTAATAACAATCTGTGTGAATAGAGGGGAAAAAAGGTAAATCCATGCCTTGAGTTCTGTCTGCTGCAACATTTCAGTCCAAACATGTGCTGCACAAGAAGAAATGCATCCAAGTGCACACCTGCTACAATGAAGTCTGTTTTGGACAGACTGAGGAAACAAGGCCCTTCATTTTTATATTTGCCAGTAAAACATTGTCTCATTGCTGAGCTCTTCTAGCACCTGCAGTACTTCCTATACCAAAAACAACCTTACAGGTGGAGAGATTGTGAAGGAATTCTGTTTAGTGTCTCTGGAGACAGGTGCGTTCTCTTGGCCCCACCCGGGATAGGTGGGACAAGGCAGTTGGGAAGTTGTAACATTAATCTGGCAAACCATAGCCACATAGTGAACTCTCTCTTCATGAGGAAATAAATCTGGTACCATGAAAACATTATTTTAAATAATATCTGAACAAAAGCAGACACAAACTATGCTAATGATAAATTAGCAACTGTAAGAGCACTTGGTGTTTTCCTTCTCGCTGCGTCACAGGTAGCAGTCAGAATCATGAGCCAGACAGATTTTTCATTTCTAAGGTAGTTTGAGTGAGGTTGTATCTGCTGCATCCCATGAGTTTGGAATGTTCTTCTTTCTGTGTTTAGAGATATATCCCTTAGACAACATAAAATGTTATTTGAGATAGAATCACATAATTTAATTTGCACATCCAACAAAGGATGATCAGAAAGAATAACTTGACAAATACCAAAATATGAATTAAAAGATAGATCTTCTTGGCAAAGGGTGTGATCTTCTGGTCTCTGTGCTCTTTTACTGTGTCTCATTCTGCACTGCAAACAGGAACCATAGTAACACATTCACCTGCTCTTGTTTTATTACTGCCAGTTGTTTAAACTAAACAAGAAAATGACATAGTGCAAATTGTTCTAGACAAAAAATATAGCCCAGCTCTACGGTTAATTTTAATGAAGCAAAAGTAAAACACCTTGCTGCTGGAGTGATGTGAATTTTGGTTTTGATAGAGGAAACGTAGAGTATACTTAGAGGGGGCTCTTGCCTGCCATCCTGATGGATCTGTTGGCTGTTTATTGAAAGACAACCTCCAATCATAAAATCATAGAATCACTGACGTTGAAAAAGACCTCTAAGATAATCACGTCCAACCATTAATCCAGCATCACTGTGTTTGCCACATGCCTTTTGAACACTTCCAGGCATGGTGATTCCACCAATTCCCCATGAAGCTTGTTCCAGTGCTTGTCAATCCTTTTGATGAAGAAAATTTTTAAAATAACCAATCCCATTTCTTGGCCCAACTTTTCCTCTCTTCCTGTCATTTGTTGTCTGGAAGAGACTGAGGCCCACCTCACAACAACCTCTTTCCAGGTAGTTACAGGGAGCAATGAGATCACCCCTGAGCCCTTTTTACTCTAGACTAAACAACCCCAGCTCTCTCAGCTGTTCCTCCTCCTTGTGCTCCAGACCCTTCCCCAGCTCATTTGCCCTTCTCTGGACATGGTCCAGTATCTCACTGTCCTTCCTTGTAAGGAGAGAGTCCAAAACTGAAAACAAAACTCACCAGTGCCACATACAGAGGGACAATCACTGCCCTGGTCCTGCTGGCCATACTCTTGCTGCTACAGGCCGGGGTGACACTGGCCGTCTTTCATTTCATGTGTTCATGCCAGCATTATTGACACAAGACCGCTGCACTGAGGGAAGCAAATCCGTACAAATTCCTCATAGATTAGGTCAAAGAAGATAATAGCAATTACTTTTAACTGTTGTCAGTTTCGAAAATATTTCTCATCTCTTCTATCTTATGTAGGTATTTCCCAGCTGATGGAAACTGAGCCCCACACCTAATCAATGAAATCTCACCAGACAATTCCACAGTGAGCTTTTTAAACAACCTTCTGAAAGCAGAAGTGCATTGTAGGTTATTTTTGTCGATCTCCGTAATTCCTTCACCTTCTGTTATTTGACTCAGCTTTAACTATTTCATACATTGACTGAATCTCAGTTACTATATGTGAGCAATAAAGCTTTCACTGGGCTGATTTGTTTTGGACTTCCTGCAAAGTGAGGCTTTTGGGGGTTCATTAGTTCATATGGGTCATTTTTCAAAGTGGTATTTACAGTCAAAATTTCTAGAGGCTTTTTTTGAAAGTGAAACCTTAGGTTCTACTGATACCCCAGAAAACTGACGGTGATCCACTGTGGTTTCTGAGTACTCTCTCTCTTGCTTTTATAGTTCTTTATTCTGTCACAGTACAAACTCCTGAGGACACCACCAGAACCACCACTAACCCTTGTACTGAAATGAACTTGTAAAAATTGTTCATTGGTAACATGACTACACAAAGTACTAATAGGTTGTTTGAGCATTCTTATAACCTGCTAAGTTATTCTTTTTTTTTTTTTTTGTAGAAAGGATCTCTATCACCAAAATATGTATTTAGTATAAAATATTGAAAAGCCTATATGTGAAATTCCTTTTTTTTTTCAGTTTATATATTTTATGTTTGTTTGTGTGTGTGTGTGTATGTGTGTGTTCGTCCATGTGTACACACATACAACATAGAAAAAGTTTATGACTGATATTTTTAAGATCATGCAATACAGCCCTGTGAGATGAGGAGTGTATTGCAAAGCTAGATCATGTTTTTTATTTTTTTTACTTGGAATTGTTGTGTAATTTTAAAAAATGCAAAACTACCATTAAATTAGTCATTAAACTTCTTTAATGATGGTTAAGCATTCCAGTGATGTTTTTCCAGCACATATCAAACTTTGACTTAATTTCTGCTTATTTCTTAAATATTAGAAGACTATACTGAACACAAAAGGAAATGGTTTACCAGACTGTAAAATGACTTTTTTTTTTCAAGTGCCAGTACTATTACACATCATGTGCATATCTACATCCAGAAATTATGTCTCTGCAGAGAAAAGTGAAGGTGCTATGGCATTGTAAATGAGCAGTTCATAAAAACTTGTCTAATTAAGGTCATCTATTTTCTGGCAATGTGGTTTTCTAAATATGTATGTCTTTGTCTATTCAAATTCTGAGGAATTAGAAAATTTTATCCTACCTTTTCTTTATTCAAAATTAGTGTATTATATATTATAATCATTACCTACTCATTTTCATTACCCTATTGTGAAGAATAGGGCACTGAATCATGTGAACACCAAAAAAAAAGTCCTTAAAACACAGCCAGTTAGCTTTCCCTGAGGCTTAGTGGCCTTTAGAGTGTCTTTTAGAGAAAACAAAAGAGAAAGCCACATACGGGTCATAACAACTCAATAGTCCTGTTTGGTGGGTTTTTTCCCGACACAGTAGGAATAAGCATTGTGTATTCTAGCATAGATTAATTGTGTTTGAGTAATGTTGTTGGCAAAAACATTCTCCAGGTATTGTACAATGTTTCCTCAATAGATGTCTTTGATGACTCTGCCGAGGACAATAGAGAGCTGTGCAGGGCTGAGTGATCTCTGAGCAGGTTTAGAACTGAGAAATAGTAACCAACAGTTCAACCAGGCTAAGAAGTCCTGAAGCTGGGCTCATTTTAAACAAACTAGGTCAGGTATCTCTGTGAAGAATTATTTTGTCTCATGTGAAAAGCACTGTTGGGTATAGAAGACTTTCTTTGTGTAAGATTCTATCTGTGTGGAAGGGATTAAGACATAAAAACATAAGAGATACCCTACAAGGTCAAACCAATGGCTCTCTCTAGCCCCATTGGTTTCAGAATGGATTTTGTGAAAAGTGCACAAGCCCATCTACTTTCTTTGGTCTCTTACTTTTGTACTTCTCCATGGGCTGGAACTGTTGTATAAGCAAAATCAAAGGTACATCACTGCCATGTCTAATTATGGACCTGTTGTCAAGTCTGCTTAGCAAAACCATAGGTGTTGAGACTTCACAATTCTTTATTTCTATGGTGGGCAAGGACCAAGCTATTAGGACAAAAACTATCCCACAAAAAACCCTCTCATCTCTGCAGAAAGTTTTATATTTCTAAACAACTGTTTGACACTTTTTTTCCCCTAGATTGTTGATTGCTTAGTCATGAGTGGCACAAAAGAAAAGACATGCTGAAAATAAATAGGCACAAAAGGAAATGGTAGCACTGCACAGTTCCCTTTGACATTCAGGGACTGGTCTTTTACGGGTCTCATTTATCTGCCCTATCAACACTAATGCCTCTAAGTCAACCCAGACTGCAGGCAGGCGTCAATGACTTTACCCTCACAGATTTATCGATAAATTAATTTTGCTCCCTACCAAAGATACAGTGCTAAACCCAAGATATGTCCTGTTATTATCCTAAATGGGATACATAATGTCCCAATGTCCCAACATGAGGCTATAGCAGACATTGCAAAGATTTTGATACTGAGCAGCCTTCCAGTGGCATAGTTTAGATAACAATAAATTTACCTGCAATTTAATTTTAAAAGAAGTTACTAGAGAAAATATGATTCATCAGACTCAGATGCTTTTCTGTAGTGAAATGTTTTGTTCTTTTTCAAGCTGTATAAGCAAAGTATGCATAACAGAGAAAGAATAAATTTTATTGGATAATGATTTTTAAAAAGACAAAATATTATTACATATTTACTACTCTGTGTAATAGGAAAAGTAAATTTTCAGTTATTTTTAAACAATACTGTATAGGGTATGTTTGAAGGCCCTTCATGTGTAAAAACTTTAAAAATAAGAGATTAAACTTCTTTATATGTTTCTCTTTCATCAAAATTTCCTTATGTTGACAATCAGGTTTTCAACTCATATCTATGTAAAGAAAACCATGAGTGTTATAAGAAATTAGAATGGAAATTTACAACTTTTCAGCTTTCAGTTCTCCAGACAGGCCTAGAATCATCTGGAAATAGCTTTTCAGAAGATCAAAAAAATATTGATCATGAAAAAGTATTGCTTTTCTCTATCTCTTAAACCACATAGAAATACATTTTTTTTTATGCTGATACACTAATCTTAATCAATAAAAACCAGAAAAACAAAGCAGTTATTTAAGTGATAAGTGATAGCTCCATAAAGGATTGCGCTAATTGATATTCCACTATTTCTGTGCAGAGTACTATGTAATATTTTACATTATAAATTTATCTGCAGTAATGTCAGTAAGAATTTTTCCTTAGTTTTCTCTTACTAAATTAAATATATTTCTAACTTAATTAACAATTCTTTTTCCTGTATTTATAGCAAAAAAAATTTTTGGACTACAGCTTTTTAAAGCTCACTGCAAAAGAAGAGAAAAAAAGAAATCTAAGACTCACATGTGGGAATGAATATGTACCATGAATTTCAGAAATTTTGAGAACTTACCAACCCCAGTTTTTCTTTTGAGATTACTGATCTTTTAAGTTTGTGGAAGTTTCTGTAAGGGAATATGGAGGGAGTCTTTGCTCTTCTAAGGGTATGTGGTGAAGAGCCATACACAAGAGCACACAAACAAACCTGAGGGTCACACGAGGAGGGTGGTGGTGATGAGGAGGAACTGCTCAGTTGCACTGGTAGAGAAGGGCATGTAGAGTGTGGGGACATTTCTTTTTCAGGATTATCTGAGGACCTTGCCAACAAGGAAAGGGAGGGAAACAAACACACAGACACCAAACCTGACAAGTTGTAGTTAAGAAAGACAGTAACCATAAATAAACTCAGTCACACTAGCTGATGAGCTACCAGGAAATGGCAGGCAAACTCAGACTATGCAGCTGATAAGGATGTAAATCTGGGGCTTCAGTGTGTTATTACAGAATAACAAATTGATTAAAATAACAAGATAATTATTAGTTTTCTGAATATATGCAAGGAAAGAAAAGAGAACGTGAGATCTTGTTCTTATTACAGAGCTAAAATGCTTGAAAAATCACCCAGAAAATTCCTGTGATGCTGACATAATGCTTACATGGTGGTATGATCTCTTGCAAAAAAAAAATCTATTGTGAGGATCTCGGTCTGTTAATATACACACTCATATGGAGTTTGAGGTCTCCAGCTTTACTTCTGGAAGTCAAAAGCATCTTTATTTTTGTCACCCTTCCTGTCTGTCACCCTGAAAAGTTTGGTCTGAAGGCTGGAAGACCCTTTTATAAAGAAACTTGTGTCCCCATGAAAGAACCATTCTGCCCTTTGGCTTAGAGTCACCTGAGGATGCCAGACTGTAGTTTATTTATGAGTCACTCTGGGGACAGAGTATCCTGGTTGTCCTCCACTGAAAGCTGTCCTGACAGAGGATGTGAATCCACCAGACTGCTGGCTATAGTCTGAGGTGTGAACCCAGGTGAATGCTCAGGAGAGAGCTCTGCACAAAATGGATGAAGATAGGGCTCTGCCACTAGTGTCTTGGGCAGGCACGGGGGCTTTTTGCTTCTCAGGGTTTCTATATTATTTCTGTACTGAGTTTCTCAGTGAGAAAATAAAATGATTTCTCTGGAAGGATTTTCTCAAGAAAATCAATTGAGTGCTTTTGGAAGCTGTAATGGTTTAAGTAAATGTATGATTGAAAATTTTCTTGTCTATTTGAGTTTCCCATGGTGTTAAATCAATTCATGTTATTTGTGTTCTCTGTACCGTGTTAACATTAAGGCTATCTCAAGATTTCCACTTTGTTCCTCGGTTATGAACAGCAGAGTTATTGCTACTTTTACAGTATATTATGTCAGTATAGAAGTACAAATGTATGCAGGTACTACTAACACTGATGCAAGATTTTACAATGCTATTTGAAAGACTCTATGCAGCAAAAACACTATGTATTTATTTAGGGTTTTTTTAAAGAGGTGATTATATGCCTGTATTTCACACCCCATATCCTAAAGCAATGGATATTAAAGACATTTGTAACCTTTCAATGACTCCAAATGCAAGCTGTTGTTTCAGAACAAGCTTTAAATGCATCAGAAGCCTTACTCAGGTGCAAAACTACAACAGAGAACAAATGTTTAACAATTGACTTTAGTCTCTTAAATGATACTTGTATAACTAAAACATCACAAAAAGCAATATGATATCACTTTCACCCTGTTCATTTTTTCATATAGAAGAACTTCAGAGCAGATTAAATAATACAGCATGCAGATGACTAATTGTGGAGAATTAATAAAAATGTTAAAATTCATTACACAATAGCAAAGCAGGGACTCACAAAATTATATTAATTTATGGATATTTCCACAAATGAATCCTATCAGATTGTGATTTCTTTCCTATTGTGCAGTGAACCCAGTATGGGGTGAGCTATGCTAAATTACACAGCTCATGCACTTGGCCTTGTAATACTATTCCTACAGGAAAAACACTCACTTCCAGTCATTACTGAGTGCGAAAGTAGCTAAAGGTGCAATGATTTGTCATCCTGTAGCAGACTCAGAGCAAATCAATTTCCATGTTTGCAGCACTGTCAGCTGTCATTATCAACTATTGAAAAATGAATGTAGTATTATTCATAATCCCTTACAACACAATCAGGTGACAGGATGGTCATTGCCCACCGTGTCCTTGCAGGAAGGGTTTATGCACAGTATGTCACAGAGTTTTAGACTAATACAAAATTAATCTTGGTGTTTATGTTTACAAGATAGTAAATTTGGTTTAGACTGGGAGAGGAAATGCCTGCCATTGTTGTGGGCTTAATTCAACTTACTCACTGTTGAATTTTCCCTTATCTAAACAATCCCACACAGTTACTTGACTGTAAAAGCCTGTGAAGCCCCGACAGGCCCTTTATTTAGAGCCCTTTATTTGGGGTCCTTTATTTAGGGCACAGCTTATTACTTATTACACCAAAAACAATGTTGTAACACAAAACAAAGTTATTTCTTGGACCAAGACAGACTTTAGGGGCTCAGAGTCCTTTTTGACACATCTATTGCCCTCTTCACATGAGAAAGCAATCTCCTGCAGTTTCTTTACCTCTACCCCAGTGATATGTTAGTGGAACCTGGGGTTCTTTTTGGGTCTCAGATACACATAAGGTCAGTCTGCCAGGGTAGGTGAGAGTTTGACATTTGCAGCCGTTGAGATTGTGTGGAGAAAGCTACTGTTCAATTTACAGTCAAGTTGTCAGTGATTAGTAAATTGAAACCATCTGGTTTTAAAGACATTACACAATGAAAGTGTGGTGAAGCTCCTCCTTCAGTCTAGAAGTATAAAGACTTTTTTTTCTGGTTATAACCTTCAAATTCGTATCTTTTTACAAAGAAATGGTAGCAAAAGTAATGCCTAATTTTGGGTCATAGACATTCAGTCCCCAAAATATTATCTCTGTTAATTGAAGTGCTATGTTTTTCATAATGTACGCATATTGTAAGTTCCAGCAAGATAGTGACTAAAATATATTGGAAACATAGGTTTAAATTGTCTTCTTTTAGCTAAAGGTTCCTTTATACATGGATGAACGTATCAATTGTGTTCCTGTGCTCATATTCAGTATCAAATAAGTATGGGATGAGAGAAAGGAAAAATGTCCCCTTTCTCCTGGAAGAAAGAAACAGAGAGGTTTTGCTAGAGTCCTTAATTTTAGCTTTCTATGAAATCAAAATATGCCCTGAAATAATGGGAAGAGTATTGCCTGGTTTTAGCTTGTGTTCAGATAATGTAATCACTTCTGAACAGAATTAAAAGAAAAAACAGGGTTATATTGTGTTGGAACTTCCATTTGAACACAGAAACCAAAAAAAACCCCAAAAAACCCAAAACCTTTTACATTTAAAAATTACTCAAATTGACCACTTTCCCAAATTATACTATAATATTTTGTTTAGAAAATAGATAGGAAAGTATAATTTATCTTTCCTTTTTCTGCTTCTATGCTTCTTCTCACATCTTCTCTTATATTCCGCCATCTCACCAATAAACTCTAAGTCTAACATAAATTTAGTGTTTCTGGAAAAACACCAACTAGTCAGCTATATCTGCTGACAAGAACACTAGGAAAATGTTATCCAAAAGCCAAGAGCAAAATGGGATCTGTTATTTTCCAAAACTGTATTTCACACTGTAATGGTTATTCAAAGAAAAATCACAATGTTGCTCTCAAAGTGCTGAAAATACAGCAAAACTTAGAGCATGTTGCTACAGTCACTTCTAAACATACAGACAGACTTTTAAAAACATAAACTAATGTTGCTCTGCTGCTTTGATAGATCTCTGCTGCTTACATAACGTAGAAATGAGCCTTTTTTTTACACAACTCTTTTATGCACGTCTATTAACATGTTCTATGTTTTTCGCTATGGAAAGAAAAACAAACTTATTCCACCCACTGTGGAAAGCCTCAGAAGCTCCAAGCCCACACACAATGCTCACAAGATAGTTTTCATTGGAGTTTGTAATCAGTTGTTCAATAACAGGGTTCTGAGCAATATGCCTGACTCAGTTCTTCAAATTCACTGCAGTTGCCAAAGGTTAAGTGTGATGCCTGACATAACTGTTCCTGAAAACCTGAATTTCTGGTTTCACTTGGAGGGAATTAGATTCTGATTGTGGTAAATAAGTAGTCAGAGCTGTGCTGAGTCACTATACATAAACAGTTTAAATGTTTTTTAAAATTTAGATTCCAAGTCAGGTACTCTCTGCAGTGTATTAAGATCTCAAATGATTTATTTATGTAGACAAAGAAGGGTGTTGTTACATAAATATTTTTAAACAATCTCCCCTGGCTCACTTTTTGCTGATGGTACTTTGGTGAGTGAGGTTTAAAGCAATGACTTCTAGACAATAAATATGTGTGATGAAAAGTAATGTTAAAGTATTCTTTTGGCAAGCACAAAAATGAGTGGTGTGATGAACTAAGAAAGTGAAAGAGAAAAGATCTTTATAGAGCAATCCTCACAGTGAGAGTTAGTCTGTGAAATTGTTTCAAGAGATGTTCTGTAAAATTGTTTTCCCAGGTAGGACTGAAATGGCTGCTAAAGGCCAGGCTCCCTGTGGGAGCAGGATATGATAAAAACCAGCATTTGCTGAGCGGTGCAGCAGCTCTGCAGCAGCCTATAGCCTTGGGTACTGAATGCAGTTCTCAGCTTTGCCTTTCTTTTCTTAGCATTGCCTACTAACTCTGATTTTCTTCTGTCAATCCATCTACTTGCTAATATTCTATGGTCCTCTCAACTTGGGATTTTTACCATCCTGTTTTCTCCCTTCCTCCTGCAATATCCTATGACTTCCTTTACCATTTGCTTTAAATTCCTTCCTCTTAAATGTTGTCCTTTCATGTACCCTTCAGTATCTGAGAATAAATGACAGTGAGAGACAGGCAGAATTAAAAATTATCCCAGGCATGCCTCTAGAAAGAAGTAAGGAGGAAAGGCTCTGCCTGAAACTCAATCTTAGGTTTTCTGGATTTTGCCCAATTGAAGCCTGCAAGCCCTAGAGAAATCCCAGACTTTTCATTGTGTAGATTATTATGTCATTTATGGGAAGGATTGTGTTTTTGAAAGTGCTTTTGAAAGGAGTATTGCTGGCAAGTGTTCATCTTGATATTTAGCCTGACTAAAGATTTTTCTGGTTTTGGTTGGTTTTATCTAGGTTTTTGTTGTTGTTCTTGTTTGTTTGTTTTGCTGATGTTTTATTTTGTGGGAGTTCTTTGATTTTTTTTTTTTGGTGTTGATTTTTACTGTTTTTTTTTTGTGTTTTTCTCTAGAAACTGTCATCAGGTTAACTGTAGACTATACAGGGAAAAATTGAAGCAGCTAGCACTCATCTCCCACTCTTTCCTTTATGCACACATCTCATAATTTGTAAAGTACTTTTTTTTCTTAATTATGTTATATCTGGAAGGCTTTTATCTATGCAGTGATATTTCCTAATTTTTTGAAAAATCAGATCTTGAAGCAATGCTATTACTTTTTTACTCTTATAATTGAAACAACCTGATATTTTCTATCAGAAGAACTTGTTTAGTTGCATTTAATTTTTCCAGACTATTTGATTGGGTGTGAATTTTCCAGGATTGATACCAGGCATAGGTAAGGCACAGGTTGACTGAAAGTAAAAAATGTGGCTCAAAGCAATACAAGAAATCTTTCGATCATGTACATTGGAGAAAGGGCTTGATATTTAGTAGGGAAGATTTCTGTACTAAAAGTGTGTGCTTTTTTTCTATCTAAGAAAGCTTTGCTTCAAAATAACCAAGGCTTTGAAAATACAATTAGACTTTATATGTAGTAACTGAACATATTCATTAAAATTTGACAGTTGCATTCTCTTCGATATTTTGTGAAAACCCAAAAATGCTTGGAGCCTTCCTGTCAGCATAGAGAGGACTTGCTGGTGGCTCCCTTGGTAAACTTCTGTCCCTGTTTCTGCACTATTCTTTACCCACATCAGACTGCAAACCTGGCATGGATTAAAAGCTGGTTCAGCAGCCCTCTTTGTCCTGCATGGATGACAGCAGTGAAGAGTGGTGCACACAAGCCTGTTCAGGTTTCTATGTGCTGAGTAAGGGCAGTGGTCACAGGGTGATCATATGATGAAAGTCATTGAATAAGACCCTGGAGGATCTCTCAGTATCTTTAACTATCCATGCATCTCTCCTTGTCTTCTGTGGGACAGAAATTAGCACCTTTTGCTGTCCAAATAAACCACTACTTACTGCAGAGCATTAAATTCCCTGAAAGGCGGGCCCTGGACTTTCCAAGTTAGACATCCAAAATTAATAGAAAATACTTTCAGTATTTTCATATTGCCTTAGTCCCTTTCTGGGCTGTTTCTCCACCATAGAAAGAACATTGCAAGGAAAAGTGCCACAAAAAGAATTTAATAAATATTTCTAAAGCATTTGGATATTACAGTCATGTACACTATAATAGAGGCTGCTAGGAAAGAAGCCATTCATGTAATTTTGTAACAGGCATTCAGAGCAGAGGCTAAACAATGTAAATTGTTTAAAACAGTAAATGAACTCTATCTATGCAATGACAAAACAAAATAGAGGGTAACTACTCAGTGAGCAGCATTCATATTAACACTGTAGGGAGCACTGGATATGACTGTGTAATTAAAGATGGTATCACACTGGATCTTCTGAAAATGGCTGAGTGGATGCCATGAAAGCAATATTAATATTGTCATCTCCTAACTTTGAAGTACTTGAGTGTGCAGTTACATTGTTCTATGAGAGTAGATTTTGAGGCATTTAAAATGCAAACTTCACATGCTGTTGGAGCTTTTCTATGTTTGTTTTAGCTCTTACACAAGCTCCTTTCATTTCAGAAGAAACTGGGATATATGTGGTTTTTGTATAGATAGTATCTGGGGTTTTTGTCCTCACCCAAGAATTTTGCTCTAATTGCAGTAACTCTTTGCCTTTCTCAGTCAAAGAAATCTATTCTCCTCAGCCTAGTATTACACACACAGTTAACATGCTCGAGTTAATCTTCTGGAGGGCCAGATAGCCTTTTTGTCAGCACCATTTGTTCCCTAATGGAGACTTCTGGTTGAGAACTACCAGAATTTCAACAAACCCTCTCAGCTGTTGACATTCAGCAGCCTCATGAGGCTTACCCTAACATGAGAAAGTAAATCCCAGTTATAAGTAATTATGAAAAGTGAGAAGCAATATACCCTTATACCACAAAGTGCTGATCCAGAATAGGATTATTTTGTTCATTTTAATACCTTCAGTGATTTTTGAAAATAAGTATTATGTAACAGATTTGCTGTTATCTATTCTATTATTTCTCCATACTATTTTTCAGTATTTTTTGTCCCCTTTCCTCCTTCTTCATTCCTGTTGTAATGATCACTGCTTCTATATGTGGTTGTACCTTACTGCTGACTCAGCCCTCAGGATTTTGGCTTTTAATTAACAAAATTTAGAGTATGCCACAGACTTCTGCTCTTAGCCTTACCTTATCTCCAGTGTCCTGCAACTTGAATGAAAAACTGAAACAATCCCCCCATATCCCAGCTACAACTACATATAGACTGAAATTCAGTGACTTCAGCTATGACATTGTGGAGTTAATTCTGACTTTTCTCCTGTATGTATTAAATCAAAATAATGGTAGAGGATAAAAGTGGAAACTGGTGAGCCTTAAGGAAAATGGGTGAAAAACTTCCAGGTCATTTTCTCTGCTGGTTTTCAGTGGAAATAGCAAAAGAGCATTGAGTGATCTGCTGAAATTTCAGATAGTTAAAGATCTCAGATGCTATTTCAGGGTTGGTGTTTAGCTTGGTTGTGAGCATCTTACCCATGTCCCAAAGGAGGATGCTTATCCTTAATGAAAAATTTAGAGTTTCTGTTGGAATACAATTGTGAAGGAGCTGCCCAAGGAGTGACATGTCCAAAGAAATATTTTGTCTGGCTCATGAATGGAGTGCTTAGGCTAAGGCTCAGCACACACCTTGTGCTAGAGTCAGGATTTAGCCTGTTCGGGATTTAGGAGTGATCAAGAAGAGTGGTTGAATGTAGGGAGGTAAGGGGTCTGTGAAAGCGGTGTCCAAGGAATGGCAGGCTGCCAAAAAAATACTTCCCCTGAGAGCATTTTCATCTGGAGCATCGCTGGGAATCCTTTCTTTGGGAGGGGGTTAGTTCTGAATTTTGGACAGAGTTAATTTCCAGACAGAAAAAGCCCATAGTTCCCAGATTAGTTGACATCTTTTGTAAAATCTTCAGTCTCTATCTCAGATAAGTGCACAGATATGATCAGAGGGGAATTTTGTAGTAATGAGAAACAAGAAAATTCATTTGCATACTCTTTGTTACAGGAATATTTGTGGATTTTGTTTTTTTCAGTGGGACTTTTGTCCTTTTTTAGGCATGTTACCAGGTGCTGGAAATGCTGCCAGTGATATAGAGAACTTTGTCCCCACATTTTTCTTTGCTTTAGCTCTTGGCCCCTTGTTACTCTTCCTCTCTTCTACTTTTTAGTTTGAAAATTCCTGCCATATCTTCCTGTTGTAAGAATTGCAGAAGTAGGAGTGACTACTTTTATTTTAGCAAATTTTTATGTAGCAAAGCACAGGGGACAGAAAACAAAGCCAGGTAAATGGGGCTTTGACATTTAGATGGAAATCAACAGTGTTTTGCACCATGAAGGACAGAAAGCTTCTCAGAAAAGGCAGTGATGGACCCAGGTAGCACTACCAACTTCCCTTGAACTCATGACTCCATTTTAACTCAAACTGGGCTGAATAGGGAGGCAGGAGTGAGTCTAAGGTGACATGTTCTCTGTTTCTTAAAAAAATTGCCCGTCAAGTATAACCACCAGCATTCAGCTAGATGAAGATTTCTTTTGCTGGAAAAATGTCTTTAGAGGTCTCAGCAGTGATGCTGTCACATTCAGGTAACATGCCATGACCAAGCCTGCTATGATCCCTGATGTGATATGCTGATGATAAATGTGCTAGTGGAACTGATGGCCAAAACAGATGTGTTACTCTCTCAATAACCACAAAAAATCTCACTGATGTTCCAGTATTGAACATCATCTGCAACAAGTGAGGACTGTTTGGGAATTGTTATGAACCTATATGAAGGTCATGTTTTCTTTCTCCAAAGTTGTCCTATATACAGGGGCCAAAACGACCTGGAAGCACCCTGGAATTTTTAATGAACATATTCCCGCTAGCTATGAGTGCTAGTGTAATTCAAGGATCCAGAGGAAGCTACTAGAAACAATTCACAAAAAACAGATCTGGCATCCTACATTTAAGAGAGTTGGGGTGTTGGATGCAGCGTTGGCCAAGCAAACATGTTCCTGGGTCTTGCTGACAGAAGAGCACTATTGCTGTGCTAGCCAGACAGCTCCTGTTGGAAATGGAAAATTGTGCCCAATTCTGAATGCACTCATTTGTGCTATACCTGGTTATCTACTGGTCCATCACTGACAGTCATGACCCGAAGTGACCTGGCTGTGAGCTGAAGTTCACAATGATACTGTGTAAGAATTGCTAATTCAAACTTCTTCTGGACTGTCTGGTGCCCGTACACTGCACTGAAGTCAGAGAAGTTACTTAATTTGCTCAATGGATAATGCTTTGTGTTTCGTTCTTGTTTTCCAAATGTTCTGTTTTAAAACTTTCATCTGTCTTTGAGCTATAAAACCTGAATAGTTTTAGTAAGGATTGGGTGTTATTTTGGTCTGACCTTCCTATCCTGCAGAGCAATATCTTGTGGAGAGCAATTACTTTGATTCATTATTACTCTTTAGAGCGCTTTTCCCTCTAAGATACACACTTTTCGATGAAGTAAAATATTAAGCCTTTTGAAGCATAAGTTCAATGGCTAGAAATCGAAATAAGCTCTTCACGCTTTATAAAAGGAATTTAAACTTCCATTACACTGAAAATAGTAATTTAAATTCAGATGTGCTTTAGTTAAAAAAAAAAAAAAAANAACAACATGGGGAAGTTAAAAAAAAAAAAAAAAAGAAAAAAAGTGAATAACAAATTAAATTATTTGCTTTGAAGTTAAGAGATTGGTTTTTTTCACATTCAGTATTACTTTTGGTACTGTATAATTATTATTGCAAACCCAATGGCTTTGAACTAAGAATCAAATATTCAAGTGCTATTAAAAGTAATTTTCCCTGTATTTTTCAGAAGCATTTTAATCAGATCATATAAAGTGAGGCAAATGAGGTAATATACAATATGTGTCCACTTTTCACCCTCCATAATAATTGCTTCAGTTACACTTACCTCCTCTAATACTGTTGCTCTAATTGTCTTATTTTGCGAGATAGGATCTTTTTAACTGCTAAGCTTATCTCAAGTCAGAATCTATGTATTGTATATCCTCTATATGACTTTTAATATCGATTTAAGTGAAGTTTTTCCAGCCTAATAAAAGTAAGTATATGAGTTGAAATGTTTTGAAATCAAAGAAGTAGATACTTATGCCTAAATATGATGCATTTATGTGCCTATTATTTCCCCAAATCATGATTTATATTGTAGACATGGTTTTGCATACACAGAGCAATAGTATATTAGTTTATATTTCCAAAATAAACCAATGTTTTCCTCTAATTGCATAGATTGTATTACTGCTCAGGTTTTCAGAAATATGAGTTACTAACAGTGCATATTCAAAAAGTCACATAAAGACTATTTATTTTGACTGTCCTGACCATCAAATCCAGTCTTGCTGACAATGCTGACAATTGGAAACTCTTTTGGGTTTGGTACAAAATTAAATTATTTAGAAAAGGTGCTATCCTTGTAACCCAAGAAAAAAGGAGACAAAAAATGAAACACCTTTTCTTACACTCTTATACACTCTTAGGAGGATCAGTCACTTTGGACACTATTTAGTGACGTCTAATACTTCTAAGGGAATTTTTTGTTTGTTTGTTTTTTCATGTAGTTTGTTACATTCCAGATGTCTTTCTCAGAGCAGGTATATTTTAAAATTTCAGAAAGATTCTAATTCAGAGTTTAGGGCAGACAGATTTTCTATGGGACTTGAATACAGTTGAACTTGTACTCTCCTTCCTTTGACAAGAATCCTAATCAGGGATTTGAAAATTTATTGATTACTTATTTTGTACAGTCTAATGAATGAATTAATTAAATTGATTAGTTGAATTAATGAACACATTTAACTAATTAAAATTACTACTAACACATTCCAGCTTTCTAGTGAAATTACTTTGCTTGCCAAATATGTATCAAGACCTATTTTATCCAAATCATCTTCAACTCAGCAGACAGGAATATGGTCTGCAAAATCTGTTTTTAATTTTCTCTTGTTAATAAAGCATATTCAGCATGGGTTAGTGCTGTCTGTATTTACATCTTTTTATTTCCTCTTTGTTAATACAAACCCATTTATCAGTCCTCATGTTTGATCAGCTAAGGTATCACATTCATTTCCTCCATTCCTCTTGATGACTACAAGCCTTGCAGCTACTAAAATAGTTTGTTGTTGACTCATGTATATTTTTCACTAATAAATGGCAAATCAAGTAGGCAACTTATTTGTGGTGCATTGATTTATATTTGAAGTTTTTATAATAGTTTTAGATATGATTAATTTAAAAGGAATTCTATGAGCTTATGGCATCTTTCTGATACCTATTAATCATAATTTGCTTCAAATAAGAGATGGAGCTAATTTTGGAAAGAGCTTTGCATGTCTGTTGGAAGAAAGCTGAGCACCACCCCAGTTGAAAATGCTGAGTCATCTCTGTCTTAGAACTCTTTAATTTGAACTCAGCACAAAGCAGCAAGAGAACTAAATCTTAGAGGCACAAATTAAAATTATTTATTGAATGTTCCTTTGTGAACCACAGGATTTAGTGGGGAAAAATATTTTAAAACCATGGATCAGAGTAGATTTTCACAGAACACAGGTGCTGAGATGTTTGCAGTGACTTGAGGGACACACTGTTTTTGTTTGTCAAAAAGCAGCAAAGTTGAATAACTGTCAGTAACTCGTTTGAGGTATTGATGTGGCAGTGGGATGGGGAAGCAGGGTGATTTACACTTTGGAATCTGAGAGCCCTTCTGCAGTTTCAGAGATCTTCTGGCTTTTAAGAAGTCGGGTTGTTAGCACAGGCCTGAACCTCAACATAGTTCAAGTGGCGTCAATGGACTTGGCATCAATTTCTGCCCTTGTAGCCTTAAAAAATTTATTGGTGATTTTTTTTCTGGGACAGGACCAGTCTGTCACTTCTGAATGCTTGTTGCCTTGAAAGCAATAAGACTTTTCATCAGCAATAAAATCCAGATTTCTCTTGAATGTGTAAGTGATGTTTTCTACTAATAAATTCGTTCTGTAGCTCTTGTTGGCTGTTTTCCCCTCATACTATTGACATTTAATTAACATAGCACAGATTATCTCTTAGTAAATATGAGTGTGTTTATAAAAGCTAAATTGTCTTCCTGGTATGTTTCACTGAGTGGTAAAATTAATGGTTTTTATTTGTTCAGATGGTTCTTTGGCCCAATCAAACGAGCAGATGCCGAGAGACAACTGTTGTACCCTGAAAACCAGGAAGGAGCCTTCCTAATCCGAGAAAGTGAAAGTCTAAAAGGCGAATACTCACTCTCAGGTAAATCCTGGTTTTTCATCTGAAGCATTGTTTTAAAATCTTCTCTGGTGATATGGGCTTTTTCATCTTTGAGAACAATAAACTGTGGGCACGAAAATTAAATTAAGTTCATAATAATGTTGGGGTTTTTTTTCTCCCCAGGAAGTATATAAAGAAAACTTGGCAAAAGTAATTTGAGTTTATATTTTATAGACTTTGTTTATCAATTTACTCAGAACAGAAATTAACTTTTTTATGCTTAGCACTTTCAGTGTTCTAGCTGCCTTAATATAAATAGTATTTTCATGACCAAAGTATAAAAAAAAATTACATTAAAATTATACACTCTGAATAGTACACAAAACAAAAGGAAAAATAAAAGCATGTTAACAGATACCTGCAATTTAAGAAAAGGAAATTTCTGTTAGAGCTCACACTTAGGTCTATATTAGTTGTTTTCGGAGATAAAGTCATAGGAAGGTCTTTAAAGCTGTACTTTATAATCAGTGATGGTTCATTGAAGATTTCACTGTAAAAAAAAATATTGATGATGATGATGCATTTTGAAATGTATTTAAGTTCTTTATTTGAATCTGAATGATTATCAAATTAGGACACTTATTCATTAATAATTTTACTTACTCGCATCTAAGTACATCATGTTTTTTCATGCTGTAGATATTTGCTATTTTTAGATAGTAAATGTGGTTGTTCACTGGTTGTTTTCTGTGAACATTTCCCATCAAACTTGTCATACCACTCTGAGTCAGGAGTATAGTGTTATCCTTGAGACAACAGGGCTATACAAACCTCTAATGTGTTCTACCTATATTCATTCCAGAGCCAGGAAAGGCTTTTGATGTTTGTGAATAAACCATGAGTAGTCATGTGCAGAATTATGTCAATAAAAGGAGAGGCACCTTGTCCATATCCAGATTCTTTCATATTGACTCCTCTTTTGCCTGGACGATGATTCAGTTTCTGAGCATTGCACAGAAACACAGCTTAAGGAAATTTTGACCCGTTCTTCGTTTCACTTTCCCAATTATAACTAAAGTGTATGTACCTGCAATGTCTTGTGGTAATGTAAGGAATGCTTTTTATGTCCAAGACAAAGAAATATGAAATACAGGGAAGTTTATTGAAATAAATGTGATATTTACAGTACTGGGAGTGTTTACTTCACAGTTTTCAGTTTGCCCTCAAGGAAGTTGGTCCTTGCCGTGAAGTGCTTAAAGGAAAACTACCTTTAGCAAGGAATCAGAGCTCTGATTCCTGAGCTGTGACACAACTGACCCCTTTGTGTATACACACTTTCATCCAAGGTATTGGATATGTTACCAGGACTGTATCACAGACACAGACCTTTTAAAATGCTTTCTCTACATGTACCAATTTATTGCTGTGCTACATGGTTTCAGCTTCCTTCAAGTGCTGTTCATCAGATTTCACCCAAGGACTGGGCTAGACTGATGACAGGGTGGTGTGAAGGGAAGACAAGCCTGTATTATCCTCATAATGATGGCACTTGAATACTTGGCACATTATCAAAAATCTATGAAAAATCTTGCACCTGGGGGTAGAAATGCAAATGGTCTTTATTATTCTCCAACTATAGCCTTTTAGGAAAGATTTAAAATATTAGTTATTTATCCTATATCCTAACTACTTCTCTAACAGGAAAGTAGAAGTTTCATAGGTAAAATATGAGACACTCTAGAGAAAAATCCAGGAGAATGAAAAGAAATATTAGGCCAGCATTTGTAGTAGTGTAAGATCACCCTTTGATGCTGTTGTTTAGTTTTATTTTTTACAAATTTTGGATAGAAAACTTATTCCATCTGATCTAGTATATTTGATTCAATTATGAAAGCTTGTGAAATACATTTTTTTACATTTTTCTATAAGCATATTTGGGAAGAGGAAATTTGATGATGACTGAAATGAGCAAGATATGAAACCAACAGTGTGGGTTTGTTTGATTAAGGAAGGTAAGAGTGGCAATGGAGAAAATAATATGCACAGAGCCAAGGCTCCGGCTGCAGGAGCTGTAGCTGCAGCTCTCCTTCATGGAGACAAACATGGATTTTCCTCTAAAAATGTATGCATGAAATATATGTTTCACCTCAGATTTATTAAAAGTTTGTACTCTTTTAGGCAAAAAAGGGGATATAATGGAGCAATCTGTAGACAGTATTGGTGGAATCCTTTCCCAGTGCTGCTATATTTTTTAGCGGCATCCCAGTCGAACACAATTCATCCTTAACATGCAACTTCATCCCAAAGAGCTAAATATTATTTTCTGCTTACTGAATCGGCTGAGCTGAATGACATCTGTTTGTATTGTGCAAGCTCTTTTACTTCCAGCCTAGTGGCATACATCATGGCCTAGATGTTTTATGTGTATAATCTCATTACATACTGTCTACTTCTTGGAAAACTAGTGCATTCTAAAGCAAACAGTGAAATGGTTTGTATTGTGAGAAGCATTAGTAGGAAAGAAGGTTGTTTGGTTCACCAGGTACTATGAAGAGGGCAGTTTTCCAGAGTCTTTCCTGTTTGTGCCATCAGCAGGAATTATGAGACACTAAAGCTGAGGCAGAAGGATGCCTTCTCTCTCCCTGGTAGCTGATGCACGGACAGGCAGAAGTCACAACCTGATATTTTTGAATACATCCCTAATTTCTATTTCAATTTTTTTTAGTCCAGAAACATTAGCCTTCAAAAGTCCTGTCTTCTGTAGGTCTGCTTGATTTTGCTCTAGCTTTTATTGCTGTTTTGGTTTCATTACAGATAATGGCTTGATGAAAGAATGCTGCTTTCAAAATTAAGGTCTTTAAGTATATTTTAAAATTATCTGTCCAGCATGCCATTTAGGTGAAAAAGAAGTTGAAGAGGAAGATTTTTTTTTTCTTTTACCCATAAACTGATTTTATGATTTTTATACTTAATTTCATACTCATGTGTACAATGACATGCATGAGAGATATAATGTTAAATAAGGAGACTCTTAGTAAGTGATCTCCTTAGTAAGAAAAAAAAAAATTAAAATTCAATATTTAATGAAAATTAAACTTTTTACTTCTAACTTACCTTATTGGGAAAACTCTCAATTTTTAAGATTTGAATAATAAATAATTATTTAAATTTAAAAAAACCAATCATTTAGAAAAGTTTCTATCATTTGTGATTAGTGAAGTGGAAAACTCATCAAGCCAAATAGGCCACTGACATGTGTTACTATAAATTTAGAGTGTTCGACATTTTAAAAATAGGTTTTCCCATTTTAAAAATGCACATGTTGTCGACAGATTTTTATGTTGATGACTCCAGCATCTGGTGTGAAATGTATTAAATTTTAAACATGTTGGTGCCATCTTAGATGTTGCCTCTTTTTAATTAAAAGCAATAATTTAGATGTGCTCAGCTTAATTGAGTGTCATTGCCAATGATAGCAGGAAGCTCTGTACTTATCCCATCACTGAATAATGGTATCTGAAAGACTTATTGCATTAAATAACAAAGTAAATGGTTTGTGTTTCCTTCAGCTATTTTTTTCATGCTCCTGAAACTATACTGTGTGCTTTTCTCTTGAGTTCTGGCACGGGAAAAACAGGTAGTTGTTTGAGGCAGCAGACTCATAGAACTGGCAAAATCATGGCCATTCTAAGACGATGATTTTGGATCTGTCCCTGTACCCGTTCTGTGGTGGTGAGAGTGATCCCATGAGTCACCCTCCTCCCACAACCACTCTGGGCATGGAGACAGAGCAGAGGTGGCAGTGCTGCATGGTGAGGGCTGGGGGAGGACTCTTCACGGGAGCTGTGTTGGGACACATCGTTTTTGGCAGTAATGGAACGTTAGTGTCTCCATGATTTATTTGGTGAGTGCATTGACTCTGCTAATGCCACCATAAATTTTTGTGCCCTGGGGAATAAGTAGTAAATTATTTTATTCACACTCTTCAGGTGGCAAAATCTACTTCTGCTTAACCCAGTCATGTGAAGATGGATAGCTGGGAAAGGATAATCCTTCTGCTAGACTGAAACCATGTAGAAATCTAATGGGGAGCTGTAATTCTTTTGGAAAGGGCAAGCTGAGGAGAAAACCTCTGCAATCTTCAAACCCAGTTACTGTCAACCTGTGTGAAACTGAAGTTACAATCCTGTCCTGGCTAGCAGGCTGACATAGATGTAGAGATGACTGGCAGGGATTATGGATTGTCCTTTCCTGAGTGATATGTGCTCTGTATAATTTTGGCAGAGGACCCACACCATGCTGTGGAACTCCAGGTGTGTGTTGCAGGACTTATACAGCCAAACTCAGCCCTAAAATACAAGTAAACAACCCACTGTCAAATACTGTGCTAATCTCAGCTACTTATTGCAAGAAGAGACAGTATCAGTGCAGAAACTTTCTCCAGCTTCTCCACACAAATCACCACCCAACCTGGATGCTGCCGATCATAAGGCTTTGTAAAAGGCTCATTTAGGAAATTAGAGCACATCCTTCAAACCAGCTCTTGCATTATTAATATTCGCTGCTTCACAAGCAATAGTTATAATACTGCTAATAAATAAATCACGTAGTCAAACTACTATTACTTGTGATATACAACTGAGACTGAATTAACACAGTCATCTTGTTGGCCTTTTGTTCAAAGCATCATAAAGACTAATTAATTTGTCTGGATTAATTTTCCTGTGAACTTTGGAAAAATCATTACCTTTTCAGTCTGTTGTTACTGAATTACTCTTTCCTTTATTTTGCTTCAGCTCCATTTCCAAATGACACATCACAAAAACATTAATAAATTTTACAGGTAAAAAGTAGTAATTATGGATGCTAATGCAAAAAGAAATATAATTTGAAAAGTTCAATGTAGTATGGATTTGGTTTACAAATATTCCTGTCCTCGTGCAGAATCGTAAGTTCCCAGATTCCTAAAAATACTACCTGAGGTGGAGTATTTTGAAAAGCTCCTGTCTGCTCTCTGGTGGTCTTGGATGACAATTGCACAGTACCGTGCAAATATATGTGATCATCCACTATAGTACTTAAGGAAGGAGAGATTTCCTCTTTGATTTCATCACTTAGATGGTGAGAGAAATTATTCTTCCTATCAACTTTGCTAATTTTTGGGCAACCAATTTTATATTTTTTCTACATATGATATGTAACCATGTATTCTTCTGTTATTATAACCAAAGCCATTGCCAAGAGACATGCAGTGGTACAGTATAAAGAACCTATTTTCTAGGTTTATTGTGAAACACTGTTAATGTAAAAAGTAACAGCTGTGGAATTCTTTGGAGCTAACTCAGTTTCCCTTCTGTATGTAATATAAACCCTCTACTGCCCATTGAACATGGACAGTGATGTCTAAATAATGGAGGTTCTTGTAAATGACAACCACATAACCAACTTAATACCCTTACAGCTCTTCTGAACTGTCTTCTCTGATGATTCTGAGCCTGGTATTGCTTCTAATGATATTTCTTTGCAAAGATCTCTAAACCAGTGGTCTCCAACTGGGTTTTTTTTTTTGTTTTTTTTTAATGGATTGGTTTGTTCCTTTTTTTTTGAGGGGGTGTGTGTGTAATTTATATACATTTTTTGTCTGTTTCTGCTCCTATGCTGGTTCATGTCTAGCCCTAGCATACAGTGGCCCAGCCTTTTTTCCAACACATCTGAGTGCTCCAATAATCACAGGAAGGGACACTTTGGCTGTTATGAAATGCAGATAAGTAATTTATTGATTAAGGCACAACAGATTAGAATAAAAAAACATTCCTCAAAAATAAATTAACCAACTACCTGAAACAGAGCCTTATTCACCTGATTTTTGCATATTCCAAACATGCAAAAAATTAAAAAAAAAAAAATCTTGGACGATGTGAGTGCTTTTCAGAGAACTGTGGCTATGTGGAGAGTATATCTGTTTGCTCTAAAATGCCTGCCAGCCCAACAGCTGCTATTTGGAATGTTAACACTAAAATAAGGGAGGATAGGAGAAATATTAAAAACTGACTAAATTATTGCTGTCAATTAGATGCTTTTGGCTGGTTTTGGAGTCTTCAAAGACAGGAAACACAAACTGCATCACAGAAGATGTATATATATATACATACTTCTACATCAGTTCTTATGGTGGAGAATCTCCAAATCTGAATAGCTGAAAACTAATAGACAAGATGCATTAAGCTATCTGAACAATGGGCTTTGGTTTGAAATAGGCTTTTTATAGTTGTCATATCTGGAACTAAAGTAATTTATTTTAGGGCCCTTATAAATATATTTAGGAACATTATAATGATTTGAGTATAAATTATACTCACAGCAATAATTCCAGGACACTTAATATATTTAAATGTTTTTAGTTTTTGATGGTACATCTGTGAAGCACTACAGGATCAAAAGGATGGATGGAAGCTTTTTCTTAGCCAAAAGGAAAACTTTCAAATCTCTGGATAAGTTGGTTGACTATTATAGAAAGAACAGTGATGGCCTCTGCGTGTTGCTCAGACAGCCATGCCTCAAGGTAAGGAGGGGATGATACACTGTGCAAAGTATTTTTTGGGAATTAATTCATCAGATATCTGTCAGAAAATTTTGACCCCATATCTGCTTCTACCATTTCAGAATGTTAATGATCTGCTCGTTTTCAGGAAGTTCTGGGTAGTGTTACAGTTTCATTCTTCAGGTTGAAAAATTAATGATAAAGTACCATGCCATTTTGAAAAAAAAGTATTAAGTGTCTTGGGGGAGTGGTGGTGGGGATATGCCAAATCATGATTTATGAATACCTTTTTGTAAATATATAAGGAGATGAAATTTCCAACTTCATAACTCTAGCTGTCCATAAGTAATTACTGAGAAAAAAACACAAGGTTCTGGCAAACAATATGTCACTGTTCAAAAAGTTTGCTAGGGGGATGATTTTTAATTTTTGCTTTTAATGGCAGGATATTTTCTTTAATGTATTTCTTATTTCTACCAAAGAGCACCCAATATGAGAGTTGTATTTTATGTTCTCGGCTCACTTTATTGCATGTGTGTACTCTAAGGAAACATTATTTATATCTGTTCCAGCTTTACAGGACATAGATAACAATGATTTGTATATGTTGTTTAAAAAAATATTACAAGTCTCAATTATTGTATTATTTATTTTCTTTTACCAGATACAAACTCCTGCTACTTTTGATTTGTCTTACAAAACTGTCGATCAGTGGGAGATAGACCGACAATCTCTGAAATTGGTGAAAAAATTAGGATCTGGTCAGTTTGGTGAAGTATGGGAAGGACTGTGGAATAACACCACCCCTGTGGCAATCAAAACATTAAAACCAGGTATGTAAATTATTCTTAAATATTAATAATATGAACTATTAGCAAGAGTGTTCCTTTACTTTTTAAATGCTGCAGCAAAGATAGCCTATCTGTATATGCACTCATTCTTAAAATCGACACACCTAGACATAAAGATTAGTAAAGTTCTAGGTCCAGATAGTCTTTGGTATTTTGAATTTGGATTTTATACAGTTTTCTGTTTCTAGATGAACTGAATTAATTTAACATCTGTGTCACATAAAAAGGCAACTGCAACAAGGATTGTACCTGTTTTTTACAGCATTGTTTGTATGGAAATGCGTAACTATAGATTGAATAATCTGTAGGTGAAGTAATTGATTTACTAGCAGTTTTTCATTTGTAGGATTTTTCTAGTGATTAGGTGCTCTATAACAGTTATTTTTTTGTAATATAAAATATTTACTTTGCTAAATTTGCACTTAAGAAGTGTTTTAATCCTAGTATTTCTTGAAAAAGTTTTTCAAAATTTTTGATAAACACCATTTATACACACTATTTGCATGTAATATAAGACTGATATAATACAGCTTTTAGCATTTTTCTTAATGATGTTTCATTAACTTCAAGTAATTTGTGCATTTTCAATTGACAACATAAAATATCTGCCAGCAGATGGCAAGAACCACATAGATAAGAGAGGTAGCCTGGATGATAAACATGCTTTTTAAAAAGAGATAACAACATGAGCTCTGGATAATTGAAAAAGCTTGTGTTGGGCACTAATGAACCTGATTCAGGAAGCAGAACAGATTCAGACCTTTGATTCAGAATAACATCAATAGGCTTGAGCACTGCCTGAATGATCTCCTGAACAGGAAGGAATTTAAGCATATGTTTTGAGGCTCTCTTGTGTCAGGGTATCTTTTGTGTTTTGGGACATGCAAACTGAAAGAAAATAAGCACTTTTTAAAATTTTTTTTTTATTTTTAAATCTCTGCTAAATTGAAAATAGAAGACTCAGACTAAAGACCTTCTGTAATTCATATGAGAGACAATACTTTTTGCAGTAAACAGGTGCATCTCCCTAGTGACTCAGCAAACAGAAACCAGCTTGAAATCTCTTTTTCACTGGAATAAACATAAGACTCACTGCAAACTTATCACATATAGACTAGTACAGTATTATGGAAGAAACTCCTTCAACTGTGATTCCTTTTTGTAGTATCATAGTTCACCTGGGAAAAAGGGCTCAATTAATCAATACTTTTTCTATCTCAGTTTTTTCCACTCTAGTCTGACTCTTGCTAAGGTCAACAGCAGTAGTTTCACTGATTGCATGGTGGGTTGTATTGAGTTAGGGCAGACAGAAGCCCCAGCTGGATGCAGTGCTTGGATAGCAGCGAGTTTGTGACCTAACACTGTGATAAGGAAGCTGAGCATTACACACAATGTTGCTCAGAATGAAGATTTTGATTCCCAGAGCTGTCTTGATAAATTATGTAGTTAATGCTGAATTTCTTATCACTGTACTTTGTGAACTATCTCACTCTACAAAAACAGTTCAAGCAGTCACAAGTGTAAGCATTTAACCTTGTAGTATTACTTCTCCAGGGAATTATCCTCTTCTATACAGTGTTTTTCACAGTATAGTGAAAGGAATTTAGAGTGCCTTGCAGTAATCAGAACACTGGTTTTCCATTGCTTGTTCTCATTGTTACTCATGAGGAATAACACTTCACTAATTAAAGACAAACCACAATACCCTCACCCTAATCTGAGTAATAAATGTTTCCCTTTGTACTAATAAAATTTCAGCAAAGAGTAGGGTTGGCAATTTCATTCACCATAATATAAAGTTGAAGAATGAATGAAAAACATAATAGTTTATGAGTAATCAAGAAATACATTTTGTTGATGACTGAAGCTTCCAATATTCACATAAGCAATGTTTCATGCTTCAAGTGTAACACACTGTAAAATGAGCCTCCTGTTGCTTGGCTCAAAGATCTAAATCACTCATCTTTACACTGAGGGGGTGTATTTTAAACTACAGACTTCACTAAGCTGTTTGACAGTGTAGACTCTCTGGACAAGCGAGTCATCAGAAAAAACAGAGGAGTGTGTTAGACTTGAAGTGATCTGGCAAGTATAAGGGTCTGAGATGGAACGAGTTCTGCTAAAAAGGCTTTACCACCAAAGAAATTGTGAAAAATGGAACAATGCTCTTGTTACCAAGCAGGAGCAGGTTAATCAAATGTAATCACATGGTCAACAATAGAGAAGAGTGGAATGTAAATAGAATATCATAGATTTTTAGGCCTGAAGGCCAGAAAGGATTTCTGTTACTCTGGGTTTTTCTGTTGAGCATTATATTGCAGTGTAGTGTATCTGTTCTAGAATATATATAGTCATAATACTTTGCTGTTATGTGCCATAACTTGTCATCCCTCTGCTGAGATTAGCATTTATATTTAATCAAAACACAGCTTGTTCTTGACTACACAATAATGAGGAGTCCTCTAGTCCTAAGATGAAAGCACTGTAAGAATGTGCACCTAATTTCACATTTAAATTTGCCTGATGTCTTCTCTTTAACCCTTTCTATGTCTTCTTGTAATAAAATAAAAGCCTATTTGAATGTATTAATTTTTCTGTCCATTCTGGAGTTAAATGCAGAGTGGGTTGAACCAATTTTCAGTTGTCTTTAGAAAGGCTAAGTGCAGTTTCTTGTTATAGAGTATCCTTCTCTTTTCCCAAACATTTGTTTCTGTATTTAAACTAATCTCTAGCTATCGCTACTAAAAGGCTTAAAACCAATGATGCTAATGGCATCCTGGCCTGTATCATCAATAGTGTGGCCAGGGGGACCACAGCAGTGATTGTCCCTCTGTGCTCAGCACCAATGAGGCCACATCTCAAATCCTGTGTCCAGTAGACAGCAGACAACAGTAGACAACATTGAGGTGCTGGAATGTGTCTGGAGAAGGGCAATGGACCCGGTGAAGGATCTGAAGAGTAAGTCCTATACTGAGTGCCTGAGAGAACTGGGGTTGTTTAGCCTGGAAAAGGAGACGCTCAGGGAAGATCTTATCACTCTCTACAGCTGCCAGACAGGAGGTTGTAGTGAGGTGAGGGTTGGTGTCTTCTCCCAGGTAACAAGCAATAGGAGAAGAGGAAACAGTCTCAAATTGTGCCAGAGGAGGTTTAGATTGGATATTCTGAAATTTTTTTTCATGCAAAGGGTTCAAACTGGAACAGGCTGCCTGGGGAACTGATGGAATTCTCATGCCTGGAAGGGCTCAGAAGGCATATGGATGCCTGGGGTCAAGGTTTAGTGGGGGACATGGTGCAGCGCTGGGTGAATGGTTGGACTCCATGATCTTGTTTCTTTCTGAAACTGTTTCTTTCAGAAATATTGATGTGCAGCATACTAACAATGTTTCCCCTCTTTTTAGGCATCTAGCATCTCAGCTATATCAGAATTTTTTAATAATTAGCAGGGAAAAATAAGCACTCCCATATCGGATAAAACATATTCTAGATGAAAAATGCACATTACAATGAGAAAATAGCATGCTATTAAATCAGATTTCTTTATATTGATTGTAAATTCTGGACTCTAGGAATCCAAAAATCTTAAAACAGCTTCCTCCCTGCCACCTTCTTCCTGGGCTTAACTTCACTCCTGAACTCGCTACCTCCTCCTCCACTGTGATGCAGCTTGACAGGGCATGAGGGTTGTGGTTAATGCATCACATGTTGTCTCTGATGCTCCTTCTGCTTCAGAGGAAGGGCCCCTCACATTCTTTTCCTGCTCCAGCAAGGAGTCCCTCCCACAGGAGAGTCCTTCACAATCTTCCTCAGTTTGAGTTCTACCTGCGGGCTGCAGTTCTTCACAAACTGCTCCGTAGGGGTCACTTCCATGGGATGCAGTGCTCCAGGAGCAAACTGCTCCAGTGTGGGTGGTATAATCCCCATTTGTAAACTTCACTAGCATCAAGAAAAAGAATTCTCCAAAACAAAAGCAAAACACCATAATCATAAAACCAAAGTCAACAATTTGCACACAATCCACCCCTTGTCCCTCCAGCACAATCATAACTGAAATTCCCAGAGCTTATTCCACTCTTTGCTCTCAAATATTGTCAATATCTTGCCCATTATTCCTTTTACAATATGTTCATCAGTTTGACCACAAACAAAGAGAAGTAGTAATGTTGCTTTTGTTGAGATAATGATGCTTTCCTTCAGATAATTAGCTTATTTGTTCACTGGTTCCCTTGTCTCTGCTTTGGAGACATCTGTGACATTTTACCAGCCACAATCTTAGCCATGAATGAGTGAATGAAAAAACAAAAACATAAGAACATCTTTGCCTTAAGGAACATCCCTGACACTTGAGCTCTTGACCCACAGTTTTCAAAGAGGTGCAAGAATCAGTAGATAGGAAAACAGTCTAGAAACCAGCAGTTGCTCTTTCTAGCTTTGACTCTGCACAGCACTATCTGGATGCAGGTCCCTGAACATGTCATTTCACATTTCTCTTTTTATTCCCTCACTGAGACACTGGTTTTTTTTCTATATTAAGTGAAAATCATTGCAGCAGGGATTTGCACTTTGTCCTATGTTGAGTGTGATGGATTTTCTAGAACCTATTGTCTGGGCTAACTTGCTTCTCCAGCTGTCAGCATGTGAAGCAGACATCTATCATCACCAATTAATTGTATCTGATAAAGTTCCTTATCCCTGTTGAAGCTGATGGATACATTTGTCATGATCATGTTGTAAAGCATCTCCTGAGCTTCTCTCTGCATGGAAAATGTCCAAGCACGATTTTTTTTTTTTCTTTTTTTCAGGAGCCTTTTCCAAAACGGTGTCTGGGTTGGTACTGTCAGTGGAGTTTATAATAACATTTTCAGCTATTTAATTTGTCATCTCCTTAATGCATATGCAGTGTAAAAATCTTTGCACTCAGGGAAGTGCCGTGATTTCCCTGAAAAAAAGAAGAGATTTTAAAATTTAATTTAATTCAGTATGTGGCCTTAGGCTGACTTGTAAGCTTACTTCTGTAAGGTGACAAAGCTGCTTAAGAAGAGACAAAAACATATGTTATTCATCTGTTAATGTGAATGGGCTATTTTAGTCTCTTGTGTTGCCAAATAATTAGTTTTTAATGTTATTTCTTTATTACTCATAAACTTCTTCAGAAGATCATAGTTATATGCTTAATGCAGTCTCCACATAAATTAATTTTCTGTGAATTTTACTTAGAGGATTAGGTTCCTCTGAAGTACAATAATACTTTGAAGCAATTTGAGGAGGTTTATTGAAAAGTTATAAATAAAAGGCCTTATGATGGATTTATCAAATATTTAAGGACCATTTACATTTAGGCCGGTGGAATCTGGAAAATAACTGACCTTCCTCTCTCACTCATTTCCAGGTTATCAGTGTTTATCTTAGAATGTGAAACTTCTTCAGATCTAGACCAAAATATTTTGAAAGAGAAGTTAATCAGAACTGAGATATCTGTTTTAAGTAGGCTTAAGTTAGAGGCGATTCCTGGCAAAGCAGCACAACATAGAACATCTCAAAGAAAGAGATTCCAACATTTTGTTCTTAAGAATGAGTTTGACACTTAGAATAACATTTTCCATTCAAAAAAACAGATTATCAAGACGGTATTTTCTTCAGGTCCTGATAAATCTACTCCCAAACTGGTATCTTAGTCAAAAGAAGCCTTTACTTGTTTCAGTAAAGGCTTATGTTAACAGATCGTTGTATGACCACGTGGTTGCTACTTACTGTAACCTGCTCTTTATCCTGTATTTACCACTAACAGGTGAAATTCATATTTCATTAAAACCACACATATTCAACTACAAGCTAAACCCCCCTCAGTTATCTGAAAGTCCAACACATCCATGTGGCATGTGTTTCCTTCCTCAAAGGGATGTACTGTAAATTCTTTGCCACTATTGTGACAAGTTTTATCCAACTAATTTGTATCAGGCATGTTTGGCTGCTTTTAGAGGCAGTTTTTAATTTGCTTATTCAGTTGCTGAAACATAATCTTAGGCAGAACACTCACAAAGACACTTTTAAACTTTCTTCTTATTATTAAATCCAATATAAGATCTACAGGGCTATGGGGGGTTGGGGCGCTGTCTGCTACTTTTACTATTTAAAGCTATAAACTAAGTAAAACTGAACATATGCTCTTTAAAATATGCAGGAAAAGCTTCATTATATTTTTCTGGGTTTTTATCATTATTGTCACTGTTATTTGCTTTTACAGTGTAGAAAAGGATTTGCAGCTATTCAGCTCATGGAATACTTCCTTCTTGATCAATTTATTGAAAGTTAACATGTGTGAAAAACATGTTGCTTGGTTTCAGTTTATTGGAAGAACTTTATAGCATGATTAAATGGAGAAATTCCTTGTAGGCAAACTTAGATGGCGGGAACAAATCAGACTGTCAAATTCTATGGTGTGAAGAAATCCTGTATAATGATGCATAGAGGGTCCATGATTTGGTAGACCCTAAGTGAGCAAGTAGTTTATCCTTTTTATGATCAACTTGCCAAATTTTGGCAAATCATGTCATGCTGATGCTAAATCATTAGTCATGCTGATGTATTTGTTTTTGGAGGCAGAATGCTTCACACCCTGCAGCTTCTCTCTAGATTTTAGATTGATTTTTATGGCTCTGCAAATGGGGCAAAATATTAAATCAATATCTAAGTGAATCCAAACCCTATAAAGTCAACTACTCCTAGACTTTGATTTGTTTTTTGGGTTTTTTTGTTTGTTTGTTTGTTTGTTTGTATTTTAAATCTAGAATTAGTGGAAAGTTCAAGTAAATCTGTAAACATTGTGCTGTTCTAAACAAGAAAAGGATTTGGAGTATACATTACAGATATTTTGGGTTTACTCTCTGTTATAATCTCTGCTTTATCCAGACCAGGTGTGATAATTTACTCTTTGTGCAGGTCCCCACTTTCCTCTGACAGTGACTAAAGAAAATGAGTATAGCTTATATCTGTTGAGGAGCTGTATTATTGGCTGCTTGCCTTTTATTATTGGATGGAAATCTGTAAACTTTGACCATTCCTCCTAATGACATTCTATAGAGTCTCTCCAAATTGGCAATATGGGATTGCCAAGGGAAGTATGAGGAAATGGAAGTAAAGAGTACCTCTCCCCTTTAATGTAATCTTTGGTCTCCCAAGTAGCAATGTCAAGTGGCTCTTTTTTAATAAAGTCTATGTAAGGAACATTTGTGAATCATTCCTCTTGTATTGATGCAAAATATTGTGTATTATTGATACAAAATCATATACCATTACTATGTTTTGGGAGACAGGCTGGGACATTTTTCAGGAGGAGACATTCAAGGTAGGTATTGGGTTAACAGCTTGACTCTCTAGTTCTTTTTGTAGAACAGATTTTCTGTTGAAATTTTATTGCTGAGTCATTTAACATCTGCCAAGAATTTAGCTTAATTTAAACATCTATGTTTGGAAGAGAGTAAAACTCCCAAATGAACCTTATAGGCTACCTAATATTAAAATCTCATAAAGACTCTTACTCTTGCAGCCTTAGCTTCTCAAATTACTTGGTTTGCTTACTGAGTAAGATGAGTTTGTTTTGAAACATGACATAGAGCAGAATAACTTGGATAACTGGATATTTTCCTCCCCAGTCTTAAAAATAATTTTTTAAAATTAAAGTATTTTGATTTGGGAGGAAGGAGACATTTCAGTACTTGAATAATTTCAAATTTGTTTGTACAAGCATTTTGAAAGAGATATTATTCACCAACTTCCACAAACATCTGACAATATCTGATTACTACTGGATCATTCATCTAGAAATCTTCACTTATTTATTTGTGCGTGTTTCCCTAATCAATCCCAGATTCAGGATATAGGAGCTTTAATCCTACACTTGCCATGACTTTAGTTTCTTGTGCCATTTCTGATTGATTCTTTGACATAGTTTCTGCATTGGTTCACTACGTATGTGAATAGAACTAGAGATGTTATGATCTTATGTAACATTTAAAAAGTTGGCATCATTTGCTGTTAGGACGCTTTGGTATTTAAGACATTGTAAAATTAATGTTACATCTTTGCATACATTGGTGTTTCTTATAAGATTGCTATTGCATGATCATTATAAACAGTTGGTTTGTATATATAAAATTCACACATCTCTGCATATGCTAAACTGATTTCAGTACTTTCAGGCTTTGATTGGTGAAACTGAAAATATAGTGCAACAAGTTTTTATTGCAGCATTAGTTTTCTCTCAGAAATTTTATGTTCATTACCTGGACACTCTCACCTCAGTTGCCAGTCCTTTTGTTAACCAGCTGTTTGTTTAAAGTGTGTACTTCAACATTCCAGCCTCACTCTTTTTTTTCCTGTTTGGGGGAGGCCTGGGGGTGGTTGATTTTAGCCTTTATATTTCTGGTGGCTGGGATGCATATGTTCTCTGTCCCTATGCAGCTGGCATGTTTCACTCATTAACTGTTTGTTTCAGCTGCACTGTCTGTTTTCTGTGGGAACTGTGAAGGTTTGAGATGCTAAAGTACTTTCAAAGACAGAAAACAATATCAGTTACTCCCTTAAGATTGCTGGGTTGGTAGAAAGCTCTTTAATAACCTCAGCTTATGTTTTGTTATATGCTGTTGTTTCAGGTTCAATGGATCCAAAAGACTTTCTGAGGGAAGCACAAATAATGAAGAACTTGAGACATCCAAAGCTTATACAGCTTTATGCTGTCTGCACTTTGGAGGACCCAATTTATATTATTACTGAGCTGATGAGATATGGAAGTCTTCTAGAATACCTTAAAAGTAAGCAAATTACTCTAAACTCATTTTAAGGGTGCTGCAGTTTAGAAAATACACTAGCATAAGAGATAGAAGTAGAATACCCTGGTTTAATGTAACAGCTGCATTATTTGTCATGTGTGGGGGTAAAAAAAGTGGGAAAAAAGGTTTATGAATTTTTGACATGACAAAATATTTGAGAAGTAGGAAAGAATTGCATTCACAGTCTGATTCTTGCCTTATAATGGCCCATATTTTTTCATCCAGTTCTATGAGTAGATGGGAACATACACAAATGAATAAAGATGTAAATATCCAAAAGGATAGGTCATAATATCTGACATGAAATAGAGGCACTTCCACAAAAACTGCCTAACAGCTTTGCAAACTATTACGAGTCAGGGATAACTTTTCACTACCTATTTGTCCCTTGCCTATTTCATCAGGGCTTTTATCGAAGCAGCACTTCAAAGTGCTCTTTTGAAGGCAAATAATAATTAAAAATAAAATTGCACAGTCTGGAACAGACTAGCATAATGATTGCACTTTTAAGTTCACTCCTGTTATTGGGAAATGCTTGATTCTAGTGTTCTTACCCATTTTCAGTTTAGCAGATGTCTGTGAGATGGTAAATGTCTTTAAAACTGTAATGATTACTTGAAGACAAAATGTTTGCCATGGTAGTCATGCTGAATTTCTTCTCTGTTTTCATCCCTTAAAGCAAAACCCTATGTAACATAGACAGCATTTACCATGGCACATACCTTGCTCCATCTTTTCTGCAGAACCATTTTTAAATGAGGGTTTGTCCATGCACAATTACAGCCAAAGAAATCTCTGACACAGACGCAGCCCTACCAGGAACTCCCTAGAGTGGGTCTGCCATGACCTTGGGCCAGATCATCCAGGTTTGTAGGCATTTGTTGCCCAGAGGTAGCAAGGCACAATTTCCTTTAAATTCTCATATTTGGTGCCTTTGCGTGCAGACTGCAGTTTACCTGATTGAACCTGGCCCATCAGGAAATGATTGCTGCGCATGGAAACATTTATTTCACTGGAGAAATAGCTCTGAGAAAGCCAAGATGAGTCACAGCTATTGCAGAGGTGAAAATTAGCCTGTTAGTGTGCAGAGAGTAAACATGTCCAGAGCACATCAGTGCTAGAACCTGTCTGTGGATCACTTGCCAGCATATGCACAGCACCCTGCTCCTTGCTGAAGTGCTCACTTCTGTAGCTCTTCATCAGAGGCTGTGGAAAGTCAGTTGTTTTCTAGGCAGCCATCAAGATATCCATGAAAATATCCAGTTGAAATCCAGCCTAGTGGTATCCCTCCTTGTCTGATGGCTGATGCACAGGGAGGTGCACAGAACTAAGGTGGAGGCAGAGATCCACAGACTCTGATAGCTACTGTGGTCAGAGAAGTCATTGCTGTCAGTGAGACTAGTAAAGAAAATGATTTGAAGCTTGTATAGAGCTCTGTGACTGGAAGTGATCCATATCAGCTGGAGAGCACAGCTCCTGATAAGTTTTCTTGAGATTCAGACTCTGCAAGAAACAGGAAAATATTTTCAGAAGGCTTCTGTCTCTGTGTGCACAATGGGTAAATAGGACAAACTAGAGCAGAGGAAAGTCCAAAGATATTCTTTGTTCCTATTTCCCTTCTGGAGCTGCATGGTATGCTTTTCCAGCTTTAAAAGTCCCTGATATTTTATTCACACTTACTATCACATTTCCCCATAATGGCAGCTACTTAATCATGATGGACATGTGATTTCCCCATGCACACTGTAAATGTACTTTGGGAGAGTTCTTGATGAGCACTGCTATGCAGAGTTATTATTCTCATACCAGTATGAGAAAAATGCACCTGAAAACTTTTCTTTGTTATTGGAAGTGAATGAAATTGTCATAAATGTATGAGTGCTTTTATAAATTCTGAAGGACCTGGGGCTTTTTCTGGCAGATATGCAGTCTTGAAGTTCAGTGAATTATTGTGGAGGCAATGCCCTCACTGGAGAAAGTGCCACTTATTTATTTTTCTCTTTTTTTACTGTCAGATGTCTGTCAGTGAGAATATTTTCCTGTCTTTTCTATATGAGCGATTGTGATAGATTGCTTAGAACAGGGTGCAGACCCCAAGACTTCTTTAATATTTTCTCTAATAAATTTTTCATATGAGGTTGAGGGTTTTGTCAAAAAATATTACTAAAAAAGGACATGGAGGTGCTACATTTTCTTTATCAGTTAAAGAAGAATCTATGGGAAGATTTTATAAATTCAGCAGTCGTGCCTGATTTTGAGTGTGGAAGTTGCAGAAACATATCTATATCTATCTATCTATCCATCTATCTAGCTATATATAAACTTAGAGCAGCCTTCCAGTACCTAAAGGGAGCCTACAAAAGTGATGGAGAGGGACTTTTTACGAGGCTGGGTAGTGACAAGGACAAGGAGGAATGACTTTAAACTGAAAGATGGTAGGTTTGCGTCAGGAACTCCTTAGAAATTCTTCACTATGAGGGTGGTGAGGTACTGGGTTACCTAGTCCAGAGAAGTTGTGCTTGAACTTGTATGCTCTGTTTGGCCCTGCCTGGGGTTTTGGAGGCATAGTAAGAAATCTTTGAGGCAGACATACATGATTCACACTTCAGATCCCAAAGAGACCTATGATTTAATTCTCTGTCTTTGTAAGTTGGTTCTGAACTGCAGCTGGAGCTAAAGAGCTAAAGAAGGGAAAGCTTTAATGAGGAGCCTCAGCTGACCAGGAACTTCTGCACAGAGAGAGATCATCCAAGAAATACTGCAGCATCCAGGACAACAATGGCCTCTTCCCCTCCTTCAGCCCATGGGCTAAAGGCAGTAGGTCAGCCCAGTCGGGTATTCCAAACAGGCCCTAATGAAAGAAATGGTCTTTCAGCTGCCACTCCAGTGTTAGAGTTGGATCTCATCCTTGTCCTTTAGCACGATGCACCTGAGTGTCCTGCAGAGAATAAAACAGGGAGGGTTTAGCAGTTCTGACTCCTATTCTGCGCTGAAACAAGTCATTAAACATGAGGCTGGTGAGTCCCATATTTGTCCTGTGGCATTGCCTTATTTTGACTCTTGGAGCAAGCTTAAGTCAGGCTGTCCTGGAGCAGCAGCAGACCAGTGACAAACCTGCGCTCAATTTTGTTGGTATCCTTATGTGATCTCACCAGCAGGTAGTTCACAACACATACAGATGCATGTGAAAGGAAATATTTAAAGCTGACTGACATAGGTTAACTTCCAAAAGTTAGTACTAGTACTAGGGCCAAGAATTAATGCAAGAAGATTAAAAACATTTACACATTTAGTTATTTTCTGATTAAATACAACATGAGCATCATTTGTGGATTTATATCTTTGTATAGCAAGATGAATTATAAATGTTGATGCCTGCCATTTATTAGAACTGAAAATATTCAGTGTTTTATTATTCTGTGGACTGAGTGGATTTTCACACAGCCCAATTTTTGTCTCTCTCGCTTTTAAAAGTCCAGCCAGGATGAAACATATGTGTAGGAGAGGAAAAGACATTCTGAGTCAACAATAGAAATAAATAATCCTAATTTTAATTGGCTGGTTTATCATGACAACAAATTTAGCCTCAAAAAGAATATAGAGTATGACATATACAGGAGAAATTTAATTTTTTTTTTTTTGCCTCATTATGACAGAGCACCCAGATGAGTAGAAAATTCAAGGCCTGAAGATTGCAGAATAGATTAGTAAACAATGACATTTCACACTCTTCATAAGGTGGGCTCACAAGATTGCATCAAATAAAATATCAGAACTGGAGAACGGTATTTAAAACAATGCTCAGGCACACTATCACTGCAAATCAATCAAAAAATAAAAAAAAAAAAGAGTGAGAGAGAGAGAGAGAGAGAGAGAGAGAGAGAGAGAACTGCCACCTACAACTTTTATTTCTCTCTAACACAGAGGCAGTAAGTAAAAGTCTCCAACCTGATGACAAAGAACTACCAATAAGCCTAGCAGCAAGGATTCCGCTTTTTGATATTAAGGTTCTGAAACAGAAAATTGAAATGGTTTTGAGTGTTTGAGGCTACAGAAGTAGAAACCCATGCTTCAGTGCTGCAGCATTTAGAGTTGGGTGGCAGTGGTCCTTGAATGTAACACTGAATTGATTCATGAATGATTACCTCCTGGTTTAAATTCCTGGCATTGAGTAGGTTGGTTAGCTGTCCCCAAAATGCCACAAAGGCCATGAGTTTGTAATCTAATTGTGTTATACTCCAATGCTTTTTTGTTTTGTTTTGTTTTGTTTTGTTTTTGTTACCTGTCTTACAATTTTTGGCTGCAGTTTTTCATGGCCTAAGACTTTCCTTCATTGTGGAGGCAAGTGGCTCAGCTCAAAGTTCTTCTACTGCATTGTTTGAACAATCATCTTTCATTGCCAAAACTCAATTTCTGGAATTTGCTTATCTTAGGGTGGTGGGAATGACAATAGTTCAAAAGGTTCCAATGGAGAAAGAATCAGCTTGAAAGCATTTCAAGGAGTCTTACTGTTGAGTGACGACAACAGAGATAACAGCATGAAGCAGTCAAGTGGACTGGAAAGTGAAAATGAGTTATACTTGACAACAGATGCTATTTTTTCTAGTCAGAATCATCAGAGAACAGGGAACAAGGATAATTCTGTGCTTTTCCATCTTCAGTCAGCTATGGCTACAGCCACTGGGTATTGACATTAACTCTTACAGTGTGGAACAGTTTTATAAACCTGTCAGGAAGGTGCATACAATGTTACTATCAGTAGGTAAAAGAATTTTTCTTTGAACTGTGTCATCAGCTCCTTCCTGGCCTATATTAACTCCTTTAGTATTTAGCATTTAGTACCTTCTCTTTTAGAGAAGATGGGACAGGCATTGTTAGTTACTGGGAAATAAGTAAAGTCATTCACTAGTCCCTGTCATTTGGCTGGGCTGTTATTTCATTGTATTGCATGGTTTGGCTTATTTGTGTTGGCTTTTTGAACCAGTCAGGTTTTCAGCTATTTATGTCTGAAATCAGTTTTTTATTCTTGTTCTCATGTTGTTCTTGTCATCTACTTTTTAAACAGAAGATGGAGGCTCTCAAATCTCCCTGGCACATCAAGTAGACATGGCTGCTCAGGTGGCTTCTGGGATGGCATACCTTGAATCTCAGAACTATATCCATCGAGATCTGGCAGCCAGGAATGTTCTGGTTGGTGAACACAATGTTTACAAAGTAGCAGACTTTGGACTTGCCAGAGTTTTTAAGGTAGGTTGTGAGAGGGTTAATTATCCCTGCTTTTAACTCTGGAGAGCAAGGTGGAAGAGGCTAACTAAGGAATTAATTAGTCCTGAATTGATAGATTCAGGCAGAGGCAAGCCCAGGGAGAACAGGACCTATAACATGTTCACTTGTATTTCTACCTGCATTATTCCATGCAAGGTTAGAAGTTGTCCTGTGCCTTTGTGTCAGTCTGAGGAATCCCCGTGTCTGCCACCCAGGAAGGATCCTGGCAAGCAATACACTTTCCTGGACAAGCCTTATCCACAGTGTCTGCAACGTGGAGAGGAATGATGGAAAGATTATACACCTGGGCCTGTAAGGGAAGGCATATAAAAATGTATTGACATATATTCTCCCCTTGTTCATTTCCCCACTGCCTCCATGATGCTTATGATTGCAGGCAGTAATCTTAGAAGGACTATTCCTCTCCACAGCTAACAGGAAAGTTCATAAAGTGAGCTCTCAAAGCTTTAAATCAGATGCAGTCACAAATTGTTTGCCACTGCAGGTTTTGGTTTTTTTTTCTCTAGTCCTTGAAGGCAGAGAATGCCAAGTATCACTGACCAAAGTCTCCCTATGAAAGAGCTGTGGTTTAGAAATGAGATTTCCTACCTCTTAAAAATATTTAATCAGTCTTGAAAGATTTATTTTGCAATATTTTATGGATTTCAATATGAAATCCATAATTTCTGAGTCTCTGTTTGCTTGGGTTTTATTATTCATTTGTGTTCTTGCACTGAGAAGGAAAACCAGAAAAAAGTCTTCTGTTTCTCATTTTGTTTTTCCATTCAACCAGCAGAAATTGAAGTTCATAACAGAATTGGATTTATTACACACTAAATTGTAGAATAATGGCTTCACAAAGTCATCAAGGGACTTTAAAAATCCTTTAAATTTAATTTTTATTCTTCTAAATATGCATAAGTTCATATTACAAGTTCTTTAACATTAAAAAAAATATAATCTTTTACATGAACAACGCTCATAATGGATACTTCTTTTCTTTATAAAACTGATCTTTACCTAAATACTCAGTGATAGAGTTATTTGGGCAGACTTTCTTAGGAATATTTTGTCTCCTAAGCCAATACACTAACAAGGTCACATACAAAGGATGAAGAGTGAGAAAGGAAATCTGTACTTTTACATATGTTATTTAGTTTAATGAAATAATTTCGTGTTCCTGAAGATAATTGTTATGATCAAGATGCCAACTGTATAAGTATAGAGATATAAATCAATAACAACCAGTATTTTCAAAACTACTGAGTATTTCAGCTGGGAAACATACATTCTGTATCTAAACAATCACAAAAACAAAATCTGGTACATATATATGTGGATTTGCATGTGAAAAACTTGACCAAGGCTTAGGTGTGACTTGTGTACACTAAATTACATGTAGGAATTAAAGAGAGAAGAAATATTCTCAAAATTTACATATCTGTGAGATAAACTTTTAAGGAGATTATTCTATTAATTTACAACTCAACAGGTTTTTTTTTTTTGTGCCTTTCACACCTACTTTACACTAATTAGCTCACTGGAAACTAATATGTTAATTTGAATCAGTAAGAGCTTATTCTTTCTTCCCCAAAAATCTGCTTAAGCAACTGTTATCAGTCAATGGCTCTTCAGCACCACAATAAATCACAGAAGAAAGGTTCTGAAATTCATTAGCTCTTGCTTTTGCTTTGTCTCTTTACTGCAGACCAGACATGGAGACATTTGGTCTCCAGTGTCAGCGGGATGCTTGCACTGTCACTCCTGACAGACTTTTGAAATCTTGTATGCCAGGTCCAGAATTCACAGTAGCAAGTCATAATTAATCAGGAGCCACGCCAATGCTGTGTTCTTGCCTAAAATGATAAATGCTTAGAAAAGCCTCTGGTGAAGCTTCTATAGTTTTCAACTACAAAGCTGGATCCAATTGTAGACTTCAGAAAATGGGGACTTACATGAAAAACAAGAGTTTGGGTAAAAGATTCATCATCACTTAAGCACATGATGAGCTTAGATGCTTAAGTGCTTTGCTGAAGCAGATCTGAAACCAGGCTTGCTTCGTTTTACCCGTGACAGGTAGAAAACGAAAAGGTATATGAAGCTAGGACTGAAACAAAACTCCCAGTGAAATGGACAGCCCCAGAGGCAATTCGCTACAACAGATTCAGCATTAAATCAGATGTCTGGTCATTTGGGATACTTCTGTTTGAAATAATTACCTATGGGCAGATGCCTTATACTGGTAAGTACTTTTACCTGAAGAATTATGTCTAATTTTTTTTCTTGATTTCAGAATGACACAGAAAAAGAAAGTTGAATGCTTGTACTATGGGCATGTTAAAGAGTTAAAACTTTAAAGAGAGGAAGAGGATTGTTCAGATGAGGTCTATTTAGTGGGTCAGATCTTCTGGCTTCTCCAGGCGCCCTGGCAGCTTGCAAAGGCTGTAGTTAGCACACATTCAAGCTTCCTCTTGCTGGAGTCAACCTCCACTGCACAGGCACTTAAGCTGGCTATTTTCCCCCATCATCAGATCAAAGATGCTGATTCTTGGAATGTGAAAAAGGGAAGAAATAAAGGAAGAGTTTTTTATTCCCCAACTTGTCCTTTTAAATTTATTTTTTTTAGTATATCTCATGGAATGATAGATTATATGTGAAGTGCTGAACAAGCACTTCAGGAAGAAGGTGTCTGAAAAATAAATAATAATGCTTTTAGCCCCTTCCTTCATATTTGATTGTTGGAGTGAAAAGTCTTCATAAAGGAAAGGATCTCAAGAATTAAATGATTAAAAAATAAAATTTAACCAACCTCAGAAGCAGATATAGTAGTCTGAGAGCAGCTACTACTTCTAGTACTGTGAGAAATGCTCAAGGAACTGTGGCTCCAATAACACAAGATATCAGTGAGATGACTGTGACTCATTTTGTGCTGGTGAGTAGAACACAAGGGAAGGACTAAAGGAAAAAAAGTTATGTTGTGTCTGTACAGGCCTGAGGGATGGTGTGTTTGCCATAAACTACATTTCACAGGGTCCTAAGCTGATGTTTTCTGTAAAAGGAAAAAAATATTTTGCTTTTTGATTCCCATCCTCACCTTCTGCAAAATTGTTCTGAAGAAAAATAAGCAAAGCAAAATATCCTGAAGACTTATATAAACTATAGGTGTGTACATATGGACACACACACACATAAATGAATCATTTTAGTATAAAAATATGTAACCTCTTGGATCTGGATATTATCTGAAAATCCATTCAGTATTCCTCATTTGCAAAGGCATAGTTTATCTGTATCTTGAAAGTAGAAAATGCCATTTTGCTATGGCTATTTGCTTACTTGGTATTACTTTCAGGAGTTTGTTCTCAGTAATCAGTTAGAAGAGGTTTTGTTGATTTGTGGTGGCAGTGGAAAATGTGCAGAGGAAACACCATTCAGAGATCTAGGGAAAAGAAATTTACACAATTCAAGATTTAATTTAAAGAGTAAAATAATGGAAGGGAACAGGACAATAATCTTAGTATATAAAGGTGTGGCGAAGAGAGGGGAATGGTTTCTTCTCTCTGACTGGTGGTGATGGGGCAGGGAGGATACCATTGCCCAGCTGCCCTCAGGGAAGCCCAAGGCTGACTTTAGGAAAAAGTTTCTAAATGTGAGGAAATTTCAGCAGCAGGTCAGGTTTTATTAGAAGATTTTGCAGTCACTGAGACTAGAGACATTTAGGAACTATTTAAGTTAAATAGATGTCAGAAAAAATTTGACAAACCTGAATGGTGGAGTAAAAGCCTTGCTACTAGACAAACCTATTTGCGATGTCTTGCAGCTGGCACAACCAGGGTGAGGTGGTTGGGAAATGTTGTAGGTGGTTTTTAATTGCTGGTAAGCAGTAAGAGATGAGGTCCTATCCCTCAAATTGTTCCAGGCCAGGCTGGAAGAGGCTCTGCTACCTGGTCTAGTGGAAGGTATCTCTGCTTATGGCAGGGGTTTTGAACTCTGTGATCTTTAGTCCTTTCCAATCCAAACCATTCTATGGTGACTGCTGAAGAGAGAAGAATACACAGCATCCGTAAGCAGCTCCTGAGTAGCCTGATGAACTCATTTCTTGGCTTGCAGGTCTGCCGGGATACCAGGTGATCCAGCTGCTGGACAATGGGTACAGACTTCCTCAGCCAGAGGCGTGTCCAGCGCCACTCTACGAGATGATGCTGCAGTGCTGGAACGCAGAGGCTGATGGGCGGCCAACCTTTGAGGCCCTCAGCAAGCAGCTGGAGGACTACTTTGACACTGAGCAGCCTATTCCTTTGCCTAAGCCCAGCCCATATGACTTGAACCCTGAGGATGCTCCTGAGGGTTATATGCTAGCCAACATGGCTAACAGAGGCTGTGGAGTGAGCCTAACCCCAGGTGTGGGGGTTATTAGGGGGTGCTGAAGAATCCTGGTACATTTAATCTCTTCCCTGATCTTAAATGATCCTTGAAATTTTTGCTGCTGGCAAGTGTTTTGCAAGACAAAGCATCAGGAAGTTGGAGGGTGTGTGTTTCTAAAAAATAGTCTTCTATTTATTTTTAAATTACGTGTTGCAAGAACAAGCAAATTGAATTAGTCTAGCTAAATAGCTGTTGTATCTTTTTGTAATTTCTTTATTGGAATAATTATTTACTGTTAGATTTTTCATTCCTATCAGTTTGTTCTCGTGAAAGAATGTGATGGCTCTACACAGCAGGATCTGTGCTTCCAGAGTCCTTTCATTGTAAAGAATAATAAAAGTAATCCTGTGACTGTGATAGCTCTGATTTGGCAGAATCCAAATTAATTGCCTTGCTTAGAATTGAAGTACGTGTGCTTTTCCAATATCTGAAAATAAACAGATATTCACGGGAGAAAAGGAATTATTTTGTTTTGTGGATGTACAGGCTGATCTTTTTATATTTTGTCTACTGTACTTCTTTTGCAAGAATAAACAAAATTATTATTAGCTTCCTGAGGCTGTTTGTTCTTAAGATTGTTAAATATCTATGAGTTATTGTCCATTGAACTGTGAAGATTTATTTTATTGTTCTTGATTTAAGGGATATTGGAGGAAAAGATATTTTTAAAAGACCTCAAGACTATCTCAGTGTTTTAGGGTGAAAATCTTTTCAATCCTGCTTCCCCCAAATCATGAACCCTACCCCACAGGGCAGGTCTAGATATTTTGCAGAGTAACTAGCAAACTTTTTTTCCTACCTTCTTCAGATTCCACTTTAATACAGGAGATCTAAGTAATAGATTATCCATTTTGTTTTGTTCTATGGAGGAAAGGAGCCCAGCTGTTTCTTCTAGCAGTCTATATAGATATAGATGTTAAATTTTTTGCCCTTTCCCTAGCTACAGTATAGGTTCTGCTAAAATCTGCTATCACTGTGACAGTTTTACATTCTCAATTGTGAGGCTTACAGAACCAAGTTTTAATTATTTTCTTATGATTCATCGGGTAATTATTTAAAAACATAATTCAGGAATTAAGAGCTGTATTGTGTTAACTAGTGTGAGGCCAATACAAGTGGGCTACCATTTTCCTCTAATATCAGAAAGATCCATTACTGGGTCTGGGCGGCTTTTATTGCATCTTTTCCATATGATTATCTTCACTATATGTCAAATCTATGAATCTTGTTTGCTTGCCTTGATTCTAATTTTCAATTTACTTTCCCCTTCCTCTGCCTTTGGAAGGCAGCACACTTATTTTCTTTCATATACAGTGCTTAAGTACTCATTATTCAAAAGTCCTTTCCTTATTTCTCATTTTTCTCCTCTTTCTATTTCACTACAGTGGCTTTCCAGCACTGTGTCTATGTTCAGCTTAATTTTCTGTATGGTGTTTCTCACTACCAACCCTCTTTATACTAATTAAAATTTTAAAGCATAATACAGCTATAATTAATTAGCTGTCATAGCATCCATGTGATTTTGTAAAGTAATCATCCACTCTGGAAGAAGAAGAGGTTAAATGGCTTTGCCAGACCCATCTGATAAGAATTGGCAAAGAAGGACCTGTGAGATTCCGGGACAAAGTCTCCTGCTGTCCTCCATCCATGCTTGTTTTGAGACTTGTTCTAGCTTCTGGCTCATGGCCTCAAAAAAAAGATGTTATTTATGATTATAAAACTTGCATCAATCCATGCATCTCTCATCTAGCTAGGAGCTGTGTTTAACACTGTTACAGTATGAGGTTTACAAATCCCACAAAGTGGGTTTATGTAATAATAATAGGAATTCTGTTATGTGGAAAGATCTCAGAGACAAACTTGTGATAGTCTTGTTCAACAAGTATTTCTAATATAATTTTTCAGACTTATGATACTAAGAATGTTGCAAATGAAAGCTGAGATTGCCCAATCAAAAAAAAACCCAAAAAACCAAAAACCAAACAAAAAAAAAAAAAAAAGGCCAAAAACCCAACAAGCAAACAAGAAAAACCAAACAAACAAAAACAGAAAAGAAAACCCCCCACCAAATCTCCCACTAAACCAAAGCTGCTGATAAAACAGCAGCACAGGTGTGTGCATTTCACAGGAGACAAGCTGCTGGGAAAGAAGAAAGAATCCACAGCAGGGAAATAGAATAGTTTTCAGAATTCTAAATTGCACCAACAGGTTCAAGCTGTTCTGTGCTGGCCTCTGCCCTTGGGTGGAAGTCAACAGGATATCACAGAACTCCACTGAAGTGATGCCAGTAACTCTGGAGAAATCCTACCTGTTCAATGAATATATTCCTAAACCAACACTTATGGAGTAAAAAGTCTATTTGTCTAGCTGAATTGACTTTGTCTCCTTAATTTCTTCTATAGTCAAAGGAGAGAGAGACTCCTTGAGATGATGAATCAGTGTCCCAAAACATTTCTCCTCTGAAGCACCCTTGGCAGGGCTCTCTGTGTTTGCTGCTCTGAAGGAATCTGGCGGAGATGAGACCCTTTGCTGAGGAGGGTGTGTAATAATCCACCTGCTGCAAACTGCAGTCAGCTGTTTCAAGCTCCTTCTCCCAAGTGTGGCCTCAGGAGCCACCTTAGGCTGAAAGGAGCCGACATTGCCACTTAGCTGCGTGTGATGGCCTCCAGGTGATGCAGCCTGGCACACTGGGCTGCAGCTGGCAGCCACCTTTCCCTGCTGTTGCATCCTGCCACTCTGTCTCAACTTTCTCTCTGCGTGCTTGCACAGCCACAGCTGCTTAGAGGAGTTTGGGTCTGCCAGCTGCCTCTCCTGTGTGCTGGCCCAAGGTGGGAGACCTGCAGTGCTGCCTGAAAATCAGCAGGTAGATTCACTTTGGTGTGTTTTGTTATAGACACTGCAAGTAAATTAATTTGGTGTTCATCTCTGAGGCAGCCTCTGCATGTCTGGCCTTCCCAAAATCTATTGTAGGTGAAAAGGTGTCATGAATCTTTGCCTTCAAAGCCTGAGTTCCATTTCCACCACTCTGCTATGTGTACTGAGACCAGTGCACTTTCTTTTCATAGCAAATTGAAAAGCAGGAAAGTAGGCTATTCATTTTTCTCTTGCTCTAATTACACTAAATCTGATGCCTGGTAGAGTCCCTTTGCCACTATGAGCAATCCAGGGGAGACTAAGCTTTGAAACCACAGGTGCTGATCTGATATCTCTTGGTTCCTCTTTCTGTCTTAATCCATGAACTTGCACTCACTCCTCATTTTGCCTGTCTGGAAACTGCTGCCATACAAGCCATTCCTTGGGCCAGCAGGGAAACTAAGGAGACAAAAATCACTCAATGCAACCAAATCAGTAAAACTCTGGAAATAAAAAAGTAATTGGGAAAATTAATATTTTTTTCAGCTGTTTCTTTCCATATTTTTGCAGTCAAATGGATCCATTATTAAGAAAGACTGAGGAAGAAGGCAGCAAAGAGTGATAAACCTTCACAGAGTTCAATTTGCTTACAGGCAGTGCAACAAGCAAAACTGTACCTTTTCATGCCCATTTCCATTTTATAGTAATTTTATTTATGTGACAGATAACAATTACAGTCAGAAGTCTTTTCTATGACTTGTTTTAAATTAAACCTCAAGGTTATCTTTTCCAGTTATAGTGCACAGCAAGATAGGTTTAACAGATCTCATTCTATTCTTGAGGCCTTTTATGTTCAAGGCTCTGCTAGAACTGTCTATTGCACTTGTTTTTACCTGATGGATCACGGAGGGAAAATAATGGATTCAGTTATGAGAAACAGTAATAGATTTTTTGAACTGACATAAATTTCTATGTTTAGATAGAATAAAAGGATCAAGAAGAGATAAGTTGAATTTTCTACAATAGACTGGTCCTTGTGAAATTCACTTCACATAAATTGTACTGAGATGTCTTTTATGTAATGTTTTATTTATGTAATTCAGTTATTCTTTGACAACTAAATCATTTTATGTGGTTTTACAAATGATAACTTAAAAATGTCCAGCCATAAAGAAAGAACCTCTATTTTTCTTACGCTCTCCATTTCTCAGAAAGTTATGGAACAATGCAATGGAGAAGTAAGTATTAGAGTGTCCCCAGTGTTTATTTTTTACTTCTATTGGAGAACTTTTCTCACTTAATCTGTGCTCAAGAATATATGCAGGGGTATTAAACATGATAGGGTAACAAGGAACCTTCTGTCTCTTCTACTTCTTTCTTTTACTGTCCATTGTATCCCTTACTTGCTCTCTGAATTATTTGACTAGGAGCAGAAATTTTCTTTGTATATTTTTGTAACTTACAAAAAACAAGGAACAGAATCAGTCGGGTAGGCTATTTTGTTTTGGTCCAGACTCAACAAATTATCAGCACATAGAAATGGAGCACATTACTTATTCAAGTGCTTGCTCCTTGTGCTCTCTCTCCCACATGCTTCTGCTGTTTCATGACTGAAAATTGCTGTAGCAAATCCACTCACTGCCCCCCAGCGATTGTGACTGGTCAGCTACTTGTAGTGTATGGATCTTGGAGCAAATAAAAATGCTGCATGTAGGAGCTGCTCTACTGTGCTCAAGGGATATATGTGTGTTGTATATTCTTATGGGAATCTGTGTAGCTTTCATTCTATTCCAACAAGATCTGGGCCAGCGTGTGCTTCAGCCACTGCTGCAAAAGTTTGCTCAGAAGAACTGTCTATGCTTGAACAAAATACTGAACTGGGATAATGAAAAAGACTTTATTCTATCCACACTTACTATTAGCAGGTCCATGTAATTTATTTTTTTAGTCTCAGGCTTCTCAGGAAAGACTAATGCAAAACTAAAAGAGAATCAATGGCATGTATGAGCAAGCTAGGGAAATCACTGAAAAGTACTTTGGCATTTTAATCTTCACAGCTATAGTGGGCTGATGAATTCAGTCTGGCCTTAGTTTGGTATACAGAAAGTTAAAGTGTATGTTTGAAGCATTAAGTAGCCCAGAAATTAATTTTAGCCAATTTCTGGATCTCAGTATTACTAGAGTGGAAAGTCATTATAGAAATTGTACCTTGGATCCCACCACTAGTTTAAAAAAAATAAAAAATTCTCCAAAATTAAGCAGATATGGAGAAGACAGATATAACATCTTGATTTCTTTCTCCTTCCCCCATTATTTACCTATATAATTACAGGAAGATTAAAATTGCCACTGAGTAAAAAGACCATTGAGTTACACTGAGGTTTTTATGTTCTTTTTCTAAAGTAAAAGAGGAAAAAAAATTGAGCTTTAAAGATTATTCCTAAAAACACCTTTAAAAATAGAGGTAGGAACAGTTTTTCATACTTTCATATTTGTTCATGTCTTTAGAAAAGACAATGGGGAACATTTCAGAACAAAGAAATTGAATATTTCAGAAAGCTGCTTCTGAACATGTAACTAATGCTCTGAATAAGCTGATTATGCTATTTACACCATTAAAGGAAAGCATATTGGATTGCATTTTTTTTCTTAATTACTTTGATATAACTGAGTATACTTATTGGACTTATGTGTTTTAATGTACTAGAGAATTCAAAATATATGTTTGCAGCAATATCAAACCACACTTATTTCCTGTTTCTCTCTCTAGCTGGACAATTATATCTCTCTGCTTAAAGGAATATCTAAACATTCTGAAGTCTCTGTTGTTGATCATGATGATTTTCATGTTTGTCAACATTATTTTTTCTCTCTTTTTTTTCTGTTCTTGATATTTAAAAACCACTTGGATGTTTTTATGGAATGATCTATTTATTTACATTTGCAAAGAGCAAAACCCGCTCATATTCCAAAGTGCTCTATTACTCTACCAATTGTTTTAAATTATTAAAAAACAACACAAAGATTTGGTGGTTTTTTTTTCTTTGAGGCAGCTTCTTATAAGAAATACCTGTGTCATCTGTGTCATCACCAGCATATTAATTGCACAGCTCTCTCAGAAGCTAGAATAATGAAAACTGAACTTGAGTATATTCTTCTAAAATTCCTTAGCTCTGGGTTAATTTGCACCAAAATAAAAATAAAAAATGTTCCTTTAACCTCATCTTCCAAACATAGGCACCAGTCCTCCAAAGTCAGCAATATCACCTGAAGCCACACTCCTACCACAACACTTTGGTAATAACTGTTTCCTCTTCTACCATCAGCATTGGCTGTCTTCTTAGCAAGCTGGCTTTTATCCATACTATCATCTCTGACAGATACCAGATCAGTTATGGAAAGAGAGACATGCAGTAACAAGTTAGAAACCCAGAAATCATCCCTGATTTATTTAACTGTCTTTCTGCCTTGCCCATGTACACTGGATTACAATAATAACATGGATTCCTATTGCAGCTGACAGACTGCCTTTGGAGCTGATGAGAAATGACTCAAGGCAAATCTTTGGTATCCCTCAACTATCAATGAATAACATTACCATAGTCAGATTAATAATGTAACAAAATTTGGAAGAGAAGAGATATGAGAGCTGCTACTTTACAAACTTCCCAACAGCTTTCCCTGAGAGACAACCACAGACCTGTTTCTTTAGGAAAGGGGTGATGGAAAGAGAAACAAATTGATGGTGAGGCCCAAGAGATTTGTGATGATTCCCTAAATTCCTGACATCAGGGTCTTAATATTGATCTGGCATCTTCCTGTGTAACTAGAATTAGGAAATGGACTAGACTTTTGGTGTAGGAAAAAGCAGTGGTACGGGGGTGTGACTATAATCTAAGGTGTTAGAGAAAGCATAAATCTGCAAACACGGCTGGTGGGAGAGAAGGCTGGCAAGATGTCTTTCTATCTGTACTGTGACTACAGGAGGGTCTGGCTCAAGCTGTCTGCCTCAAAAGGCAAACACCACTGTCAACTACCTTAAAGAAAACTTCTGCCTTACAATCCAGTAAGGCAAACACTGGTGACAAATTTTAGGTATTTGTTTGCACACTGTGGATGTGAGTAGGAATATCCCAACTAGCTTCAGCTGTCTGCCTTCAGTAGCTGCTGTCATCTGGCTATGGCATGTGAAAACAGCTGTTCCTGATTGAGATCATTCTGACTTTTGATGTGGATGAGACGTCTGATTTCTGAAATAATATTGGTGCAGGTTGGAGCTTGCAGACAACCAAGACTATGTTCTTGTCTCAGAAATTATGCAAGGAAAGGCTTTGTTTAGGAAAATGCTTATACCCTGCTGATCTGCTTTTCCATGATCTCTGAGAGGAGATCTAGAGCAACTACTCAAGGTTGCAGTAGCAGAAGATCCAATCCTGCTGCCATTGACTTTCTGTATCAGCAAGAGTAGATAATGACCTGGGTAAATTAGCACAGTTTCTCAAAAGAAAAGAAATAAGATATTAAAAAAGGAAGCAGAGATTTCAGAGCAATAAATAGATTGAGTTTTGAATCTATTATCCATTTAAATATTCAGGTTTCTATGAATATTTTATTTTACCCTTTAAAGGTGGAAGTTTCTGGTTGTTTTTTTGGGTTTTTTTTCTCCTCTCAGGAAAGCAAATCCTAACCAAAGCCATTACTATTGTCTAGAATTTCTAGCTAATTTTAGTTTAGTTTGTCAAGTGAAACTTTTTACTGTCCAACTGATCTAATTAGCTGAAAGTTGGAAGCACTCCCATGGCAAGCTCATTTCCCACCCATCTTGTAGCTTTAGCCTTGTATAGCCCAGTAATGCCACAGATCCCTGGGTGGAGTCACTGGTAGGGTGAAACAGCTTCAGGGTGATCCAACAGCTATCCCCATCCTGGTACTGCAGCAGTACATGGTTGTATCTCTGCATGTCTCTCTCTTGAAAACATTTACCCTCTCAGTTTCAGGACCATGTAATGTGGCTGTGATTTCTTCTAATCAACTGTCATGCTAATAGAGAGTATTTGCTAATCCCTGCCTCATACAGTGATAAGAGGTTTCATATACTTGTGGCTTCTGGAGGTCTGATAAGTGCACATCATATCCTCTTATAGGGTCCCAAAACTCTAAAATAATTTTGTTTTTCTTAATCGTGTTTGATATAAGAAATGTGGCTCCAGCCATTAGTTATCATGTGAAATGATTCTTAAGGGCAGAGGTAAAACACCCAGAGTATTAGAGAAGAACCATATTTTATTTCTTTAATTCTTCAGATAACTGAATTATGAGTTATAATGAGATATTACAAAATATTTATTTAGGATGAGTTTTAGAACATCATTGCAGAAAACATACTTGTAATTATAAGTTGTTTATTGTATTGGTCTTTCTTTAGCCTGATCTGGGGAATATTTGTATTCTCAACAGTGAATTCTTAATGTACTTTAGAACAATATAATTTAACTATAGTGCAAGTGTAAAATATTGATCTGGTGTTGACTTACAGCTAATATCTACATCATAATGGTGCTGTTTCTTAAGTCTACAAACACCTGACCTCTTACTTTTTTATCTTTTATATTTTATTAGCAAAATTGAACTTCTTCTAAAATTAAAATTTACACTTGCATACATGAACACATTTCTGTGGCTATGAAAGCAGCTTAGAAACCTTCTGGAACTTCAGAGAGGCTTTTTTAAAATTAGGATATAACCATTTTCTCTATGGTATTCTCATGCTGCAGGCAAAGGTGTAACTTCATTCTCTGTGGATATAATAGGGAAAGCTTTACTTCACAAGGTATCTTGGTACTATTACCAAATGGTCGTTGAAAATTAGAATTTATCACCAGCCTTACTGAGAAAGCTGGAAAAATGTATCGCCAAGTTAGTCTCTACTATTTTGTGATGATTTGGCCTCCCTGCTTGCCTGCACTAGCTGCTGAAGTTATACTAAGTAGGTTAGCATAAGTTTCAATAACTGCAATGAAGATGTATATTCTCTGTACTTTGATAAACTGATTAGGTGAAAGCTTTATCACCTGGTCATCCATGTTTTGTGCTTTGGTTTCAAAAGCAGAAGATGAAAGTTTAAGTGTCTCTCGAGTGGCATTTTGAGCTAGCTCTCAAAATGCCATTGTTTCTTACCCATCACAGGTGACTTGGACCATTCAGGTACACTTCAAGTCATCAGTTGAATGCTGTTTTTACCCTGCCTTACTGCAGATTCTGCTACTGGAGTCAGTTAATGGGTGAGGAATGGCCTGTACTTACTTTTGATTTACAGTGAAAGCTACTGAAAATAATTTGTCTGCCTTAAGTGGGTGAAGGTAGGGTTAAAAGACAAGCAAAGAGTGAGAATACCAATAGGGATAAAATGTTCCTGTCTAAAGACCAGCACTCCAGTCAAGAACATGACAGCTTAAATACCTGAGGTGCTCCTTTCAAGATAATGAGGCTAAAATGCTAGGTCTCCTTGTGACACCATGTGAGTCCAGTGGGATTTAATGTCCTTTGTTTATTTTGGCTAGGAAAAAATAATTCCAAGAAAGCCATCAAGCTTTTTCAAAAATATAAATTTCTTTGGCAGTTTGACTGGCTTTCCTTGTGTTGGCATAGGAGGTAGTAGCGCCAGGATAAAATTCACAAAAGGCTTTTTCAAAGTTTATATGGTGCATTACATAAGAAAGCCTTCAGCACAGTCTCTGTAGTGAGTGAAGCAATGAGATGTGTAGTTATAGAACATTCCCTTCTGTCTCTAGGCTCTTTGGCACAGGGCAGAACTGGGGCAAACCCACATCTCACAGCATCTAGCAGCTTACATTATTCACTTGGTTTCTACTGTAATGAATAGAAAGCTGCAAAATGACAGTATAGTTCTAGTTTTCACACTTGTGGAAAATGTGACCAAGAAGCTCATTTCTTCAGAGTAAGGATTTTCCAGCCTGACCCTCACCTAGGTGCCTCCTTTGCTCTTCTCTTGCTCTGTGTGGCAGATTAAAAGGAACACTCCAGCAGTCCTCCAGTCTTTGCAGGTTACATGTAATCTTTTTTTTTTTTTTTCTTTTATTTAGGTGATGAGTGTGTGATTCTGAGTTTTTTATGTGTGTGGCTTGATTTTGCTTTGCTTTGTTTTCAAATTTTCCCTAGCAAAAGCATAAACCATTCAAGTAATAGAACAGTTTGGGAGGCAATGTAGGCAATGTGAAACCCTGTGTGGAGAATCTGGTACGGTCAAACTGCCTCCTAACCCCAAATTTCACTAAATCATCTTTCAGTTATGATTCCAATGACACTACCAACATGCAGGTATTTGCTCAGCTTTACTTTACCCACTGTGATCCTTGTAACTGTGGAAAGCCTTGGTAGTCTTGAACTTGAATTCAACTTTTAACATTTCTAAGAGAATAATTTCCTTTCCTGTCTTTCCTGATGTGGTTGGGGAATGGGGATAATAAAAGAAAATTCTGGATGTAGAGGCAAGCACTTGCTAGTAGATGTTTACTTGATTCCTTCTCCCCCTCCTTCATGGAAGCTTACTGAAGTGCAGGAAAAAAGTAGAGCAGAAACAGACTGGTATAAATTATTCAAAGATGCTGCTGTTTCTAAGAAGAATCCAGAAGGAGTCTGCCTATAAAACATTAACATGACATTTTTTGAATTGTGATAGGTGGGTTGAGAGAAGAAAGCTTAAGAATGAGCAGAACACTGCTCTAAGGAAACAGACACATTGTTCTAAAGTACAAACAAGCCTGCTTTATCACTGAGTTGCACACAATTTTCCAGTGATTATGAGGTTGGGAAAAAGGGAGATGGAGGTGGAACAGGACATATTAAAATTTTACAGATTCTTTTCAATAGGCTAAAAAAAAATCTCTGTTCAGTACTACTATGAGAAATCAATAAAAGAGTCAGAGTCCAACTGGGCTTCTTTGCTATTCCACTCCTTTGGCTAAAACTGGGGAGTGATCCACTTGCTCAACTTGAAATGTTGAAAACTTTTTTTTTCTTCTGATTGACAATTTGGAATCTTAACTTGATTGTGATCTGCCTGATTACTCTGGAGACTCTAAAGTAGAAGAGGTGCAAAGAAGGTGTAATTTTTCATTTAGCTTCAGTAGATAGTAACAATACAAAGGTGCCAAATTCCCTTATCTGATAAGGGAAGCCCTACGGCAATGTCAAATGCCCTCTTATCTAATGACATCCCTATATCTTAGAATAAAATACTATTTTGGGCAGGCTGAAGGCAATTTTCCAAGTGAATAAAATATCTCCCAGGACTAGAGACAGTGAACAATACCTTATGTTGAATGGAGCAACTATGTAGAATTCATGAATTTGTCACTGTATTTTTTGGCTTTGTACCTTTAGCTCAATATTTCAAGTCTTTGACTCCTATGATTTAGCCCTATGGCCTTTCTTTTTCCCTATAGGTGATCCAAGCTTTATGTTCCTAATGTGGGTTTTCTGCAAAAGCAAAGTGTGCTACTTATACAGAAGCTAGGCATAAAAGTGATACTCACAAAAGGCCGGCCTACAGAAGTAGACTTCCTTCTCTCTCTCTTTCCGTATATAATTTGTATATAGTACGGTTTCATCTCCCAGCTGAATTTCTTTCTTTACTGTTTTCGTCTCTCTTGGGCTGACTTTTTTTCTCCTCTCTTCTCGGTCCTGCAGTGTATGATTTTCTTTTTATCAGCTCACTATTCCTTTTTTGCCTCAGATATACTATGCCAATACTATTTGAGTCAAATTTTTAACAGATGAATGCATTTAAAATAATGCAAATTTATCCTGGCCACTTTGTCCAGGCAGCACAGGAAAATAACACCTTTTCAGAGTTAGTCAAAGGTAAGATTCAGAACTATGTCTTTGATTACATTTTTATAAAATAGATGCCCTAAAATGGACCCTAAGTTTTGTGGTCTAGATCTGGTTTAGCTCCCTCTTGTTATTGAATGCATGGCCAGAAGATACTGGGTTAATGTTTTGGTTTTTTTTAATGCTCCAAAAGGAGACTTCGGACTTTTAGCCTGCTTACAACATGGATGGGCAAATTCAGGGCACTGAATGTCCTCTCTGAAAACAGCAGTCGCACCTGCAGACCCTGTTCCCACTTAGGCAGGCCCATCATCTCCTGTAAAAGTAAACATCCTTGTTTGGGAATGAGGGGCTATTAACTAATAGGAAATCTATTAACTAAGAGAAAATCTAGGTAATTCTGATCAGAAAAATGCTCTCTGTTTTTTGCAGCTTGTGCTTGTGACAGATCAGAAGGTACTATTCGTTCATGTATTTCTTTGCCAGGCAGTTTTGTTTCTTTTGCATCTCCCAAGGTATTAGCTTCTGCAGGCTTCCCCCCATGCAGGTGATGGCTGAGAGCACTGCGCAGTGGGTCACTCTGGCAAGAGGCAGCATTTGTGCAAAGCTTCGTGCCAAAACTCTGCTGCTGGAGTGCTCCAACTGTTCACTCTCCATTTTTGTCTTGGCTCATGGAGCAACCACCTCCTGCCATGTCTGCTACCACAGAGCAAAAACTGGATTCCCACCATTACTGTGGTTCACCAGCCAAGTCCCACTACTTCTACCCACAGCAGAATGGGCATGAGCAGCCACATTTACTCAGTGTGCATGCTTCCCACATGTTAACCCAGACGTGCCTTTGGCTTGCCAATCACTTGCTCCCGTGCCTTTAGAATAATAGATGCAATGCTCTTCTGTCTCTTGGATGGAGGCAAGACTGACAAGATCTCACCTGTAAGCCAGGAAGCTTCATTCCCTGAATTAAATACACCAAATCAAAGTGCTAAGACAAAATCTCTTTTGCTCACTAAGTTTGACAAGATGCTTGAAGGTGGTAGGCTGAGTAGCCACATGGGAAATCTGTGAGAGTCTTCAGGCTTTTTCACCCCCAAGGACTGGATGTGAGAGAAAGCACAGCTCTAACGTGCTGGGTCTTTGGCATGAGCGAGCCAGGCAAAGCAGGGAATGTTTCTTCAGTCCCAGCTGCTGGTTGATTGATGGGAACTGAGCTGATGATAACTCGAGGGAGATGTTTGCCCTGTCTTCCATCTGGAGCTGCTGTGTTATGACTCACAGGGACGGCTACTGAACAGGCTGGGCTGGCAGACCTTCTCCAGCAAATCAGACTGGAAGCTGTGGAAATAAGCAAATTATCCAGGGGTGCTTGTAGTGAATGCAGTTTGATGTATCTAATGCTGATTGCTTTCATAAAAACACAAAGTGCTGGGAAAGCAGAATGTGTCTCTAAGACAAGGAAACAATTGCAGATGCAATCTTTTAGCTCTCAAAATGATTGTTTTTACAGGGCCAGATTCTGCCCTTGGATCTGGATGATGCATCTGCATGATGAAGTAAAATACTTCAATTTAGCATGTAAGGTGGTGCCAGCTGCCAAGGCTTAAATTGCAGAGACTCCCATCTCTCCTTGAGCCCAGTGTTCTTCTGTGCCTGAGACATATCACAAGGTTCTGAACCAGATAGGCCATTGCAAAGCATTGTGTAAAGCAAATGGAGATGTGCTGCCTAAACATGGAATTCTTTAAACAATATTCATTAATGGATACTTAAAGCAGGTATGATATTAATAACTTGCTTCAATTTTGGTGGCCCAGAAAAAACATCAAGCTCAAGAGAATCCAGGAGAAAATGTAGACAAATTGTGCAATATGGTACAATGAAAAGGGATATTCCATGGAGAATCACAACTGAGGTGTGATGTCTGGGGTGAATATGCATGTCACAGAGTACTTGAAAAACACCATTCATTTTCTATGGCTTCCTATCTGTGCTGAGGAGAAAAAGTGTTTCCAATTAATAATACAGAAGAAAATCCAAGGACATTTGCCCAGAGCATGGTGCCTTTAATTTTAAAATATATTGACAGTGGCCTATGTGCAGAATTTCTGCTGTAGTTCTGTGTAGAAGAAACTGTCAGCTCTATTCAGAGAAACAAATTCCCATGTCCAAAGCACTGGAGATGGGAGGTCAGACTATGTACTTATTATATTAATGCCTGGGTTTGGTCATTTTAGCCAAAGGTGGGTTTTGTTGTTTTTTTTAAAAATGTGGTTCAAGGTTTTTTAAAATTTGTAACCTACAATTTGCTGAATAAATAACATTTTTCACAATGTTTTCTATTTCATTTTATGTAATGATTAGTGTTCAGTGAGTTCAATAGATAACCACATAACAGTGGAAAAATAATTTTCATCTTTGGATTTTCTATAAATCTTTAATTATTTCTCCTTTTAACTCAGTATTTCATGTCAAACCCTCACTTCACTTTTTTTTTTTTTTTTAAACCTATAATTTAGAATATGGTTTAAAGATATAGTTGTTTATAGTAATTCAGACTAGACAAATGCATGTTATTTTATTCCTTTTATATCTATTTTTCTTTGTAGTATTTATTTTTTGTGAAAACAGACATCCTCCTTAAAAAAAAAAAAAAAATCCAAAATACTTGCACTACAACTAATTTTAATTTCATAGGGTAGAATTTTTCTTAAAAATAAAAATAAATGAAAGGCCAGGTATTGGAGGCAAAGGAAGTGCTTAGCTGAAAACTCTTCTAACTGCAAGGTCTATAACTCTTGGTGTCTATCCAGAAGCTTCACCTCTAAGCTCTTTTGCATTCAAAGTAAAATGCCTGGCATACAGAGAAGAAACGTGTGGAGGGAAAGGATTGATCAGTTCGTGCCTCTTAAAGTTGTTGGAATTTTTCAACATGCTCTTCAGTGTTCTGTCTTTCACAGTGCCTTTGAAAATGACACTTTCTCATTGCTGGTAGGCACAAGTTTGCTGAGCAAGTTGTAGTTAAACCTGAAGAGTTTAGTACGTTTCTCAAGCTGAGAATCTCAAGTGACTTCTTCCTTCCTTTGCTTGCAGCTGGTAGTTTTGCAAATCTGTAACACCAATAGGATTTAAAATATTTTAACTATTCTGTGTCACTCATTGAAGACATTTTCTGTATAATCTGAAGAAGGTACTTGTGTCATTTTTACCAGGTTTATTAGGATAAAGAGGAATTCTAATCCTCCTTCTGCTCCAAGTGGTTAATGTAGAAAAGCTATCACCACGGAAAAGGCTGTTTATGCAGAGCAGTGTTTGTCCAGTGTAAAAAAGATGACCTTAGATATTGTTTGTTCCTGGAAGTCAGGCAACAGAACTACTCCTCACACACACAGAAATCTGAAATATATATATTAATATGAAAAAGGACACCAGTTTTCTATTTCCCCAATTTTTTTATCAATCTAATTAGAGGACATTTAAAAGTGTGTATCCAAAAAAAAAAAAATATTTTGGCTTAAAATGTCAATATGATTGTAACAATCTTGTGAAATACTAAATTCACTTCAGATGTTAAAATGTTTTATTTCACTAGAAATAGAAATATTTTCACTTCTTTTTATGCTAATGGTTTTGAAATTTGCTCTGAACAAAGAGAGCACTTCTACTTTTCATTTTCTGAAAATCTCTATAGAAATAGAATGCCATTTTCCTTTAAAGAACCTGATTCATACAGATAATCTCTAAGAGATTTTCTAACTTCCCATAAGGAATTAAAACAGTGAAGTCAATGTTAAGACACTTAAAAATTACATTTTTATCTCATTGGAATCCCAAGACTGTTTGATATCTTGGTCAAATGAATTATCTCCAACCTATCTGAACTATCAAGCCTTATATTGCTTTAGAACCATGAATAAACCCTGGGGTTATGTAATTTAAATGGCATTCCATTTTTTCTAATTTGTAAAAAGTAATGCCATTGGAACTACCATTTAAGATTTAGAAATTGTCCAACAAACTTGGATAGTTTAACATGAAAATACAACAACAATAACAAATTCCACATTAACATGCAGGGGAAACCTGATGAAATTTTAAATAAAACAAAAAATAATTTTTTTAGTGTTTCACTTTTCCCTAAACAAGATATCTCTCCTGTGTCAACTTTTAAAGACTATAACAGAAAAATACCTAAATCAATGATGAATGGAGTACTGTGCAACATAAAATGGGAAAGCTGTGATTTTTTTGTCAGAAAGTGTGAAATGTACTGACTTTCAACCCTGATTTGTTTTTCATTAAAAAGAATAAATCAACACAAAATAAAATAATTAAATGAAATGGGCACACATTAAGAAAATATGTTGCTGACCATATATTTATATTTTTCTCCTTACTTTTTAATTATGAAAATTTAAGAACAAAGATATCCTTTGGACTTAACCACATCTTTAGGCAGTCATCTATCTTGGAAGGATAATTCAATGTTTGTGAGTTGTTTGTAGTCATATTATCCATTCATCATGAAAGGAAAACTATTTTGTCCACCCTCTGTGAATATTTTGGCAACAATGGACTCAAACTTGTGAATTTGGTACCTCTTTAAGTCTTTGGCTTTGAAGTACTTTAGGGTCATGTTAATGTAGTTTTACAAAGACATAAATGTTCATCAACAGTTTATTTTAGGATTTTGTTGATAGATGTAGATTAAAGTGTGTGTGCAAAGTGGGATAAAGTCTGCAGATGCAGACATTGCTTTTTATTATGCCAGATAGAAAAAAAATAGTGACGTTTTAATGGTTTGTAAAAAGGTTTTTGTACTTTCTTTACTTTTCTACAGCTATAGTAATTCTAATTAATCAATCAATAAACATTTGTTTACATATTTCTAAACACTATTGGCACCAAAATCTACTGCAGCTGGACTAGCACTAAAAAATCCAAAATCTTAGGATTCAAAATATTGCACCTGCATTTACATTGCACATCACCTCTGGGCTCAAACCCTGGATTTAAACATTAGATAGCTACTTTCTTACTTGTTTCAAACCTTTCCTGGGCCCTCTCATCTCTTGGTCCCTTTTGGGTCAGTATGAAGGAGCTGAGGTCTGGCCAGCTATTGCAATTTTTCAGCTGACCCCAGAGCAGACACGAACTCTGAGGTCAGCTCCAAAACATAGCTGGGCTGTGTTTCCCAGCTGGGCTGCCAGCCTACCTATGGCCACAGTACAGCAGGCCACAGCATGGAGGTTTGATTCTGCCTGCACACATAGTGAACACATGTTTTGTCAGTTCGAGATTTCCTGCCAAGGACAAGGCTTGTAAAAGAAGGTGGTAAAGATGCCAGAGATGAAGAGGCTTCCCTACCCTTCTCCCTTTCCAAAGGATCACCTTGTCCAGCTGAAGCTGGGAGCAATCTTTTTATTGTGCATATATTGAAATCTGTCCAAATTGCCTTAAACGCTGTAGGAAAAAATGTCATTGTCACCTTTGGGGACTGTCTTATCATTTTATACATCTTTGACCCTGAGGCTCAGAGCTACTTTTTGGAAGATCTGTGAACTCCTGCAGATTCCTCTAACAGCTGCTGCACAACTCTGAGTCCCAGGTGAACTATTTTGGTCTATTTGGCCTATTGGTATTTTGGGCTGGAATTACTATTTAGAAGTCACAAAATTCATAAAAGGCAGAAAATAAAATTCTGAACTCCCAATGCATATATTTAGACCATGCTCACCTTTCCATTTCATATACAAGCTGTGATACTTGTGTTCTGCAACAGCTTGGTAAGCCCTTTATCACTCTTAATGCTTTAGTGGCCTTTTGTGTATGGATCTTAAGAGTTGTGTGTCTCTAGAAACATCTCATGGAAACCAGTACACGTGAGCACAAACATGACAATGAGCTCTCAGAGAAGAGTATCGAGAAAATGGAGTGTGGTTTACTGGTTCCATGCCTGGATAAAATGCAGCTTTTTTCCTGCTTAATTCTTCCCTATTTTTCCCTTGGTGGGGGATTTCCAATTTTATTTCTAGAGTAAGCACAGATAAAATCTATTTATTATTATTATTATTAACAACAACAACAATACTACTACTACTACTACTACTACTACAACTAATAATAATATTAGTACACATATTTTCATATGTCTCCCTATTGTATAGTCACTTTTCAAAACACATTTTAAAAGGTAACTGAAAACAAAAAGAAATGAGATGGACTCTCTTTAGTAAAGTGAGACTGGTACACCCTGCAAAATTTGTTTATTACAACACATAAAAAAAAGAAGGATGATTTTCATCTGTTGCACTTCTAACTTTTTTTTCACTAGTTTCTCAACATATATTTTAGTTCTATAAAAAAAAAAAAAAAAAAAAAATTTAACCAATTAACCAAAAAAAAAA
>VWZN01003202.1:93514-107551 GCA_013396955.1 Regulus satrapa
GGATATGCAATATGAGCTGCAATTCATGACATCAAGACATTCCCAAACGGAAAATGTTGTAAATAAATGCCAATAATGAAAACTTCATGGATACTGTATGATGAACTTCATTGCAAGAGAAAAGGAAATAATTTTATGGTGTTGGATTTTAACTACTAGCACTGCAAACCTTGAAAAATATGGTAAGAAAACCAGATAGATATATTTGAACTATATGAATATATGATATATGAACTACTGATTATATTTAAACTTTTTAAAGGCACCTATGCTTTACTGTCCTTGGACTGGAAAACTTTCACAGAACACATTCTTAACTTAGCCACTGGTGACTGAACACTGAAACAATGACTTCTGTCATGTCCACTGACATAGGTGGCTCACTGCACACGATTTTCATCATTCATGCATCTTGAAGCCTGAAGTGACTGGGCTCCTTTGCTGACATAGGGACAATGGCAGCCTGTGTGTCATTCCATGCTGATAATATCAGAGGTAAATAAGAATATTCATTTCCTACAGTTCCTTTTATTATTTCCATTCCTGATAAAGAACCAAATACAGCATATATACATAACTGGGTAATATATTAACCCTTTGAAGGACATAAGTGTGATTTTAGAGAAATCAAAGCAGAAGTCTTGTATCCCTTTCTGAACAAAACTGGTTATTCTCAGAATTGCAGAGTGGTTGAGGTTGGGAGAGACCTCAGCAGGCTGGCTAAGGCTCCCAGAACTGGAACCAGCACTCTGGGTGTGGACTCACCAGCCCAGAACAGATGGGAAGGGTCACCTCCCCTTGACCTGTTGGTGATACTTTGTTTAATGCAAACCAGGATACCCATTATGTCTTTTTGTGGCAAGAACACTTTGCCTGCTCATAGCTAGCTTGGCATGAGCCAGGATTCCCAGGTCCTTTTCCCACAGGTTGCTTTCTAGCAGGGTTATCCCTTTCTGGGGCTATTTGTCCCCCCAGGTACAGGACATTCTACTTCTTGTTAAACTGCTTAAGGTTTCTGTTAACTCATTTCTTCAGACTGTTGCTGTCCTTCTGGACAGCTCCTTCCAGCTTTGTATCATCATCAAACTGACCTGTTATCCAGATCATGGGTAAAGACTCTGAGTGATACCCAATCCAGTGCTGAGGCCTGGGGTGCACACATACTTTTCCCAATTGCCATGATAATCAGAGATTATCAGAAGTGGTGTCACACTGACATAAGACAGCCTCAGCACTCATGGGTGCATCCTATCAGGGTCAGTAGCATCCAGAGTTCTTAAAAAAACCTACAAATATTTCTATTTTCAACTTGTCTTTCTGTATATCCTTTGAGTTTTTATATGAAATATAGTATTAACCATGCTGTTTTGAAACATCTATGTTCTTGTCCATATCCCAAACCCACAAAAGCTTCCTGGAACTACAGTGTATGTTCACACATCCTAAAGATCACCATGAATTGAGAAACATGATGAGAGCAGTGTAAGCTATAAAGTTCTGCTGCTTTATCAGGACTAAGAGCAATTATCATGTTCAAGTGGAATTTCAAGAAAAAGACACATAAAACAGTATGCTTTGGTTTTCATGCTTTAAAATATCCTCCTTACCCCTCCCCTAGGTACTAAGGGTTCAGTATTTCATCTTAATGTCCCCATTGCTTACCATAATTATGGATAACACAGTTGTCCTTACAGCCTGTTTTAGTGATTAAATTTAGTTTTAATAATTACTATACAAAATTCTTTCATGTTAAAGGCCACTTTCCCTCTAGCTCTGAACTCTGCCTCTTTTAGCATTTTTCATATGTGGACAGAAATTACAGGTACAGAAATATAGCTACTTTCCACTTCAGATTAACTAAACCATTAGAAAAATATCTGAGTTCAACCATAATTTCTTAAGGTTATAAAATGATTTATAGTTTTTCTATTGCTGTGGCTCAGCTTGCTGTTCTTATTACCTGAAACAGCAAACAGTGTAGTCTGAAAACCACAAAAGCTGAAAACACAGTGAATTGTAGATGAACGGCTGTGCCAGAATCTTTGAGAACAAAGTCATAGGAATATCTCAGAGTAGCCTACAGGCTAGATTTCAGATGTAAAAAGAACAGGTAGATCAGATCCATCTTAGAATTTTCATTTGTGTGGATTCTCAGGCATATCAGAAATTATTTTTCTGCTTCTTCTAAAAGCTTACATTAACATTCTTCTAATTTCTGGAAATATTTTTTTTAAAAATTAGAATTCTTAAATAATGAGATTTCAAAATAAAGGACTTTGGTCTTTGATTCTGTGGAAAATAAACTTCTTTAGGAAGAGATAATTCTTAGAAAACTAGTCTTTCTCTTAAAGAGAAAAAAAATAAAATTACATTTTTTTTAATGTCTACCAAATGAATCCATTATTTGAAAAATAATGAATAAGAACTGACCAAGAATGGCCTTGACTTTTGTGCATTTGTTCCCTATAGCAGGAATTCCCTAAGGGAGAAAATCAACTCTATTACAAAGAGTTAGTACAATGTAAAATATTGTGACAAAAGCCAGTAAAATATTAGCATCCCAAACATCTATTTCTGCAATTATTTAAAGATTTGACACTCCTGTTGCTGAAAAATTTCACACTCCTCCAGATCAGAAATTGTCTATTATGACCAACATATATATATTGGCCTATATTATGTTAGACTGCCTAAAATCATATTGTATGCTGTGCTGTTTCCACATAAGAAATATTTACAATATTTTGAAGGTGACCTGATTTAATGTGTTTTTTAATCTTTCTCTTAAAAAAACCCCAAATATCCAAACCAAATCAGCCAATCAATGAAACTTAATGCCTTCCCCCCTCCCCAGTGTTCCTCCTCTCCTTCCCTTCCCTCCACTCCATGTTTTTCATATCTAAATATAGTTCATGGATTTCTGTCCCTCTGGGGTAATCTCTAACAGCTGGACATCTAGGCAGAGGAAAAAAAAAAAAAAAAAAAAAAAAAAGAGAAGAACAAGAAAGAGTAAGAGCAATGTTACTTGTGGATAGCTTTCTTCAATAATTGATTATTTTCTGTAGTTTCTGCAGATGCACTTGGTTATTTGACCAGCATGGTGTGTCTGTTGCCATAATAAACTAATTGAGCATTTGGATGGCAATGGCCCACGGCTGTGTGTAGCATGACAAGTTTCACCACCTGGTCTGTCTGCAGTTTTCACCATGCTCACATGGGAATTTTGAATCTGCTCAATCTCCTTTCTTCTGTGACCCTTTTTACAGATTTTCGACATGTGTGATCCTTACCCCAGGGGAGACAGTCTGCTTCAGAAAATTGTCCTGTAGGTAAAAGCAATAGGCCATCCATTACCCTCTTCCTTCCACTCTCAGGTTAATGACTATATTAAATATTAAACGGAGTTCCATCTCCAGACTGTCTGAATAAGTGATTTTACATTATCTCATTCAGTCCTTCTCTGATTTCTTCTAAAGTGTGTTGCTTCTTTCTAGAATAACTCTAGCAGTGAAAACCATGATTGATTTGACAACCATTAACAGAATGTTTAGTACTAACCTTCCTCATCAGTGAGAGAAGAAGATGGTAAAAATGAAAAGAGGAAAACAGGGATGTATGATATGAAGCTGATTTCCCTTATTTAAAATGTTATTTCATATACAGTTTCTACAAGTTATTAACAAATAGATATGGACTGCAGATTTGCTTAGAGGGATGAGTGAGAAATAAATAGAACCTTTTCTACCAACTGGGATTAAATTTATAAGCAAATTGTTTGGTTAGCAAATCACAGAATCATAGAATCCTTCTGGTTAGAAAAGACCCTTAAGACCATTAAGTCCAAACATTAATCTGCCAAATTTACCATTAAATCATGTCCCCAAATACCACATCCACAGATTTTTAAAATTTCTCCAAGGACAACCACTTCCCTGGGCTCAAGTTTCTCTATAGTTTTGGTGAAGCAATTTTTCTTTATATCAATTTAAGCCTCTCCTGATACATCTTGAGGCTCTTTCCTCTTGTCTAATCACTTGTCAAATTGGAGAAAAAACTGAGCAGCCCCTCACTTCAATCTTAATTTAGGAAGTTGTAGAGAGTAATTAAGCCTACTTGGAGCCTTCTTTTCTCCAGGCTAAACAATCCCAGCTTCCTCAGATGCTCCTTATCATACTTGTGCTCCAGAACCTTCCCCAATTCCACTGTCCTTCTCTGGACCTGCTTCAGCACCTCAGTGTTCTGAAGGGCCTGAATTGAGGGGCCCAGAAGAGGACATGGGATTTGAAGTGTGGCCTCACCGGTGCCGAGCGCAGGGGGACACTGGTCCTGCTGGGCACACTGCTGTTGATACAAGTCAGGGTGCCATTATCACCTTAAAGGCAAATGTTAGCAGAGGTGGGACCCAGCACTTTTCAGCAGTGCCCAGCAACAGGAGAAGGGGTGATGGACACAAACTGAAAAACAGGAAGCTTCATCTGAATGAAAGGAAAAATTTATTTACTTTGACATGGATTGAGTACTGGAATGGATTTTCCAGAGAGGTTGTGGGGTCTCTTTTGCTGGAGATGTTCAAAACCCACCTGGATGTGTGCAACCTGCTCTCAGTGAGCCTGCTTCAATCCTGACCATTCTGTGATTCTGTAATCTTTTGTGCTGCTAACCTAGGAGTTGACCAAATGCCAGGAAAAGCTGCAGCATAATATAGCCCAGCTATATTATGAGTTTCCTCAGAATTTTCCCTCTGAGGAAAAACCTTGGAAATTCACACCAGAAAAAACAGCATATATTTTACTCGGAAATTACTACATAACTTGTGATACTGTAGAGATTTTATTATCTATGAAGCTCCTTAGCAATATTTAAAATTTTTGTCCAAGCAATTAAGAAGAGACCTCAGATTATGCTTTAAATTGTATCCTCTAAATCCTTTTAGTGTCCATTGAACATAACAAAATAAAAAGCAATCTTACTATCTGTATCTGTAAAAATGCTATAGAATACTTCTACATCCACTAGAAACATTTAGCAGAGGTAGTCAATCTGAAAATGAGCATATCAGTGGTGTAAATCTTGATTTATAATGTTTGAAAAAGGTGAACCAAGAGGGTTGCATTTGAAATGCACCGAAATGAAGAGTTAGAGGAAATGCTCTGCTTATCAACTGGTCATAACTATATAACTAGCTGTAGAGATATTGAATGTTTGAGATTTTTTTCATCTTAGTCCCTGACAGAAACCAGAGAGTTCTTCTCTCCTTTCTGCAGGCATAACTTGTCAATATATCTTTTTGTTGTCTCCACTTTTTCTTCTGGCTTAAGTAAGTGCAGTGAGCACAGTTCTAATACACAGACCCAATTTGCAGAATTGCAACCCCAATGAATGACAGGAGGTTGAAAACAGACCCTGACCCAAGAAGCAAAAAAGAAGAAAAAAAGGTCAAATACCTGTGTGGAATCAAGTGTGAAACAAGTTTCTTTGATTTCATTACTCTACTCTGTTGCTGCCCATCAATTCCCAGTGTTGCCCTCAGCAGAAGGTTATCTCAGAGCTGGCTGGATCTACAGTCTCTGTGTGGCTTCCAGCACTCTCTGCTGTAGGCTGAATCCCACAGATCAGGAATAAGGTGCACTGATGGGACTGTCGAACACAAAAACTCTGTGATGGATCTTTGCTGCTCTAAACCTAATAAAACAATTGCCAGAGAGCAAACTTAATTTTCAGCTTCCTTTTGTTTTCACCATTTAATCATAGCTAAGTAAAAATGTGCCACATAAGTTTTTATTTGTAATCTATTCTAGAATCTCTGTGAATTTAATGAAATAATGTTTGAATTTTGGCTTGTTTTTTTCCCCCTCCTTCTTATTCCTTTTATTTCACCTCTGGTTTGGTCTACCCAGTATTACATCTGTAGTCAATCTTCCTTACCAGACCAGCTTGCTAAATTATTCTCCGAATGTCAGAAAGCAGTCTGAAATGATTTAAAGGAATGATGCATACTTGGGTCAAGTAAAACACATAAAACCCAAAGAGGCATTTTCATACTTTCTTTAGCTCCACTTGAATTTCATTTCTCTTTGTCATCTCCTCTGTCATTACTGTCAACCTTCACCAACAAAGCACTGGCAATTAACACTGAGGTAAATTGGTGGGATAACATTTACCTTGGCGTTGTCATTTTTCTGCGGTTGATACATAGGAAATCACAAGCAAGTGACCAAATGGTCTGAAAGGTTAGAATTTAATGGTCAAAATATAAATAAGTAAAGGAAAATGCCAGGTATTCAGTAACACCTTGTAAATGGGGCTATTTGTTCTAAAGAAGAACCAAGCAGATTTTACATTGTATTTATCTTCATTTGTTGTTAACTGGAACAGGCTGTGAAAATCACAAAGGACACACACTGTCTATATAAATTTAAAAAGCCATTTTTCCCCTTAAAATCTAAGCACCAGTTAAAAAGAGTAAATCGGAACAGATTTAATTGGTATTTACACACACCAACATTAGTAATTAGCAAAGAAACAGCAGGGGAAGAAGAACAATTACTGCACCCATTCTAAATTGTCTATTTGGATGAATTAAAGAAACCAGTCAAATTTAACCAGCTGTTTGCAGAAAGAATTTTTCTTTATTTTTATAAACATATTTATTTGAATGAAATTAATCCCCACTGACAGTAGGATTAGAGTTGTTTTTCCTCTTTTTAGTTTGTGCATATTTTTGGGGAATATCAGATATTGTAAACATTAACAGATTGCTTCCTTGGCTTAATGATCATCCAAGTATGATAAAAGATGACAGATTAATAGTATTTTTACTCATGTAAAATAGTGATTGTCCACAGATTTTCCTGCTGTGGGTTTCCACCCAGTTAGAGAGATCCGGAGAAAGCACTGATTTGCCTCCTCCCTCCTTTCCTTTTAAGACATTATAACTAAGAGACTAAAGGGTATTTGAAGATGAAGATGCATTTGATCCTTAATTCTGAAAGTCAATAAAAAATACAGAGAGCATATCCTGCAAGCATGCAAATCTCTTCTAGCTGGGAAGAGGAAAAGTACGAAACTGAACAAATTTTACTGCTCCTTCTTCCCAGTCACTTTGACCAGGTGGCTGTTGTTGCATTTGTCCTTCACTGTTTGTGACTGATGAGACAAGCTGGACATATTTTGTGAAAATTTGACAAGCTGATGCCCATTCCTGGGTCTACAATTCTGGGTGCTGTAGTGATGGATAGCTGACTTGCAGTTCTAAGAGTCAGTGCCATGTGATCTGATTTGGGCTTAAATCTGACAGTGACAATTAGAGACAGAGTTTGGAATAGGAATTTCAACTATGCCTGATTTTTTTTTTCCCCTGTGTATTTTGTTTGATTTTAATTAGGATCTTTATTTAAGGATCCTTGGGTGGGGGGTGGGGGAGAGGGGGTTGCTATAATTATTTTTGCATCCAACAACTTTAAAATGAGAAAACTTAAACCTGCACAGAACTAAGGAAACATTTACAGCAAGACATTTTGTTTTTGTCACAGAAAAGCTTGATACATGGGGGATGACATAAATGCAGACTTCATAGGCAGGAAAGGAGTTAAGACATGCCTGAAATTATTGTTATGGTGTATAATTTGGAAAAAAAAATATGGTCAGCATAATTCTTTCAGCAAACTCGGATGGCTAGCCCTTATATTATTTTAATATTTTTGGAGAGTTTCTGCATTTCTTAATCTCAGCAAATTTTAGAAAAGGGATGCAAAGTGTGGCAACAATATTATCTATTTTAGAAATAAATCAATCACATGCCCAAACCCATCAGGTACCAGAAATTCAGTAAACCAGGAAAGCATATGGGGCATTCCTGTTTAGGAAGGGGCAGCAGCCATGAGAGGAGGAGGCATACAAGGAGACAGGTGATGAGTTACACTGGGAGAAGTGCAAAGAGGCACAGAGAGATGAGTACTGCTGTGGAAATATTCAGCCCAGGGTGCACATTTGGAAGGAGGCACTCCACTCTGAACGAGTGACTTTGGCTTTCAGGTAGACCCTGAAACTGGGGCAAGTGCAGCCCCAAAATATTGTTACCTACACCTTGATGCTAAAATGCACATAGGAGTGGAAAAGACCTAGTAAAGAGCACAAAGGAGCAGTGAAAAAGCAATTAGGGTATTAAAAGCAGCAGATAGAAACCAATACACTTCACTCCACCCTTCTGTGCTGCCTGCCACCATATTGAAGCAATTTGGAGGGACACTCTGTAAAGCATGGCCAAAACAATGATTGATTTTTTTTTTTTTTAAAATCAATACTGGAATCAGTGAATACATGTTTGTGTTTATTTGGAATAAATTCAACTAAATAAAAATTGTCTCAGTTGAGGCTGTATTGCTTGCTACAGTTTATAGCCCTTGTGAAGGTATGTACTTGATAATTGTCTTCTAGGCTGGCAGTATGAAACTTAACTAGTACTCAAAGAATATGCCAATTATAGTGACATACATTTTTGTGTCAGTTTTACCCATTTGTAGACATTCTCCTAGAAAAGTTTCCCAGGTTTAAAATGAAACATGCAATAATGTTGCAGAAGTTTCTGGAAAAAGTAAGAGAATGCTAAAAGAAGATACAAAACTCTTTGAACAAGTACAAAAATACTGAAAATAAACCAAACCCAGAGGAATAGATGTGATGGAAGGAATCGGGGAAAATGAGTACCTTGCTATACTATGCGAGGACATGAAATGTAATAAATGACATGATATTCAGAGATGTGAACTGTGAGTATTTAGCATCTCTGAAAAACAAGTCAAAGACTCCTGCTCAAGGGAGATTTGTTCTGTGTTTCTATTCTATAACAGACAGTGAAATTGAAGGGAGGTGAAATACATGAAAATGGGATTTACAACAACAACACATACAACGTGATTGATTCAAAATAGGGTGAAGTATGACAATAAAAGAAATAAGGGCCACTATATGAAAGAAATATAAATAGTTAGGAAGAACTATTGCTCCTGGGTTCATAAAAAGATGCTTTGAACTTTGTGGAATGCATTTTTTTCTTCCAGAAATTAGTTTCTCTTCTGTGATCCTACCAGAAAGAGCTGAGTGTCCTGTGCAGAATTCTTCTGTTTTGAAGGTAGCTAGAGCAACTTCTTTATTTTTCATTCCTTTTCATAAACCCCAGACCTCTCAGTGTGGTCATTCTCAATTTATCTCAGTTTCTTCCAAACACTTTGTTTCCATTTTATTCATCATCTCAAGCAGCCATGTCATTTGGTTGAGATTTGAGGACTGCTGCCAGAAATAATTCATGGAGTCAGGGAAACAAGATTGGTGTCAGGGTATATTCAAGGGGAACTACACAGGTGATGGACTTTCAGCCATTGATTATTAATGCAATCAGTATCTCTAAACTGCTATAGGACTTAACAGTTCATTAACCAAAATGCATGACAATGAGGAGAGCACTGGTAAATGGGTCATTCCTAGTGACCTGCTGTTCAAAAAAGCCTCTTCTCCCAGGCAATTAGCAGTAGGACAAGAGGGGCTAATTAAGCTGAATATTAGGAAAAATTGATTCACAGAAAGGATAATTAGATATTGGAATGGGCAGCCCATGGTGGTGGTGGAGTCACTGTCCCCGGGGGTCCTTAAGGAAAGACTGGATGTAGCACTGTCTGGTTAACATGGTGGTGTTCAATCACATGTTGGACTCCATGGCCTCAGAGGTTTTTCCAACCCAATGGACTCTGTGATTTTGTGATTAATGAATTGACACTAACTATTAGTTAAAACTTCACTAAATTTTCCTTCCTATAAAAAAAAATTCTGTTCCATCATTCTCACATTAAATTACATATTTTTCTCCCACACCTGTTAAAAGCAAACTAGATTTGAAATTTCAGATACACAGCTTGGACTTGTGACTGAGATAACAAGAGTGGAAGGAGAAGTGTTAATTTTCTTTGAGGAACAGGTCAGCAAGGAAGATGCAACTATAATTAATAATGGTTCGTGTGTCCTTCTGCACCACAGTCCCACAGAACTGGGAATGTTTACACTGACATGTACAGAAGATACAAGTCACTTGTCTTTTATTGCATAAGAAAAGTTGAAAACATACACATAAAATAACCACATGTGAGTCCAAATTTATGAGATTTGTTGGGCTGATACTCCCAGAAAGAGGGATTCATCAACATGCCCAACTTAATGAACAAGATACACCAAGGATTTCACCTTGTTGTCTCACCATGTCTGGAATATTTAGTCTTTCATATTTTAAACTTTATTGTTCAAGGTCAGTTCTCTGCTTCTCACTGGGCACTGGAGAAATCCTACTGCTGGAGCACACTGATTAGTTCAAATACTTGAGAAATGAGTGACCTATTTTGAAGCAGGACCTGAATCTCTGAAGACTCAAATTATTGCAGCTGTTCAGCAAATGGTCAGTGTGTAACATAACTAGCCTCAAATGCAGTTTTTAATTTTTCATCTAGATCCACTAATTTTTTCTTTTGAAATTATACCCTTTCTCTTGTATCTGCACTGGCTTTAACTTTTGCCACTTTTCTATAATTTTATGCTTCACACTTTGAAAGCAGTCTGGATCTGAATTTATGCCCCTTTGTGTTTCCAAAGTGAACATTTATTTTAAAAAAACCCCAGGAATCTAGAGTTTTCTAAAAAGGTGTTGTTTGAATAATGGTATTAAAGGAATGCTTAAAAAGTTTTAACCTTTTGACTGGTTTGGAGAAGAGGGCATGACAGTGTGCAGGAACTTGGCCAAAGGTTGCAAATGTTACAGAATAGGTTAAGTAAGAATGTGAAATGTCAGGGGTTAATTAGCTGAATTTAGTGTGTCATGCAAGAATATTTTGGTTTATTTGATTTGCTTAGTATTCTAGTTTTCTTGTCTGATTTTCTGCTTCTCAATAATTTTAACTGCAAAAGATATCATTTTACTACCCTTAAAACTGGAGTGACATACTCTTGATTAAAAGGATTTTGACAGTAAGGGTTTTGAAAGATGCATATATAGGTAGAACTGCAAAACAGTAGGTTTTGATTGAAATTCTGTGTGTTTCTTCTGTCTACAGCTGGGTTTGTGAGTGTTGTTTTCCTAACACTGACAGTTCTGTCATATCCTTTGTTATGATAGGTAGCCTTGTATTCCTTAGCAGTTGTAACTGCTCAGTGGTTGGGACACCTGAAAGTAGAAACTATGGAAGGCAACTTTGTTTCCTTTTCCAAACAGTCCAGTACAGTCTTTATGATGAAGAAGATGAGAGTTTTGCAGCCTGTGCTTGCACTGTCTCTTGTGTCCTTTTTAGGAGACTGTGTGTACTCTTTTTTTACCAGTCTCTGACTATGGAAATTCATTTATTCAGGAAGCTGTTTCAGAATAGATACCAGGCAGCCCCGCCTATCAAGTTAAATTAAACATATCCTTTATTAGTAAAGGAAGAAAGGAAATCTATATTGGTTAAGCCAGATAACTTCTTTTGTTCTTGAGAAAGAAATTCACTTCTCAACAAGACTGAAGTACCTCCTTACCTGTTCCCACTCATGTTTTCTGGAACAGCAAACTTAAGCCAACACTAGGAGAGAAACTCAATATTTTTCAATTTCAAAACGGGAACCATGATGGGCTGGTTTGAAATGAAAGGGACAGAGAATGCTGTTTGCTTCGTGGCATGAGGAGGATATGTAAAGCTACAAGATGTCCTGGTTTTGTCCAAGACAAGCTATATTTTTGCAGAATCCAGGAGGGGACATGTCCAGGACTAGGAATTTATTCTGTACCACATCACATAATTTCTGGAGGTTGGGTAAAGGAACCTTTTGAAAGAGAAAAGGTTCCTTCCAGAGTGAGTGGGGTAGAAGGATCCAGGGGGGTTCTGTGCGAACTGTTCCTCTCCAGTACCCTCTGTCATTAGTATTGTTTTCTGATTCTTTTCATTTTATTATCTCATTGTTATTTCCAGCAAATTGTTTGCATCTCAACCCATGATGTGGGTACCTTTTGTGCCTCCAGTTCTCCTCTCCATCCTGCCACAGGGGGAGGAGGAAGGGAAAGCAGGGGAATGAATGGACAGTGCGTGAAGAATCTTCGTAGGGGCAATGACATGGGGAGTACCATTGCTAGACCGTGACAAGGAAGCCAGTAGAATTCTCAAAAAGGAACTTGTTTAAATTTATTAAAGAATTTTATTGCACCTTTCCACAGATTCCAAATTCTGTACCATCTTTGAATTAATATCAAAGCCAAACAATGCATTGAAAGAATTGGTGTATTAGAAGAACAATGTAAGATTTTTTCCTGCCCTCCAATTATTATATTCATTGTGAAGAATCTGCACTACCTCATTTAAATCTTTCCTGAGGTGGGTCACACAGTGAAGCTGATTGAAAAGGAGTTGGAGAATTGAACTCTATGGCTGATCAGCAGACCTCTATCAACTATAGGAAGGGAGGTGTGCCACAAATAGAGCTGTCACTGCAGCAACCTTGCTATTAAATCTTTAAAACTTCCAAATTTATGGGCTGGCAGAAGGGACATGGGCTGATTCACACATACAGATTGAATATGTAAGAAGAATACTTTGGAACTGCAGTGAGTTGTTGGCAGGAGACTTGAACTCTAGTGAACAAACCTATCTGAGCTCAGTGGGAAAAAGTGTGTAGCTGTGCTGCCTTTCATCAGTTCAGTGACAGGCTGAAAAGCATGCTAAATCTTCTAATACAGAAGCATTAAATTCAGTCTTTTTTTTCTTTCTTTTTTTTTTTTTTGAGCATGGAACCATGAGAACAAAAAGAACAGATATAAGCTTCTTCTTCTTTTGTGCCAAAAAAAGAAGAAAGGAAGAAGTAGAAAAAAAAAAGATTTAAAAACTGCACGTATAATAAAGACATATGCACATGCAAAGGAGTAAAGAGGACTACTTTTATTCCCATCTCATGGCCTCATATGCAGGCAAGTGGAGCAGGAACCTTCTGACATTTCATGATGAGAAACTGGAAGTGGCTGAGGTGTTGTAAACCTATGACTTATTTTGAAGAAACTGTTTAATTCTCCAGTTCACCAGGATGAAGCAATTGTACATGTATGGCTAAGAGGTATTGAAGTTATCAACAGATGTCATCAGTTCAGAATGAGTTTGAAGACATTAGCTTTTTGGAACCAGGGTACAGCATGAACTCTGCTGACAGTGCAATTCAATTTAGGTAGCATAAATATAAATGTCTATATCTAATCAAGAAAAAATTAGGTGACTATAAATTCTGGTAGTAAACAGAGTCTAAGAGAACAGAATAAGAAAACTATCACTTTAATAATAACACTTTGCAAAAGAACCTGTCTTGTGTGTTTCACATTTTCAGCACAGTTTGCTATACCATAAATTTAGGAAAGCTAGCTACATTGTAGTACAAATCATTGTATGACTTCTGTGAATCATTTAAATTCTTATGTCTATTTTTGTTTCTGCTCAGTGTTACAGTATTGGCTATGCCTGGACTGCTGAAGTCATGCTGTTTCCTGACCCCCAAGACAAGAGAAATTGTGTATTTTTGGAGGAAAGTACCCATATCCATACCTCATAAATTTTTCCAATCATCTCCTCTTGAGTAACTCCTGTGATCAGAACCTTATCCTTTGTTGTGCATCTTATGTAAGTAATAAAATATTGACTGATCTCCCTAAGAAACCAGGTACAGCTTACATTTCCTTTAGTGAAATGCTTCTTGTATGTCATTCTGCCAATCTTGTCAATCACTTCTGATTATGACCTATACTTAAATCCTATTGCAGGATCAAATCAAATATCAAAATTATATGCTTAGCCCCTGCTATATATAGAAAAACTTACCGATTTTTGAGTTAGTGTTTGGTGGATTTCAAAGATAAGAATGGGTAAAGATGGAGATATAATTTATGGTTAGAACTTTGTGGGAAGCAGTTTAAAAATCCCTTCCCCATGGACTGAAACCTGAACTTTATCAGGTTAAAAAACAGGGAATGAAAAAATATTTGTATTTAAT
>VWZN01003211.1:6039-19454 GCA_013396955.1 Regulus satrapa
ATAGAGGAAATGACATCTTTGTTTTGGCCTATCCCATGTTGTGAGTATCTAAGAGGACAAAAGTCACTCTGGCTGTCTACCAAGGCTAGCAATAAACATTTTTCACTGATAGTGGTAAACTGCTGTATTAACAACAAATAGATACACATTGATAGTATAATGGGATTTATAATAATTAATAGAATAGTAATTTGTCTAAGCATTTTTTTAAAATCCTATAAAGTTATTTTGATTTTTACTAGGCAAAGTAACTGTAACTGTAGTTACTATGCAGGAAAAAAACCTCCAAGTTTGGTCTTTACCCTTTGAGATGATAATATTAATAATTGATCTTGGAGTTGTCAGAGAATTCAGGGTAAACTAATGCTAGAATTGAAATGCTAAAAAATTTAAAACGGTGCTAAGAATAAGTTTGTTTCAAGCCCTAGAGTTTTCTCTAAGGCTTATGATTGCTTTCCTGCTTTAGTAGCATTCAGAGAGAGATTTCCTTACCTGTTGTATTTCTTAACAAGTATCAGCCAAAGATATGTCTGTGCTTTGGCCAAAATCAGTTCATGCTTCTTCTTAAATGCAGTATTTTCTGCATTTTGAGTGACTTGTGCAGCTTGCACTTTTGAAGATAGCATGCTTTTTGCCTTGCTGTAAAACTTACATCAGAATTTCCAAAGGATTCATTATTACTTTATATATCTGGTAGGGTGATGTTTTAAGGAGTGCAGATGAATAAAATTTATCTCCGCAGTTCAGGATATTTTATTTCTTGAAGTTCAGGGATAGAAAACATAAAAAGGCATTGAACACTTTGACAGTGAATATTTTTAAAGTACTTACTCAAGAAAACACCATCCCTGGAAGTATTCAGGAAATGACTGGATGTAGCACTTGGTGCTGTGGTCCTGTTGAAGAGATGATTGTGAAAGAATGGACTTGTTGGTCTTACAGGTCTTTTCCAGAGGATTCTTAAAAGAATCTGTGATTCTGTATTTATCAGTGCAATTTCCAAAGATTTACTGTCATTTTGGCACTTAAAGCTAGTTTTTCCATTGTAAGTAATAGTTAAATTTTCTTGCAGGTTTGCCCGCCTACAGAAACTTCTCATCAGTTTGGCTGGTCGTAACCTTTATATCCGTTTCCAGTCTGGAACAGGGGATGCAATGGGAATGAATATGATATCAAAAGTAAGGACCGGTCCCCTTAAGTATTTTTAAAAAATGGGTATTCCTTTTTAAAGAAAGAGATAGTCTAATAACCTGTCAGTGACTACTGACATCTAAAAGGCAGAAAGATAGGACACAATGCTCTTTGCACAAAATAATAAAAATGTTTGATTTTGTCAAGTGTAGACAAGGATAGGAGGAGAATGATGAAAGAAAAAAGTCATTTTTTATTTTCAATATTTATTTAAGGAAAGTATTTTTGATAATAGGAGAATATAAGCTGGTTGCACTGTTGCTTTGAGCCAAGATTCTATCCAGCAATAATTATTCTATTACTGTATTTATCACTTCCTAATAAATAAAGAATTAGGAGTGGCAGCATAGAGGTGGTCTCTAGTTTGTTTGTTGTTTTTATGCAAACATGTGGAAGAACTTGAGATGTGATCCTTAGATTGCTGGGATGCCTTATACAGAAGGAAATTAATAGTCTCAGACTTAAACTTCATATAGAATAGGCAATCAGAACCATTATAAAAGTGGATCTGATCATAGACAAGTCCTAATATAGCAGATTTTCTAGTCTGATTTCCTAGTGTAGAGAAGTTCTTTCCACTACATCTGAAATGAATTTATTTCATGCCTGTAATGTTTCAGTTGGTTCCTGCTGTATCTTCAGTATGGTAACCATATGTCCATCCTAGAAAGGATCCAAGGAGTCTGTGCGTACTAGGAAAAATCAGTTATTCCCCAATACAATTCCCAAAGTGGTTAGAAGAAAGATAGTCATAATTGTTTGGGGTTTTTTCTCCTGTTTCTTGTTCCTTCATGATACTGTGTTCTTTTCTTCCACTCTAACTGATTATCTGATTAGAATACTGTTCCACTGTCCTTGAATAGGAACCATAATGACAATCTTCTTTCTCTCTAACAGGGTACTGAAAAAGCACTGGCGAGGCTGAACGAAGAGTTTCCTGACCTTCAAGTTATAGCTATCAGTGGCAACTACTGTACAGACAAAAAACCTGCTGCTATAAACTGGATAGAAGGAAGAGGAAAGTCAGTTGTCTGTGAAGCAATCATTCCAGCTAAGGTTGTTAGAGAAGTAAGTGTCGGCTCTGTCATTTATAAAAATACATACATTTTGCAAAACTGATGCTTACTTTTACATCGTAAGTATGAACTGAAAGTTGTTTTCCAGGTAAGGATAGTGCTTCTGTAGGATAAGCCATTTCTCTGAGCCAGTAGATAATTTCCTCTTCATTGTGTCTCGTGTGAAATAATGTATACATGTTTAATGATGCATATCTGGTTGAAAGCACTAGGATTTTCATGGTAAACCTTTGAAAAATTATGCCACATTTTGACAGATGTTTACACGTGTTGTGTTGTCTGTCACTAAACCCAGTCTTTAAACTCGTTCACTCATTTTTTTTGTCTCACATGAACCTGGCTTTCTCTTCAGTATTTATATGCATTCTACTACAATGGAAACAGATAATCAGGTGGTTTACTTACTCCAAAGCTGTCTTGGCATCCTGCATGACAAAGGGTGACCTTGATAAGCAACGCCAGTTGTAATCTGTGGCCAGCTTGTCCTCCATTATAACAGTCTTAGGTTCTCTTCCACCCGAGTTCAGAAGATGGCCGGTGTGTATCCCATGAAATCCCTTGCCTGTTATCTGGTTGTCAGCACTGGCTGTGGGAGACAATATCCAGGGAAGAGTTCACTATATTGTAACTCATGTTTAAGGTCTTATAAGTGGGTGTTTAAATATTTGATGGGAAGTTTTTTTGCTTGTTTTCCCCAAGTGATTTGTCCAGTCCCTTCTGGGAAACTATCTAAACTTCTAGAATTAGTATTCTAGACAGTATTCCACAGTCCAGCTTCACCTGGTGTGAGAACTACCTTCTTATTGATTCCACTTGGTGATGCCCCAGTTTTGTACTGGGAGAGGTCCTTAAGACTTGAATCTCCACTCTACTGCTCGAGATCTTTCAGCTGCAACACAGACTTGCTTCTTTCCCAGCTGGTCTCATTTGCTGACTGAAAAGTACTAGTTTCTCTATCAGCAGTGACTAAACAGACTTCTAGTATTCTTTGAACATCCTTATGTCTACATCTTCTACAGTTCTAACATTTCTAAAATTCTGAGGATTCTAACAGTGTGTGCAGAATGGATTTATACATTTACACATTGACATAGTTCATGTCTTTTGCTGTTTCTCAAACTGTTGGCAGATTGTAGCTGAGTCACTGGTAATATCTGTTGTAACCTCGCAATTTTATTCCAGGGTAGTAATGGGGAGGTAGTCCTTTCATAATGGGCATTGATAATGTTTAGGTAAATTTGGGAAGGTTTTCCTCAAATCCCATCCCTGTATGTCACTACATTTAATAATATTGAACACTTAATACATAAATATTACATTTCTGTCAGTGTTGCAAAATTGGTGCAGATGTGCAGGAAATCTTAAATTTTGCTCAATGACAGTATCTCATTTGATCATCTTTGATAATTCTTATATTAAATTCAGTATAAATCTCTTACTTGAAAGTTTCAAAATACAGTCAATATAGTATAAATGGGCCACCTAATTTTATATTACTGTGCACAGCATTTATTTACCTATGTAGCATAGCAGTTTGTGTTGGAACTTTTCAGTTTGGCTCCATATTCGTATGCAAAACAAATTTGCATTCATATGCAAAACAAATTTGGGAAGAGTTTCATGTCTGGAACAATTTGACAGGAATGTTACAGTCATGTCAGGTTACATTAATGGGTTATTTCTGCCAAGGTGATCTTGCTTGTTCCATTCTGAAATATAAGGGAGACTTTGAAATGGAGTACCCAGCTGTGAGCTTTTCTCAAAGGCCTGTGCAAATCTAAACCCTTTGTACTGACTTTTCCATTGTTACTTGGACATCCTACACTTGAAAGTCTCCTTTGGAACAAAAATAAGAGGTATCTAGGACAATGATTGAGTCAAACCCCATATAGAAGCAAACAACGATGAGGGCCATGAATGACGACAAATAGAGTATTTCTATTCCTGCCTGAGGAAAGGGGTAGTAAAAGTCTATCTATCACCTTTTCCAGGTATTGAAAACAACTACAGAAGATCTAGTTGAAGTCAATATAAACAAAAATTTGGTGGGTTCTGCGATGGCCGGTAGCATAGGTGGCTACAACGCACATGCAGCGAACATTGTGACAGCGATCTACATTGCCTGTGGTCAGGTAGGTTTGTTTTACACCAGTTCACATTCTCTTCAGTTCAGCAGCTCTTAATCAAGCACTGATTTGAGTGTCTGGATTGTTGTTTCTCCTCCTCGATCTGAAGGACGCTGCGCAGAATGTGGGCAGCTCCAACTGCATCACTCTGATGGAGAGAACCGGCTCCACCAACGAGGACCTGTACATCAGCTGCACGATGCCTTCGATAGAAATAGGCACTGTTGGCGGAGGCACCAACTTGCTCCCACAGCAGGCCTGTTTGCAGGTACAGTTCTGAAAGCTGGAAGCAACTTAGCTTCTTAAATCAAAGGTTGCTTTCATGTGGTCTGCAAGCAATATCGTGGGAATGGGGCTGCTTGAAACTTGGTGCATTTTACATGAAAATGTTAGAAGTGTCTCATGAATTGTTTTCATATATCCAGCTTCTAAAGCTTAAGACTCAATATTAATATTTACAATATTAAAGAGACTCATTGATAGGTTATAATTTGGAAATACTTCCTTTAATACTAAATGTACTATAAATGGACTTAGATTTTGTAGTGTAACACTGCCTTGTATTTTTCTCCAGATGTTAGGGGTTCAAGGTGCAAGCCAAGATAACCCTGGTGAAAATGCCCGTCAGCTTGCTAAAATTGTTTGTGCTACAGTGATGGCAGGGGAATTATCACTAATGGCTGCTCTTGCAGCAGGGCATCTAGTCAAAAGCCACATGATCCACAACAGGTAAAAAAAAATGAAAAATGTGTGTATTTCTCTGCTGTTTTGATACTCTTACAAGTACAGAAGAGTCAGTAATGATTGTGTGATTAATTGCAACGTATTAGATTAGTGTAACATTTTAACTAACGTAGTTATCTTGCTGTTTTATTAGGTCAAAGATAAATCTACAGGATCTTCAAGGAACCTGCACTAAAAAAGCAGCTTGAACACTAAAATGGCTTTGAAATGAAGAATTATTCTAGTAACTGACCAGGTGCACAAGGAAAAAAACCAAAATCTATGAAGTTTAGAATAAAGATTGCCTTCAATTCAATGATGTCTGTGTAAGAGAAACTAAGAGATCAAGACTTGAGACTAGTTAAGCTTGACTTTCTTCAGTGGTTAGACTGTGAAAGAAATCCTGTCAGACATCTTGAACATGGCTTTCAAATTCTTACTCTTACACATTATTTTCTGAAGAGTCAGTTTTATGTTTCCACAGGTAGAGATTATTTTGCCTAACAAGGTCCTGGTAACTACTAAACTGAAAAGTAATGTATTTTGTACGATTAAAGTAACAAAACAAAAGAAGTTGGTGTAGACTTGGATTGAATGCACTGGTCCTTGCCATCTTTATTTTCTGGTTAGACAAGCATGTTTTTTCAAGTGATGGCAAGTCTAATCACTTTCTATGAACTCCCAGTTTTAATTTGTTCACATGTAAAACAGGTCTTAGGCTATCAGACAGTTTGATTGAATTATATTAGTTTAATAGAAATCTCTGTCTATATATAGTACTTAATTTGCTGCTGCTTCAGCTAAGCAGTGTTCAGTGTTTAACTCCACAATTGAGATTATTCCTTTATGTAAAACTTGTGATCTGTAAAATTCTGAACTGTTAAATATAATCTGTACTGAAGTAGGGAAAAACAGTGTCTTCAAATGTTTTGTTACTTTGTAGAAAAAATGAAATGGTAACTTCAAAACAGTTATGTGTCAGACAGGTATTTAAGGAAATGTAGTTTCTCAAACATTATTTTATAGGAGTGCATTCAAACAAACAAGAGTCAAGAACAGATGTTTACACTTACTTAACAAGAAGTCTCTTTAGGAATATACATACACATTGTGTACCTTATGTTGGGGATTTTTTATAAGGTGTTTGACACTTATTCTCCAAGAACAGGTGTTTATCCACCTAAGCTGAGATAAAATGAAGCCAGAAAACCACACTGTTCTTAACAAAAAAAAAAAAAAAGGAGGGGATTTTTCTTTTCATTACCTTTTAAACTTTCTTTTTGAGTTGGGGAGTATTTATTTTAAGAAGAAAACATTTTTGTCAATGAAAAGTACTAATTAAGGGGATTCAATGAAATGACATGTTAATGTAAGAAGCAGTTTTTGTAATAAAATACTGTACTTGGACCAGTGAAGCAGTCTCAGGTGTTCTTACTGTAATAAAGAAAACCCAGGTTTACTCTGGTTTGATTCACCTTTGGGAATACTGCTAAATGCATAGCCCTGCCTAATTAATCACAGGAAGAAAATTACTAATATGCTTGATGATTTTTTCTGTTTGGTTGGTGTGTACTTTTCTTGTTTGACTTTTTTTGCGGGGGAATCGGTGGATTGGGCTGGGTTTCCTGCAGCATCGTTCCTAAAGGGGTGACTAGTAGAGGTGCTTTTCTAATGTGCAGATTTGATATACATCATGGTGGGTTGCTCTGTAGTACATTTACACATTAATATCCATTGTAATGAGCTCATAAATGGAATGTGCAAGCATGAAGATATACTACAGGCTAGACATGTTATGATGGCATGTAAATAGCAAATACCATGAATGTTTATCTTCCTGCAGTACTGTTGCTAATTGCTACTATTTTTATTTAAGGAAACCTGGAATTTATTTTGTTTCTATGTTCATTCTATGATTTTATTTAACACTGGTCTGGCAATAAATGGTGGTTCAGTGTTCATTTTGGTGGATTTAACTGACATTCTGTCTGGCAGAATTAACTTTTTGTATTATTACTAAACTGTGTACATTTTGGTACAGAACTACTTTTTCAGTTTCAGTAAAACCATGGAAAATACATTGGCTTAATTGTGATGTTTTAAGCTTACTTTATGACTTAATGACTTGTATTTATAGACAGTCTAAATTAAGAGAGGTAATGAAGAGACACCAGCAAGCAGTGCTAAACAGAGCCGGGGATGTGACACCAGAACTTCTGCCCGTGTTGGCAGAAGCCTGTTGGCACTCACTTATTCTCCTTAAAGCTTAATTAGGCAGTTTCCTCAAGGGGGAGAACCAACTCTCTGCGCTATTAGAGATACCTTCTGCTGGGACCTATTTTCCAAAATCAGATCACCTGTCTAGAATCTAATTCCTAAAGTTGCCGTAACTTCAGTGCTGTACTTTTACCATTGATAATGGTTTTCCAAATATTTTAAAACCCTAGGGGGAAAGCCCCCCATTAAAGTAGTGCGCTTGACTCTAGTACCACCTTGCTTATCTCTTTACCTCCTTTCTCCTGTGTCCTGTATCTGTTTTGCCCTGTAACCCACCAGTCCTCTTTTGCAGCCTGCTGTGGAAGTTTCAGCACTGTGAGACTTGCACGTACTGCAGCCCCAGCTGCCTCTAACCACACAACTGCTGCCCACTTTGATTTCCCCAGATGCTGCAAGGCCCTGCACTGAGCTGAGCATTACTGAACCTTCCTGACGGAGGGAGCAGTACGGGGATGCACACCACCACCACACGAAGCCTGAGCACAGCTGTGATACCAGAAGCCTGGTACAGCAGGTGCTGACCTGGGGGCATGCGGCTCTGCCAGGCTCCAGCACAGGCATTCCTGGGCAGGCACACTGATTTCCTGGAAAAGATCACAGCTTGGGAGACCACTTGCTTTCTCATAGGAGTGTACAAGTACACTGAGTGTGTCAGTGCACAGACACTGGACAGTTTTCATCCCTGATGTGAACCTTGCTCGTAAGGTGAATACAGCCCTGAGAAAAGCTGAGAAAGCCTGACCCCTACTCCTTCCAGCTGCCTTTTGGGGTGCAGTGAGCTCTGGCTACTACTCTTGAGTGTTTTTCAAATACATGATCCTCTCCATCTCCTTTAGGCATGGCTTACCATTTTCAAAGTAGTATCCGCTTTCTCCCTTCAGCTTTGGTTAGGGAAAGTTGACATTGCACAATGATACCTGTTGGAACAAGATGGTTTGAGATCCTCTCTTGGCCCAGGGCACGTTTGTATTCCTGTCAGGTCCACCTTGTCCTGAGCACAGAGCGGTGACACCAGTGTGCATCCAGCAACACACCTAGCACTGACAATTCCATACCTTGTCCTCCTTCCTGAGGATGACTGCAGGCCCCAGGTTCACCTTGCTTACCAGCCTGTCCAAAGTTAACCTCACTGCAGTGCTCCAGGGCTTTTGCAGTCTCTTGCACAATGCAAAATCACTTAGCATCCTATCTTCACCACCAGTTTCACTTCAGTCTGCTCTTAGGGGGCTCTAAGAGGTTTAGCCCCAGCTTTCATAGGTTGCTCCCATTCCATTCCAACTAGGACTCAGGCCTTCTAGAAGGACATGGTGGGTTGACCCTCTTGTTTGCCCCTGCTTGAGCAGGACAGGAAAGAGAAATTATAAAGGCAAAATTAAGAAGACATAGATTGAGATTGAGACTGCCTAACAGTTAAAATGAAGCTACAGACAGAAAGCAAAATAGGTTATTCACAATTCCCAAGCAGCAAGCAGAGCTTAGGCACACTAACAGTTACTTGGGAAGACAAATGCCATAACCATGAATGTCCCTGCTTTCTCATCTCTTCTCTCAGAGCTTTTGGTGCTGGACACAATCCATCTGGCATGGAATATTGCTGTGATCAGTTGGGATCAGATATGATTCCCCGCATTCCTTCACACCTTCAGCCACCTTCCCTCACCCACCTCCAGCCTACTCGCTGGCAGAAGAGTCAAGGACAAAAAGAGATGCAGGAGAGAAAGAAGGACAAAAAGAAAACCTTGATGCTGGCAAACCCTGCTCAGCAACAGCCAAAACACTGCTGTGTAGCCAGTGTTCTTAGTCATAAATCCAGAACACAGCCTCATATAGGCTGCTATGGAGACAACTAATTTCATCCCAGCCACAGCCTGTACAAAACCAGAAAATCTAGATCTTGGCATCAATACCCACAAGTGAGATTCACAGCAGCCAAGACCAGCTTTTAGAATCACAGAAGGGTTGAACTGGAAGGGACTTTAAAGAGCATTAATTTCCCCTACTATGGGCAGGCATATCTTCACTAGACCAGAGAATCACAGAATATTTAGGCTGGAACAGATTATTTTAGAATCACTGGGTCCAACTCTAAACATAACATTACCAAGTCTACAGGCTGAGAAGGCACCAGCCTGATGGACCTGACATATTTCAGGGCTCTCCCTTCCAGTTGTGTGGCCTGATGGCACACGTTGAAACAGACAGGATGCAGTTCTCTTCCTCTGCCTGTATCCTCCTGGAGACCTCTCCCATCCACACTGTGTACCAGTCACAACCTGGGTATCAACAGGAGCCAGCCATGTTTCATTTTCCTCCCTTCCCTATTAACCTCCAGGTCATACCAGGCAGCAGAAACAGAATGGAAAAAGTTACCTCTTCCTTTATCCAGCACCAGAAACATAAGGTCAGGTTGCTCAAAGCTCCATCCAACCTGGTCTTGAACACTTCCAGCATAGTCCAGCCATAACTTCCCTGTTCCAGCATCTCAGCACTTTCACAAGAAATCGTTTCTCCCTTACCCACTTTATTCTCCTGGAGAGAAATTCTACAAGGCCAGTCCATTTTCACAAGCTCAAATACTGGGATGAAATTAACCATGCCATAAAAATGATGTCGACTACCAATGTCTGTCAGGACCATTGAGTGAAGGACAAAAATTTGGCAAGTCCATAATGGTCAGTACATGACAAGGCACACAGGTCCAGCTCCTAGCTCTGCACCTGGTACAACACGGTTTGCCAAACTGCTTCCTACCACCCCTTAATGAACCACTGGGCTCCAAGAGCAAATGGAATACTACAGTATGCATATGCCATAGGCTGCATCATCCTCAATCCACCATGGAGGTCTTCCATGGAGGCAGTCACTGCATAAAGCTGCCCTAAAAACTTTCCCTCATCCTCAAAACAACTGGACAATGCTGCTACTTTCTGTTGCCCAGCACTGACTGCCCCATCAGTGTTTCACCCACAGGCCACACCTACCCAATGCACAGGTTGATGCACAGGTGTAATGATGCTGCTAAGGGTAAAAACTTTTTTTAAGAGGTACTTGAAGCAAGTCACATACAACAGTAATGGCACACAGAGCAATCCATTTCACTCCCCATCTTTTCTATGTGAGAGCTGGCATAGCTCTGTGTGAGCTAGTCCAGTTTACCACTAGAGGTTAAAATTAGTTAAACTTTTGTGAATACTATCTCTAAAATATGCTTCATTAGTTTAAAAAAAAATTTTAAAAAGGCATGTCTATAAGGTGCACGGAGTTGGCAGAGTTTCTGGATCAACAGAATTGTATTTTTGTAGGATAATCTTGGTTTTCTCTTATGAAAATTGTTCCTGAATAAGTAAGTCTGAAGAGCTGAGAATTCTAAGTTAATTCCTTGTAGCAGTTTCTTTTAATATCTGACAATACGCTGTGCATCTGGCATTTAAAATCCAGGGAACACGGGCACACAGCATAGAAATCTACATGCACCTTTAGTTTTTGCTTTGGCAGTACAAGCTCAGGAATGGGGCCAAGTCTCAAGCCACTCACTGAAATACCTCACTTGGAAACTGAGATAAAGGCCTGGTCCCACACGGGAATCCCATTTCCCTGAGACAGACAGGTAGAGTGAAACAGACTTTTGAGGGAGCTCAACAGAATCCAAGTGGGTAGCTGGGAATAACGTTCAGCCTTCATTTCTATCTTCGTTTCTCTCCACCTCCTTCACCTGTCTGACCACCTGTTGTCTGCGTCTGCTGCATCCCAACAGCTGCAGAAAAAAGGGTATCTTCTGGTTTTCAGGATACCTTTAAGGTACGCAGGTGCACCACAGATCTTCCAGCCACAGTGACAAGCAGCTCAGCAGCTGCAGCACTACCCTGTCTTTTACACTGCTGCGGAGGGTACTCGGAGCTGCTGTGGCTGTGGGGCCACATTTGCTCCCCTATTTTTTCTAGAACAACAGGGGGATGACCACTCTGGGACAGTTATTTTCTGGATTGCACTACTGCATAGCTTCTCAGACAGTGAAGCAAAACTACTCAGGATAGCTGCAGCTGTGACATTTGAAAGAATTTTTACTTCAAGACAGAAAATTGACATCCTCTTAGGTTTTATGAAGCATATGCAGTTACACTACGATGCAGCTCAGCTAGACAGAAAATTTGTATCACCACGGAGAGAAGTGAACCTCAGAAATTACCCCTTTTGAAATGCTAAAATGCTTTTTTACTCGTTTTTACTTTTCTTAGGTATGTTTCTCAGTATTACTTTTTTCCATGCTAACTGTATGATGACTACACTAACTAAGGCTGATCCATTTAAAAGAGAAAAGCTATTTTTTGCTCCTTGAAGCCTAGGAATGCTTTGAAAACCATTACTCAAACCTTTTGTTGACCGTTTTCTTACTTTATTTCAACACAGGCGTCTTATCTTCAGTCTTGGGAGTCTGTACAGTGTATGTCCACTGTGGCTGCTCCCTGGATTCCCTCCTGTGTAAATATACATATTCCCCTCATGGATTGCATTGAATTCCTCAGGTCACCTCTGCTTGTCAGTATTCCAAACCACCTCTAGTACATCAAGGGTGATAAAAACCAGGGAGGGAGAGATTATGCCATTTCTCATTTGCAGGTTTTGGGCTTGTACCCGTATTTATATGATTTTTTGGGGGGTGGTAGGGGATACCACTGCTGTGTAGATACTGACAAAGAAAAGACAGTTTTTATAATTTTATAAAAACAATTTTTATAAGTCTATTTTGGGTATTGACAAGAGCAAATTCAGCTGGTATGTATTGGGCATTTCCATCACTTTTTGAAAATAGAGGCTTTTCTGCCTAGAAATGGTGCATTTCCCCTACCACGCCCAGATGAGATTTCTGCCTTTCCAAACCAATGAATCATAGGCTTGCACCTCTGGTAGCAATTTTTAACCCAAACTGCTGCAGGAGCCTGGCCCGTACACCCCAGAGCACTGGCGCCTTTGCTGTTGCTGAGAGACAGAGTGGAACATTTCTGGCGGAGATTTTACACATATTAATTGCATGTGCTACCTCTCCCTGGGGAGGGGTGTGGGTGCAGCCAGGATGACCCCGATGGCCGGTCCTGCCTGCTGGCCCCCCACTGTCCTCCACTGTGCTCCCTGTGCTGGGGTGAGGCTGGCAGCCAGCCCTTTGAGATTTGGGCTTCTTGAGATTTGATGTCCTCAGGGTTTGAACCAAACTTCACAATGCTTTTTTTTTTCTTTTTTTTCCCTTCAGCTGTTAATCAATAGCTGTAGCTGATTGCAGCGTGAATTGCAAGCGATTGCAGTGTGAATGTTGCATGCTTGGCTCATCTTTCATTTCCAGGAAAAAAGAAGACAATTCCAAGACAAAGGGACTCTCTGGATGAGAGAAGCCAGCCGTGAAGTCAGCAGGACTGGGCAGTAACAGAGGGAAGGCAATTCCAGGCAGGAGGGAAGGTAATTCCAGCCCTGGATGGCCGTGACCACTGTCTCATGGATCACCCCACACCACCCAAAGGGAGGGAAGAACAGTGCCTGCAGACCAAAAGGGCTCTTCTCCTGGAGAAGCAAGAGATACAGCTCCTGTATAGAACAGGGTCTGAGTACTAATTTGGAGAAAAACTGCACAACTCAAAGCTAAAAAATGCTGATGCCTTTGTTTGTTAAAAGGTGTAACTATTGTAGAGGCTTGATGATCACAGAGTCGGCCTTCTGTGGCTGACAGGCTAGACAGAAATACAGCATCACAGAAGCGATAGGGTCAGAAGGGACTCTTGGAGATCATCCAACACCTCTGCTGGGACAGGGTCCCCCAGAGCAGGTGGCACAGGAACATATCTTAGCTGGGTTTTGAGTGGCTCCAGAGAGCCACTCCACAGCCTCCCCGGGCAGCCCCTTCAAGGGCTCTGCTGCCCTCAGGCATAAAGAAAGAGGATCAGGAAGAGTCCGGGCTCCGGCCCTGCCCTCGATCCCCGGGGATCCCCGGCCCGTCCCTCGATCCCTCGGGATCCCCGGCCCGTTCCTCGATCCC
>VWZN01003217.1:9196-40808 GCA_013396955.1 Regulus satrapa
TTTTTGGTCTTCCAGTGGGCGCTGCTGAAACGCTCCCAGAAGCGTGGCTCTTGCTCCCATTTTGAATGGGAGAACCGGCGCTGGTTTCTCAGGCGGTGCGGATGGGGGAGGCCGGGGGCTGCTGGGCTTTAACGCTCATTCAAAAGTCTTTATTAACATTTGCTTTTTCCAGCTGCAAGAAACTTTCCTTCTTGGGGATTTATTGTGCCTGGATGGGTTTATCGAAGTAGGGGGTGGTGTTGGGAGAACGGGGGCGAGCGTGGAGCTCAACAGATCAAAATAGTTCAGAATAATTCACTTTCTGTTCTTCATCCCGAGGAGCCTTTTGCAAAGGCAGAAGTTGCAGGACCGGGAGGAGGTGATTTTTGAAGCCACAGATGTTGTCTTCCCCTTTGTAGAGGGGCTGATTACAGGGCAAGTTAAGATGCAGCCTCGTCCCTGAAGATCTTTATGCACACTTTCCTGCCACATCCAGCTCCTTGCTATCCAGTTAGATTAGCTCAGCCCCATTCAGTGCACATCATTTGGCTATAAACGCATTAATTATCTCTCATTGCTTGCATACCGTGTTGTAACGGTATTTTATTGATTTAAATTGTCCCTGAGAGTGTGCAGTGAATTCGGGGAGCTTTATTTAAAGCTACAACAACATTTCTATGCACAGTGCTTCGTTTTCTCAGGCACGTAAAGACCCCTCCAATTCACTGCTGGGGAAGCACACAGGCTTCGTATTTGTTAACCTTACTTATGTAATGAATCCTAAAAATCGACTGTGTTCCAGCACACATTGAATTGATCTGTAAAGGGACCTGCAACATCTCCCAGGCAATTAGTTGAATCTGCAACACTGATTCCACAAATATCAGCTAACTTTTTATTTTATGGTTTATTAGAAAGCAGAAGAAACTTTCTGAGTTGTGTTACTTTTTACTCAAAGGTAAACTGAGAGTAACTCAAAGAAGTCTGGAGAGAGTACAGGGAGATGTTTGGAGAGGAGGAGAAGGCTGCTAGTGCAAAAACATTTCCTAGCAGCATTCAGAGACTGGTAGAGATTTAGGAGACAGTGTGTAGGTTGTCAGCACATGGCTTCGTTACGAATTGTGCCCTTTAGCCCTGAAGTGTGCCTATGTAGCAGCAGATCACAGAGTTAGAATCGGCTCATTATAGTCCTTTTCTGATGCTGCATTTCAGGGAAGAGGATGATTGTTGTATGTCTAGAAGAAAGTTGCTTCCGTCACATCAAAGCAAAGCAGCACTCTCCTCAGTCCCAGTCCCATGCACTGACACCTTCCCAGCGGTTTGGAAGGGCTCAGGCTGGTTCAAGTCAAACCAAAAGCAATTACACTTGGTTATCTGGAAATGCAACGGAGGTGTCTTGACACATTTCCAACACAGGGGGAAACTGAGTAAGAACTGCCAGAGTTTGGGGACGGCAGCTTTCACTTGTAATTGTTTTTGCTGAAGTTTAAGGGTAATGCATAAAGAATAGACCATTACCACAAAATAAACCCCATCCTCAGCCTGTGGGTCTAAAAGAAAAAGGTAACCAGGAGAACAGCCAAGGCCATGCACCCTTTTTGGGAATGGCATCAGCTCTACTCTTGTGGGGTCATTGCCTGACATCAAATTATCCTGCAGAAGTTTCCAATGTCAGATCTTTTCCCCTAATACCTGTTTTAATGTGAGGGATGCTAATAGTTATTTTCCTTCTAGTTTCAGAGTCCACCATGAAGAGATTCCTGGTGCTTTGTGACTGCCTCTGGGCCTGGAGCCTCCTCCTGAATGCACTGACTGAAAGAAGGTGAGGAGATTTTTTTTTTTTTTAATGCACCAACATATTTTAGGAACCTTTAATTTAATGTAGCAGCATAAGACAAATGCTGCATGGACTGCACTACCACTAAGTGTATTGGGGGAAATTAATCCCTGCTCAAGTCCCAGTGAAAACTAAGTGAACTTTAAAAGAAAACTACAATTTGTTTGCATGAAACTTTTTTGTTCAATATGGTAAAGAAAATAAACAAAAGCTTTCTGAAACAAATTGAAACTAATCTACCTCTTGAACACCTGGGCAGTTTTTTCTATTTTTATATAATGACTATTCAGAAACACAAGTTTCTTCAGAGGGGAAAAAAGTATAATGAAGGGTTATTTTTAATCTCATTTAACTGCTTTTAGTAACTTTATTGTGCCTGCAAGCAGAGGAATAATTTAAGTTCTTTGTTGGTCAGGACTGTGTGCTAACTTAGTAGTTGTGTTGAAAATCTGAAGCAGACCTTTCTGGTGAAGGGAGACTGCTTGAATGAAGAAGAATTTGTAAGCTCAAAGGCCAAGTTATGCTTGGAAGACCATTCTGCACTGAGTATTCATGGAATATTTGTTGAAATCATAATCTAAAAATAATGTTAGTATTAAGAACACTTTGTAATCATACAACACCTCATCAAACAACTAGTAGCTTAACTAAAGACTATAAAGCAGTTTGGAGTATGCTTGAAGCAACTGTCTGCAGTTCAAAATTCAGTGAAGACTTTTATGAAGACTCTCAGATACATTTTTTGCACTATAAAAAAAACCCCCAAACATTCATGTGCTTGCCAATTATGCTACCTAATGACCAGAAAGCAGTAGAATGTTTTTATTGTCAATAGTGATCCCTAAAAGATCTGTTCCTGCCTTGATCTCCACAGTGTTTTCTAATGCATTCACAGTTCTAGGGGAACTTATTTTCTGCCTGCCTTGAAGATTTTAAATTTGTGGAGTGGTAATGTACAAAGGTTCATTTGCACAAGCATTTCTTTAAAAAAAAAAAATTAAATAAGAGTGAGTGATTCAGGTAACAGCTGCTCTATTGAATAATGTTTTAGAAAATAAACCCTTTATTTTTATAATATATTAAGGGGCAATTTGAAGTATTTCTGAAGTGCTTCATCTGACCTAGCTAGAGAATTTTTTGAAAACGTATTTATTCTATAGGTATTTGTACATATATCTATCTATGCATATATATTTATTGTACCTGTAATGGGTGCACAAGCATTCTTAATGTGAGAATTAAAATGCTTTGGGCCAGAGTTTAAAAATCCGATGGTGTGTCAGGAATATATTGACCTGTAGATGGAGTCCGTGCACAGTTTTTTATGAGACTGGGGCTTAATGTGAAAAAACAATTGCATGCAGTAATTTTTTCCTCAAAATGTACACACCTCACACGAAGTAGATCTGGGTTTAAAGCCATTTTGTCATTATAACTTGCCTTGCTTTCCCTCTGGAGTGCTGTTGATGTTTTGTGATAAAAAACAACAGCTCAATTGGATCAAGTGTCTGTGACACAGAAAGACACTCGTGTTACCATGAGAAGGGCCAGCATTAGGACTGCTTTAATCCGCGTGTTGTCGGTGAAAAATCACCATCCCTCTGGAGTCCCAGCCCACTCCACGTGTGCACAAATGGTCAGAATGTTCCTGTTGTGACCATATGGCAGGTACAGCCAGCCCCCAGGATGCTCTTTACCTTTGCGAAAATGGTGGGAAGAGCAGGTGAGAGCACTGACAAAGTGACTTCCTGCGTGGCAGTGGGGCACCCTACCCAGCTGCACTGCTCCTGCCCACCTTCCTGATGCCTCCTCACAAACATACTAATTTATCTGCCATCAACATTTCTAAAGGGGTTTTGTATCCTTTTTCCACCTTAATGCTGATGACCTTCTGCTATCCTTGAGAGATGCATGGAGAGCAGCTCTTTTTCTGACAATGGGTGTTAATATAAAATTTGATCGACTGAAGGTTCTGTGTTGAAATTCTGGGGAAGGTGTATGAGGAAAGATCCTTTAAAAGATTAAATGCTTGTTAGAGACAGCAGAAGAACTCGTTATTTGGTAATATAGAGGAAGCACGAAAAATATTGTCTGTGACTGAATATTCATTTGTAGGCATGATCAATAAATATAAATCAACCTTTTTTTTATTAAATGAAGTTGCATTTTTTGGTTAGAGGAAATCCATACTATTTTTAAAAAACTGTTAAAAATTTTTCCGTTTCATTAGAAATAATTATTTATGTGCATTAAAGCATCACACCCTATGGAAATGAATCAAAAATTATTAGAACTTCCGTGGATGTCGGTCCTGAAACTGCTTGAAATTTGTAGTGTTAAATACTCAAACCTGCCCTGCAAAATAAATTTGGAAGCTTTCCAGAGCACCTATACACAGGGTATCCTTGCTCCTTCTCCCTGTATTTGATCCAAGTGGAACGTAAGCGTGGGACGCACAAAGGATGTCAGTCTGATGCAGCTCACAGGAAAAACGTGACATCAGATTCCTCTTGAGAGGGTCCTTGGTGGTTAGAGCAGGAAGGGCTGGCAGGGCACCAGGAACCACATACCCCAGAGAGGAAACAGGCTGGCCAGCACAAGAGCCACTTCTGTCACTAGACCTGACCCTGAGGAAAGTTTTTGGTGCTGTGCTGCTTCTCCAGTTCAGCATTAAAGTGTGCAACAAATGATGTTTTTAAAAGCTGCATTTTTGCTTTTATCCCTGATGACTCCACATGTTTGTAATGGAAGTCTTCCCAGCAATGAATGAAAAACTGCTCCTGGGTTAGGATTTAAGACAAGTGTAATCTATGATTAAGGGAATCATCTGTGACAGAGTATTAGGTAAAGGTCTCAGATTTAAGAAAAAGGTTGATTCTGGTGTCATCTACAGCAGACAGAAACCATTAAGCCTAAGGATTTCTTTCTGATCTTTACTGATGGAAGTAAGATTTTGGTAGCTGAGTTCAAGGAGCTTTAATTTTATCCGTCTTCAAGTAAAATTTCAGGACCTTTGACTGAGTTAGAGATATACATAGGGATCTGCAAGGAAGCTTCATAGACACAAAAGGTTTTCATATCAACAGATGGTTTTGTTACGCATTTGAAAGGCAAAGATGGAGATATTCCTCCAAATCTAACTGCTGCAGGAAAATGAGAAATAAAAGAAAAATTACATATTGATCTATGAAAATGTACACTCATTCATTCTACTTCTATATTTAAAAAGAAAATATTCCTATTTTTGTCAGTACTTGTCAGTGTTCTAAATTGTTAGATCTTTCTTTGTATGCAAACCATTTATAGCTATTATGAATTAAACACATTCCTCTTTGCTGACAAGTGAGCGTTTTCCTGAGGAAAACATATATTAGCACATTATAAACATTAAGGAATAATGAGATAATCATTAAGGATCTGGCATTCTGTTTGCTCGCCATTTATAGGGCGGCACTGATTTTTCTGATTTAAAAATCTTACAATTTAAGGAGAAAATGTAAACATGCAAGAAGTCTCCAAAGCACCACAATCCTGTTATATGTAGGGGGTTATGTGCCCATAAACCAGTTTGAGGGGGATTAAATGGACTTTGGAATTACTCTTTCCTAAGGTTATTGATGGATTATTGTTTCTCAGTGTTAACTGTTGTGTATTTCAGCTATGGGCAAACCTCCTCACAGGATGAACTTAAAGACAACACCACAGTGTTCACCAGAATATTGGACCGTCTCCTGGATGGTTACGACAACCGCTTGAGACCAGGACTGGGAGGTGTGTTGTATTATGATTTTCAATGTTACAACCTAGATAAAAAAGTCAGGTAAAACATTATTATTTTTTCCATAATATACTTTAAAAAATTCTCTTTATATATATATATACACAAAGTAATGCTGATATATAGATTTTTTTTTCCTAAAAGCCGTGCCTTCCCTGTCTTTTGCATACTTGGTTTTCACACACTTACACCCAAAAGAAGAAAATCCCACTCAATTCAAGAAGACCTCTGAAGAGGTAGTAAAACATTGAATGTATGAAGAATAAAAGATAAAAAAATACAACCTCTGACCTGACAAATGACAACTTGATGAATGAGGCCTAAATAGCCCATATATCTATGACTACTTTCATGAGGATTTGTGTTTTTAAAAGTGAAAGTATCAATCTACCTTAGTAGATTGTTTCAGAGAAGTTTCTAAGGGTTTTTTTTTTTTTCTACTTAGATATATAAGGATTTGTTTCTGTAACATTTTTTCTTCAGGGTTTGGTAAAAATGTCTTTCTTCTCTGCTCTTGGTGCTGAATCCAGAAAAAGGCATAAAAGCACATAGCAATTATGTCTTTATAAAAACATTGTTACAAGGCCTGGTCTTCATCAACATCTCTGTGTTCACTCTTTGACTTGTTCTACTGTGACATGATCCCAAAATTGGGTCCTAAAAGGTTATTGTTCACAAACACAAAATTCTAAATGGACAAGCACAGACCTATTCTTTCCAGCACTTGGAAAGGTTTGTTTTGCTTCTTTCAGACATCTTTTTTCTTTTTTCATTTTGGACTCTATAGATAAAATAAAATAAAAACCCACCCCACAAAATATAGTTCAGACTGTTTTCCTATAATCACTTTCAGAGGAACAGCAGTATAAGGGGGTATTACATTAAGAGTTCTGTCATCTCCTGTGGATGGAATGAAGGTGATTAACTGCAAGGTTATTCTGTGGTTTGAGGCTACCATCTTGCAACTGTTCTGGAACTGTGAGGCAGGCTCTTCAATAAACTGACTTCACTGATTTTGAGGAATGGCTAAAGATAGAATTCTCTTTAAATGTATTAATTAGCACAATAAAAAATGCCTTGGTCTGTAAGTCTTTGTGTGCAATTTGAGGTAATAGAAAACAAAATAAGAGTAACTTTTTACTTTTATCTACCAGTGTTATTGCCTCCTTTCTTGTGAACCCTTGACCTAGGGTAGATAAATGCTCCTTTATTCTTTTGTTTAACAGAACTGTAGAGTTCAGTCAACTACTCTATCACAGTAAATAAAACACAGAGGGCAACAAATAAATGAAACTGTGTAAACTGAGTCTGGTACATGTCTACAAGAAAAATCTGAGCATATGATGATTTCTTATATGAGTTTTATAGCTATTATGATTTTTTAAACATATACTAGAAGGGGAAAAAAAAGGAGATGCAGGGAACATATTTTCTCTCACTCTCTGGATTGTAATTTAGAGAACTAAAGCATATCAGTATCAACTCTTGTCTGTGTCTTCATATATATGTTTCTGAATGCAGACTTCAAAGTTGTACTCATGAAAGAATCATCTGGTCCACTTAAAACTTACTCCTGACAGAAAAGAAATTAATCTCCTCAAAAGTTAAATAGCAATCTGCATGGCTTTTGAAAGCAATAATGAGTGATGGGAAATACGGGGTGGAGGGAAGGAAGGATTGGGGTACTTTCTCTGAGGGTTAGAGAAGTTTAAATGATCTTTGCATCCTTCTTTTTCTAAATTGTGTTGCCTGTTCCTGCCTGTAACCAAGAACCTCAAATATCCAATTTTCCTTCTGCACAGTATATTATGTTTTCATGGTGGCAGTTCAGCAAATTTCTCTCCTATGTTTGTCAGCTTTGAACAGTAGAAATAAGAATACTGTGGCTTAAAAAAAAAAAAATCCCATGACTGATTAATTTGTGAGCAGTAAATTAATGTTTGAAAGCAAATATAATAAGAAGCAGATATACTCTTTTGGCTACTGAATAAGGCATTATTCACAAGATATAAAATTATGGATTTCAAAAACTAAGGACAAATACCTAGGTTGATATTTTCAGTCCTGATAGCAACTTATAATAAAGGGTGTGCTTGGGAATTTGGAAATTCACATCTTCAAAACCTTCTTCTTAGGGCACCTGAATCTGAGTGTATCACTTCAGGATGACACAATTTTGACCGTTGATTTAGATTCTTGGTATAATGGGGAAATGTATTCTGAAATGTTCCATGCATAAAAATAACCAGTGTGAAATCTAAATCAATATATTAAATATAACATAGGGTTTGGAGTTGGAAGTTGAGTAGCCTTCCATCATATCATGACTTGATACTGGAAATTTTAAAATGTATGGGAAAGCAGTGGTTTCATTTTTCTTCCCAATATCCATGATGGCTTCTTGTTAAATATTTTGGTCAGAACACAATTTTTATTTTCTCTGAAGCTAGAGTTAAGAAACCTACCAATGTAACAATATTTTCAGGTATACATAATTAGCTGTAAAACTAATTCCTTCCATATTAGCTGTGACATAGCTATTGGAGAATTTAAGAGACCAGAGACCCTCATTATAGGTTGTGTGGATAAATTTCATGCTGTTGGGCACAGCATAAATTTGTGTATCACTGAGTGCACTATAGCACTCTTCCAACCTTCCAGACCTATTCTATTCTATTCCTTCTTTGCCTTCTGAGCAGATGAGGTGAAGCAATGCGTGGTGCAGTTATTTTGTTGTACAGGAAAGGGCACAGTGCAGTACTGGATATCCCAGCACCACCTCTCCTCCTGTAGTGCAGTTGTCAAATCTACACACCTACAGAAACAGAATTGTGTGCATTAACAGAAGCACAAAAGAGACCAAATTCTCTCTTTCTCACCTAGGGAATAAAATGTAGATGGTAGTTTATCCAGTAAGGTTATTTGTTTTTCCTTCCTTTCCATTATGTGCATGCATGAGGAATTCAGTGATGGAAAGCTATCTTTAGTTACTGAAAAACTGTCATGAATTGTGAAAGGGGTTTGATCTTGATCATGGCTCTACTTATTTAGTGGAGTGAATTAATCCTTTTTGGAATAAACACCGTGATATTTCTCGGTCCCAAGCTCGCGAACATCCTGTTAGTGTGGGGAACAGTTTTAGGGTTTGGTTAGAAGTGTTCTGGTGGGACCCATGAGGCACCATGAAGCCAAGAACAACCTTCTAGAGAAATCTCATTACAAAGATTCATTGTAGCATATCTGCTAAGTATTCATGGAAAAGCCAGGGTAAAAGGTGGAGCGTTAAGATAATGAAAAATTTAAAGGTGTTTAATTTTGAATCAGTCTTTGAGCAGGCATAGAATAAGTACTAGATTAACATTAACCCTGCCCTTGCCTTTTTTTATATCTTATTTTGAGGTATTACTTCAAAAGGAAAACTAAAAATCTTATACGCTCCATAAAGGGTACAGGAATGGAAATTATCACCAGATAACCCAATAAGGCCATATCTGAAATTAAATGAGAACCTCTGAGCAGTCTGTCATTAAACAAGGGGGAAAGAAAGAAAGAATTATTTCTCATTAACCAGAATATTAAACATTGGAGTTGGTGACCCAAAGGGAAAAATTATAGTGGTTGAATATGCTTGTCATAAAAAAATGGCATCATTGATAAAATTAATCTGATTCTTTTTCAAAAGAGCATACAACACCATATTATACTTCAGCACATTTGCACTTCTGATCAATAATTATTGATATAAATTATGTTATTTGCTTGTTTTGCCTCGTTCATATGTGGGCTCAGTCACTTAGTCAGACACTGCTAGGAAATAGCATCTGCTGTACCCATCCATAAACATGAACCAATAGTTACATTTAGTTATTTATGCATGGAAAATAGAACTTCCAAAATGAATGTAAAAATGCTGTGAATGATACTAGAGGACACCTATTGACTCTATGAGAGGATTACCATTTACAAAAAGCAAGGAGGAGGATTTGCAGAGAGTAACACATTGAAGCTGAAAAGAGGAAATCATGTCAGACATTAGGGAAAAAGCATGAGGGAAGTCACTGAGGTAACAGCATCATTTTCTGTGGAAACTACCTGGACTGTATTAGAGATGATCAAAAATGGCCTAAATAATAAAGAAGCTGATCTCTATTCAAATGCACAGTCCTGAAAAAAATGAAGGATCAAATAGTACTGGAAAGGACTGAAATAAGAAACAAAATTCACTTTAGTGTGTAGTGATCTCTCCTATTAAAGCACTGTGTCTAGAGTAGGAGTTTAAAAAGGGTGGAAAAATAAGCTCCTCAGGCAAATGAATATGGCATTCCCTTTTGTTCAGGGTTGTCTTCATGTGGGGCAGAGAGATGATCCCTGGGCTGCCCCCAGCAGGTTTGAGCGCCACAGTGAACACAGTGACTCGCTTAGGGCAGGTTCTCTTTGGTGATGAGATTCATGACCATGGAATCAGGGGCAGCTACAGATTTTCTAACACTTCTACCTTTGCAAAACACATCTCATCTCCCTAAAACCGAAGGATACCGCATGCTCCAGGACCTTTTAAATTAGAATAAAGGTAAATGTGGCTTATCCCTTTGAGAGGGATTTTGCAGTAGAAAGGTTAATGCAGAACAAATAACAATGGGTTTGATTTGATATACCAGAATCTTCCTGAATTAAATTTGGTTTTATTGTTGGGTTGAATGCCCAGTAGATCACCCCAAGTAGATTATCAACTTGAGTATTGAACAGAATTATGCTTATTTTATGCTGTCAGTAAATGGTATTTGTTGATGTCTCCCATGGAATGTTTCTCAAAATTGAGTGGGACTGCCCTTAAGTGGAATGTCAGTCAATCTCAGGCAATTCATCACTTCCACAGAGTGGAAGGGATGGGGAAATGAACCTCACAGTTAATTAGATTTTATGATTCAGTTGTATGAGAATGTTATATATAAACATGATAACATTTCCTCTTGGTTATTGAGGTCCCAACAGAAATAGTTGGGTTTTAACACATCTGAGCTCATATAAAGTTTAGGGAAAGTAAGGGTTTTGTTTGTATGCATAATGAAAATTCAAATTATTCTACTCTAAATGAAAAGGCCTCACCCCTACACATTATTCTGTAAGTAAAGAAGGACCAGATGCTACACTTAACTTTGTAAAACTGAAGGGGCTGATTTTGGTCTTTTTTTTCCCCACTCTGTAGACACCCAATTAATGTAAAGTCAAAGTCAATTGTAAAAAGCCTTAGAAAATCCTAGGAAAAATGATTCATTACAAAAGAGTAAGGAAGTAGATAGGACATTAGCAGCTTTGAGCTATTAATTGGCATGTGCCAATTAACCTGAGTACCCCAGTAACCTCAGCACAGACTGCAGTGGGTGACTACAGAACAGCTCACTCCTCTCCTTTTGGTCTCTACTCTTGCTAATGCATCAGCACAAAATTTCTATGAGTGCATTTGCTGTGGTTCTTCAGTCAAAATAGCTGATCAGTCTAAGTGTACCCTGTACAGGTATCAGAATTCCTTTCACTCAAGGTCAGAGGAGAAGTCTCCTCCATATTAATAATTATAACACAGACTAACATGAGACATACAGGAAGAACAAGTGCCTTACCAAAAACCAGAATTAACTTAAACCACCAAAACATGTAACTCAAATAAACCATGTGCTCAAATTCTGGCAGATCACAAAGGGAAATATTTCATGTATGGTCTTTTCTTGATAAATAGGCTTATTTCCTGTTGTTTAAATAAATATGTATTTCTTACTTTGCTCTCAATTTATAACCCAGTCATAATTCTAGCAATAATGAGATCCCTGGGAGTTTAAATCAAAATATTTATTGTTTCTAATTTTGAGTTTACGCTAGTCTAGCATCATTAGCAAAACACGGTATTCGTAAACAGTAAAATTACAGTAGTTGAGGTTGACTGATGCTTTCATAGCTCTACGTGGATCAATTGCTGAAAGCTGTGTTCCAGAATGCCTGGGTGTGGTACTCAGCTGCTTTTTTACTGCTCAGTAACTACTTGGTTGCCTCATAGTCAAACCAGTGAGTCATTATTAATTTCCTTAGGGTTTTTTACTGAAATCCTTACCTGCTCTGCAGATACCCCTACATTGCTTACTCCTGGTTGATGAGAGAGATGTCCTAGTCAAGAGACATAGTTAATGCATCTTTAGAACTGCTGGGTTTTTCTTCAGCAATCCAATCAGCTCCTGACCTGAGCCCGTTTTGGGCAATGATTAAGACTTTTCTCCAGGTCTCAGGGATATTGTGAAGGTTTTCAATGCAGCTCGGGATTTGGGGCTCCTGGAAAAAAGCTGTCTGGGCATTTGAAGCACAATGTAAGCCTTTTCATGGTAATCAAGATGCAAATTGAACATGGGTAACCTTGATTCTTAATCTATAGCTCAACTGTATGAGTAAACACCTGTCCTGTGCAGGAGTGACTCACAACTTCTGAAGCACTTAACAGAGCACAGTTGTGCCATCTAATTAGTAAAACACTAAACAAAATTTCCAAAACTTCCATATGGCTTTGGTATGGCTAATCTTTTTCTGTGTTTTGATACATACTTTTTTCATTGGTCTTGAAAGTGAGGTACACACAGAGAAAAAAAATATTTTGGTGGCCTATACATTCGTTTAATTGTATTTGAAGGCATTATGTGCACTATAAAAGTGTAATCAGTGTGAAGATAACAATCTCTTCTGAGTTCACAATCAGAATTTTCTAATTTTCATGTGATTTATGTGCCACTTGAATTATTTCCAACATTATACAGAAATAAAAAGCGTTTCTTATTTTTTCACTCCCTTGGAAATCTTCCTTCTTAGTGCAAAAGTCTTAAGTTTCCATTTTGTGTCCTCAAGTGATTTCCTTAAGCTTCAGCCTCTCTCCTATGGCTACATGTCTCCCAAAGCCAGAGAATGGAGGATATGCTGCTGATTCAAAGAGCGTATTCTGTGTTTGTGCATGGCAAACCAACTGAATTATATTAAACAGAAGCTTGCTCAGAGCTGGGACTCTTAAGGACCATGCTTTTGTGTTTGAAGAGCTTCTAGAATCTTCCTCCCAAAGTGCCTCAGAGACAAGAGGGATGAGGAACAAGGATGAAAGATCTTTACAAGCCATTTGAGATTCACTTTTCAGTATGCAAAAGGTGAATAGATTTCTGGATGGTATCCATTTCTGAGTCTTAAGAAAAGGGGATTTGGTAGCTGGGACCCACTCAGCAATGTTTTACTGGACCCTGTGGAATGTCCAGGTGCTTTTTCTGCCCACTGTTTCATCCATGACCACAGCCTCTTGAACTTTTGGGACAGGGATGGGCTGAAGGACAGAATCCTTTCCTCTCCAGCCAGGCAGTTCCTGAACAAACCCTCTGCCTCTTTCAGTTCCAGGAAGTCAAATTCTCACCATGACCTTCTTTAAGTCCAGAGACAATTAGATGTCAAGAAAATACTGAAACTTCTTTAAGTCAATTGAAAGTTGTAATTTTCAGTTTATGAGATTTATTTTCGTAAACTGTTTGTAAAATAACAGTAGTTTGTAAATAACAATAAGGTCACATATTAATTCAACTGGACACCTAAGGAGGAAATTTCACCTATCTAGTACCTCTCTCACTAGTCACTGGATTTTGTACACATTTCAGTCACAGATATAAAGAATAAAAATAATATTAAGTAGTTCAGCCAGACCTCAGAGTATTTTACTTTCCTTGATTGTGAATAATGCATTGGAAATGTAATAATTTTAGTGAATTCTGAAGATTACTTTTGATACCACCTAATTTTTGCATTAATTTATTAACAGAATATAGGTAATCCACTGCAATCCTAGACCAACACTAGAATCAAATCTAATATTACTTTTTGATTTTTGCTGTCTCCCAAAAGGACATATTTTATTGTATACTAGACTTGTATTACACTTGGATTACACTATACTTACTTGTATACAATACAGTTGTACTGTATACTATTGTATACTACATATTTATAGAGAATTGTTTTCATTTTTATATATTTAGAAGTTGAACAATTTTTTTTTTTTTTTTTTAATGAAAGACCATTTGAGCATTGTGGAACACTGATTCTCATTAGATTTTTGCACAGATACAGAAATGTATATTGGAACTGACTGCCTAACTGAGTCCTTATTTTATTTCACATCAGTCTGAATTTTCTTTTCAGATGGAACAAATATTTAAACAGTCCAAAGTCTTTTGAATTCAGAGGGGTTTCATTAATTATTTTGGACATTTTTCTACAAATACCTACATATATATTTCTTCGTTTCAGGCATTTTTTTGTCTGTTGCATGCCTTCTTACTATACATGTACTATTGTGTTTACGATAACCTTTAATATTCCAGTCTGCTCAATTTATTTATTTTTTGAAAGTTATTTCAGAAACGTTATCACTCGTTCCATGTTTGAAACTCCTACCAAAATCCCTAGGCTGCCTTGTGGAGCACAGTAGTAAATGTCTTCAGACTTGCATCACCACAGTTTTGGGAAGCTGATGGGGTTAGCTGCACTCCACACTGCTTGGATTCCTGCCTCCAGGTGGTGTTACTCCCTGCAGCTATATTTAATTCAGCTGGGTTATTTTGATATATGCCATCCTGGGTGGATACTTTGCTATGTGCGCCCTAGAAAATGCCACAGGATGCTGAGGAGTGACTGATCCTGTGTGTGTAGAGGGAGAGAAGGGGGAAGTTAACCCTGGATGCTTCTCAAGGTGTCTTTTGCCAGTCCATCTACAGGAGTCAGATGTTTGACCTCTTTCTTGAGATCAACACCAGTTTAGGCATCTCAGAACTTGTGACCACTAAAATCACAGGTTTCTTCTGCAGTGTCCAGTGTCACTGTGCCATGGAGCAAAGGGACATCCTGGACATCATGGAGGGGTCCAGCTTCATGGTGCAGCACATGCATACAACCTGAGTTATGGATGTGTTACAGACTTCTGAAGTATTCCTTATACTATTCTATCATTTAGGCTTACAGGACTGGAGAGCTCACTTGCAGAAAACATTTTTAAAGATGATTTCAGTAGGGAAGTTTAGCTGATTGTTTTGGGAAAGGTTATAACTCCTTTTTGTTTACTGAAGTAAAGAGTAATACATCCTTTTCTAACTCATACCAATAAAGTACATTCATGTTTGCATACACCATAATGTATTCTCTCTTTGTTCTGTGTTCTTGGTCTCAATATGAACTCACCGGGTTAATTTTTAGAGACCTTATTTTACCTTGCCCAGAAACTGAGTACCCAATGACATTTTAGTGTACTGTGTACAATATTCAGCACTGGTTGTGGTGTCAGACAAGAAGATTTATCAGTCAAAGAATGAAAAGATTTCCACAACAGCAGAACTGCAGCTGCTGTACTGTTGCATCTCAACAAGTTCTGTGGAAAAACTGTAATAAAAAAACCAAAAACACTGTTGCTGACAATATTGACTGTGAAATTACTTCGACAGTAAATTCTCAGGATTGTATTGCAGACCAATTTCAGAATGGCTAATCAAAGCCAATAATTTCTTTATTTATTGTGAGAATTGGTAGTGGTTAGATCTAATGAAGGCTGTTTATAGATGCTCACTGTCCTAATTTCCTGCTTCATCAGAGCGTGTAACTGAAGTGAAGACTGACATCTTCGTCACCAGTTTTGGGCCTGTTTCAGACCATGATATGGTAAGTGATGGCCTATATTTCTACAGCACTCATTTTCTCTTGTCTTTTCAATTTGGAGGATGAAAGATCTGTGCAATAACTTATTTACCCCTTTTAAGGCTGGGCTTTCTTTAAGCCCTTGATCTGAGAATACCATCAGCTTTTATGTGCTACAATTCCTGCTGCTGTGACTGCATTTAAGTGCCCTGAAATTAGAAGCCTCAGTGACTTTAATAACCTGTTTTAACAGACTTTATATTTGCTACATAATATATTATGAAATGCATTAGGGTTTGGATCCATACTCTTCTGAGAGTGATTGCTTAGGTCCTTGCTGGCACATCACTGATCCAATTTGCCAAGAAAGATCGTCATCTTAAAATGCAATTAACACTTATGCCTATGGTGTGACATCTGTACAGTCTAACCTGTATTTTTATATTAAAAGCTACTGATCAATGAAAAGTGACTTTCCCAGATCTTGGCTGCTAAAAAAAGAAGATTAATGAGAGAATTAGCGTCACTTCTTTACGGAATGAATATTAAAATCAAATTGCCAGATAACTGCAGGGAATGGAGACATTCAAAAAACTGAATGAAGATGTTGTGAGCCCTGGTCTTCAGAGATATTAAGAGTTGTGTAGAAATATGGATAAGGCACTTAAAAATCCGCATATTAATGAGGTTTGCACAAGTAGGTTGCTGTTGAGAGGGTAAAGCCTGGTCTGCAGCCACCAGTATCTGTTGGATGCTTTATTAGGATGAATGCTAGAAACATCCTTGTTAATTTAAATTAAGAAATGAAAGCAGTTCAAACTTGTAGTTGGCTACATTTAGCTAAATACACTTACCTAAAGAAAGATTCAAGGGGAAAAAAAAAAAAAAGAAAAAAGAAAAAAGAAAAAAATAAGTAGAAGAAAGGGAACAAGTTCCATTTCTGACTACTAAATTGTCAGCTCCCTTATTTGAACTAAAAAAAAAAATATAGATAGGCCTTTAACACCAGGTTATTACAAGTTTCTGACTACTCAAAATAATGTTAAGGAATGGAAAACTAGAAAAAACCTTTTACATTTCATTAAAAGACATTTTATTTTTCTAAGTGAACTCTATGATAAGACACCATTTTTTGATTGCTTGGAAAACACCATTTATAAAACTATAGTAAAATTTATAATTGCAACCAATGCCATGATACCCATACCATGCTGACTCCAGTTTTTTAGTCAGTCAAACAGGAGAAAGAACTCATCATCCTCTTAATAAAATGTATGACCAAGAAACACAGAGGCAGGTGTTCATATATTTTGAATACTAAAGAATTCACAGAAAAATATTTAGTGTAAAACTCCCACTCACCTCCCATAAAAAGTAACGTGTGTGCAGCCCACTCGCGTTAAACCTTTGCTTGAGGAGCTGGGTGTGAAATGAGAGACAGAAAGCTAAACTGAAGAGCTGAGCAGAGCTGGTGCTGATTTCCCTGGCACTGCAGCATGCTCTGTGCACAGCCTGGGGCTGCCCAGGCTCCCCTGGGCTGGGGGAGGCTGCAGCAGCAGTGCTTCTGGCAGGGGAGGATGAGCATGGGCTGGGGCTGGCCAGGGCTCTTCCAGCTCCCACGAGGGTCAGGAAGGCACGGCCACACTGAGGCACCTCGGCAGGGACCCAGGGAGGCACTTCCATGGATAAGCCAGGGAGTGCATGGTGCTCCTGCCTCCTCTCAGTGCACACCCGGAGAGCGGCACGGGCATAACCTGGTGTTCTATAAAGAGACTGTCTTGGCTTGTTCTTATGCTTGTGAATAAAGTTAAACAGGAGAAAAGCACTTTTCAAAATTAAATCATCCCTTTTGGAAGAACTTTGCAGGTTTTCAGGCATGTTCACATGGCGGATTGAACTGAACAACAGATATTTGGCTATTCTCATATAAACTGTCATTTTTGTGAAATTTTTTTGATGCATATTACTTGGAATAAGAAGCATTTCAAAATTAACCTTTTCATAAAGACAGAATGTTTTTCCTTGTAAACCTTAATTCCCCGTTTTTCTGTACAGTAAGCTTTTGGGAATGATTATCTGTCTTACTATCTTCCTGTACACAATCTCATGTAGACCACAGAGTGGTCTACCCTGTGAATAAACAATCTCCAGGGAGAAGTATTAGAAGAGTAAATTAGAGAACATTTAAGTCAAAGTGTTATGAATATTCAATACCATATAATTTATTCAAAGTGCAGATAAGAATCTTCTTTTTTTAACCTGCACACTGTGGAATGAAGAGTCTCCGCTGGGGAGAATTTATTCCAAATTCCACCTCACTCATATGTCTGCACATGAGCCACTGCTATTGTACAGAGTCTAGAGAAAATCCTTCTGCAGAACCCTTGTTCTGTATGCCCCTCTGCTGTAGCAGAAAGCCCTGATCAGACTATCTGATGGCTCAGCCCTAAAGATCAGCTGTCTGTCAGGATTGATTTGAGGAGAATTAATGTACATGCTTAAGTGGGTGAAGAACTGAGATATCTCAGCCAAAATTAATTCACTCTATATGGTGCGATGACCTGGGATAGGGCAAGATTCAGTCTGTGCCAGGCATGACCTGTCAGCTACTTTTTAATTGAATTTTATCTTATGCTGTCAGGACCCTTATCAATTTTTTCTGACTCCTTATCCTTTTCTAACGAACAAACCTTGTGTTTGTATGAAGTGAAAAACCAGACTCTCTTTTCTCAACCTGCACCACCACCTCCCACTCACGCCCCTTGCAGCTGAAAGAGAAAAAGGGGCTGGCTTGCATGCATGCTGAAATGATGTCACCTTCTGGGTGTGTCTTTTACCTTGCCCATGTGTGTAGGAGGACATTTTCTTTGGTGCCGGTAAAACACGGAGGAAATAAAAAATTTTAATGATGGATGCTGTATTTTACACCTCCTTCTCTCCTGCTCTGCTGCACAGCTGGGACAGGATTTTGTCACAACTCAACTTAAGGCCATGACCAGCAAAATTTGGAAGCAAGTAATTGGTTATACATGCAGACTGCTTTCACTGAAACTGAATAGACTCAGGCTTCAGCAGTTCACTGAGCAAGCGATTAAAAAAATGGAAATACAACTAAGTATGCACCCAAATGATTCACAGGTCTGAGATATAAATAAAATAAAAATTTTAAATCCCCCAAACAAATCCAAAATTAGAACACCCCACGTAACATTTCCATGTCAACAAAAAATTTATTCAGGCATTTCATACCCTAAAAGTAGGAAAAATACACATCAGCAAAAATCACCATTCTTACTTGCTAATAGTTGCACAAGGAATAAACAGCTCAGAAGTGCTTATGTTGTATGGATTATTGCTGATTGTTAAAAAGAAAAAACACAAATCCAGAGGAATTTGCTGTGGAGACATTTTACATGCTCCTTCCAGACTCTTTCTCTTCACTAACAAGTTTGTCAGGACAGCTTTTCTCCTTACAGCTCTGTGTGCCTTCACACAGAGTTCTGTTTCAGGATTTGACATCTCCATTCACAGGAGATTTCAGCAAGGGTTCCATTTCTCAGCCAAAAGAGTCTCGTTCAGAACCACGTTTGGCTAATTGCTTCTGATGTTTATCACAATATCAAGGATGGAAGGGGCAGGATAATCCCATACTGAACTTCAACGTGAATTTTACCCTGGGAAAACGCTGTGCTATACTGCATTCACAGTTTTTCCACATTTTCACCCAACATACATCTATATTCTATGCATGATGTTCCAACATAGCTTTCTTTCTTTCACCTTCTCTCCCTCAAACTTGCTTCCTGTTGCTTTCTCACAAATATTTATTTCATTTTATAGTGACTGTTGGTTGTTCCCATGTCCACTGGGTCAGCCACTGCTTCTGTCCCCCACTGGCCCAGCCCATGTGCAATCAGACTGTAACTCTTGGCCCAAAGGTGTCCTCAGGTCATGCTCATTGCAGCCCAGCCACTTAGCCCAATGAACCATTCCACGTCTCATCCATCAGAACATATAATTTTAGTGAACTTTCTGAAGACTGAGTACATGTTTACGCTAACAAGACCTTTAGAACAAAAGGGTGTATGAGACCCTGCCTCACCAGGCTTATTCTACTCTGACAGACGTTTACTGTGCCACGCATGCTGGCCACCTGTCTGCAGCTCCAAATCACAGTTCAAGTGGGAAAAGGATTAATCATTTTGTTATTTTATTATATCTAACTTATGGGCAACTTTTGAAATACTTCCTGATGTTTATTCTGCTGAACACAGTAATGATATTGTAACTGTTTAATAACCAGCTTCAGGTCCGTTGTAAGAAAATAAACATTTGGATAATGACTAATTTCATTAATAGTCCTCTTGGTTCTAGGGAACGGTAAGAAGATACTTTTCAAGTTCTCACATTGCAATATGTGACATCACAAGTGTTTCCCTTTTTTTCTGAATTGCTGTAGGAATACACTATAGATGTATTTTTCCGTCAAAGCTGGAAAGATGAGAGATTAAAATTCAAAGGACCTATGACTGTTCTCCGGTTAAATAATTTAATGGCCAGCAAAATTTGGACACCTGATACCTTTTTCCACAATGGAAAGAAGTCAGTGGCACATAACATGACAATGCCAAATAAACTATTACGAATTACAGAGGATGGGACGTTGCTATACACAATGAGGTGAGCCCTAAAATATTACATCCTTCATTTAGTTTTACAATTTAACTTGTGAAAGCATGTTTTCCAGATAGGAAACTGGCTCCTTTCTGAGAATAATTTTATTTCTGCTTAATAATTATTTTCACAATAGGCCTTGGGATGATGGGCAAAGTGAGCTGTTTGCAGTGTTTATTTTTCCTCTCCTGCTGTGCTACCTCTACAGTCCCTGGATGTGTCTTAATGCTTGATTTTAAAAAGATTCTTAGAGTATTAGGAAACCATCAGTTTGCAGAGGATCTTAATTTAGCTTTGCTTTCAAAGATTCCATCAGCAAGTGTAATAAAGCCTGAAAGTTTAATATAATCTGTATTGTGTGCAAGGGTCCTTAATCTTTGGATCCTATAGAAAGCAGATTCGAAGAACACAGATTCGAAGCAGATTCGATATGCACACAGAATTCATTGACCATTCTTAATATTTCTTGTACTTGGGATTATAAAGCATAACAGCATAAAAACAGACATTTCTTTTTCCATTGAGGAAAGCATTTGGAAAGTTAGGAGAAAAAAAATTATTTTTGTGCTGACAGCTTTCATTGGAAATATATTATTATCTTCATGGATAACTGAACTTTAGCTGTCTGGTTGTTAGAGGCATTAAATAAATCCTTTTGAAATAGTGATAATATACAGTCATGCAAACATTCTGGATTAAAGTACAAATTAAAAATTGAAAAAAGGGTATGTTGTCTCTGTAGAGCTGCACATCCCCCCTCTATGCCTCCCATGGAATCAAATCGAAGTATAAAGGGATTCTGTTGACTTCAAGTCAACAGATGGATAGCATAGTACATAGGTGAACTAAGTTTCCTTTAAAAAAATTTCAAGGTTTTTTTTAAAATCAGTGCAAGTGGTTGGAGAAAACAAATTCTCCAGGCATTTGGGATGTTCAATTTATTGTGCAACATCTTTCAAGACTGGCTAGACTGAAGTGGAATCGTCTTGGCTGGTAGCTGCACAAGTCTAGGTCAATTTTTCTTGTCTTTCTCCGTGTTCAGCTATGAGAGATTTAACTCACAGGAACACTATCTTGGCAGCACACTGTTCACACATGTCTCTTCTTTTGATCATAACCATTCCTATTTCCTCACCTTTGCAAGTGCCTTAATGCAATCTTCAGCCTACTCTTCAAGTGTTACTGTTCATTCTCTGCTGATGTGTGGTATGTGACTGTTTCTAGTTCATTTAATCTCTTTTATTGAGAAACATGTTTGCACTCAAGCTGATGGCCATGAAATGATTCCAGCAAATGTCTGAGCATCCAGAGTGGGCCAATTTAATGATGGCAGCAAGGAAGCAATTGCAGTTGCTAATAGATTTTACTCCTCACAGCAAATTAAAGCCTGAGCATGCCTCTGATGTACCGTGAGGAAGGGCAGGGGGCAGAGCAGTTGCACCCTCAGCCAGATAATTCAGGTCCAGTTGTAATCAGTAATTAATCACATAACAGATACTGTGCTGTACTTATGCTATGTGTCTTAATAGAAGTCTATTTGCTATTTCTATGAAACCAGAATAAATGTGTCCTTTTGCTCATTAATTCATTATAGATTGACTGTGAGAGCAGAATGTCCAATGCATTTAGAAGACTTTCCTATGGATGCACATGCTTGCCCCTTGAAATTTGGAAGCTGTAAGTTTATTTTAAATTGAGGTTCCTCCCCTTTTTAGGCCACTTTAAAAGAATATTTTGTGACTGAGAAAACCTCAAGGTTTTAATCTTGCGTCTTTTTCACAGTTTTTTTGTCAGGGTTGTATCTTTATTCTTATATATATATATATATATATGTGTATATATATATAATCGACCTCTCTTTTGTGTCTTAAGTATCCTACAATGAATTGTCTGGACATTCACCAAATATGAAAACGACAGTGCTCTAAATATCTAGAAAATAGTTTGCCACATAGAAAATGTTGTTAATCGTTGAGTCTCTTTGTTTGTTAAACCCCAAAATCAGTCTTAAAGAAAAGCCATGCACACCATGAATAACTGACTTTGTTTAGGAGAAAACAGTTTTGCTACCATAGTCTTGGTATGTTTAGACCAACATTTTCCTAGGATTAGAAGTTAGTCATACACACGCATGGAACATTTTTGAAAGCGAAAAATCTCAGGAATCTCTGACAATCTCCTGGACTTGCAGCGTACATAGCCCTAGATGAGAGAACATCCTGAACAAAGTCATGTAATTGAAATCAGTGCAGTAACTGACAAAGCCTATGGTAAGTTGAGAATTTCCCCCAAAACTTCAGTTTGAATACCAACCAACCTGACACTTAACTAAACATAATAGTTTCAGAAATAAAATATAAAGAAAAAAAAAAGTTGAGCTCTAATTTACTCTAGTTCGTTTAACACAAACAAGGAAGTTAAATTATATGGAAGATGTAATAGTGTACAAATTGTTTCCTCAATGGCCACTTTTTTTCTAACAGAAATGGGTCGTTTCACTGATAATGGTTACTTAGTGGCTTGATCAATTTTAGAAGTCAACAAACAGAAAACCCAGTTCATTCTTCATGGTACCCGACAGGGTGATAATTTACTTTGGGCTAAATAGCTCTATGTCTGCCATGGGACAGCAGCGATATTTTGTCTTTAAAGTGCTGCTAATCTCCTAGATAAGGCTTAGAGAACAAAAAGCTCATACAACCTTGGAGTATAACTGACAAGAATAGTTTGCTCCTTGAATGTTCAGCTTTCTTGGAGAGCACTTCCAATAAATCTTCCCAAATATCTCATGAAACAGATTAGAGTGGGGGGAAGCTTTGCTCCAGTTTATGGCAGGACAGATACTGCAGTGGGTTCTTGATTAAGAAGAGATCTGTGCACCTGAGATCCCAGTGAGAGCAGGAGTGGCTGCAGGATCAAACTTCTTTTCATGTGCTCACTAAAGTGTCCCTGCAGGCATCCTGCTGGAACTGCGGGGAGATGGTTAACCCTGCAGAAAACCTGCTAATGACAGTTTAAACCAGCAACAGTTTCCAAATAAATTTGACTTACTAGACTGAATTATATAGACTCGACAAGACACCTATCACCAGATCTGTGTATCACTGAACCATAGCCCAAACACCAGACCTTCCCTCATATGAGCAATATTATTTCCCGTTCTTTTCCTACACTGAGTTCTTTCTGGCTCCCTGTGTCCCAGATTAATGTACTCTTCATTCACAAAGTGCACAGCTTTGCAGATTACTGAGGACTTTGCCTCAATTAAATGGCTAAGATTTGCAGAAATTATTAAATAAAAGGGACAGATAATGTGGATTTGCATTAAAGTCCAGTACCGCACCAGAAGGCAAGAACAACACAGCAGAAAAACATGCAAGCATATTTGCACCTTTTGTATCTAAATTTTTTTTTTTAACCTTAAAAAATATTTTCATAATGTACATAATTCTTAATTAAACAAAAACCCCTAATTTTTTAATATAGAAAGACCATTTCTTACACCACTCAAAGGCAATAACTGACATTCCAAGATCAGAGTACAGCTGTGGATTATCATGTTTTACAGTTTTGTTTTTTTCCTTTTTTTAAAAAATTTGAACACTGATGTTCTATGGCAGCTGTCCTAAACTGGCCCTAGAAAAACAAGTAACTGCAAATGCTTGAAAGGATCATTAGGCAAAACCAAGGAGTTTTCAAGGAAACTTTTCATTCACCCACTAAACTCAGGTGAGCTCCTAATCTGGGGAGGAGTTCCTTCTGTAACATGGTTTTACTGCAAATACTGCATGAAGAATTCACTGTTGAAAACAGCCCTTAAAGCTGGGTCCCTCCCTTCCTTCTCATCAGATCTTATGCCATAACTATCAGGTTATAGAATATTTCTTGCAATATTTCATTATTTATATAAATAGAAATACTTCCAACAGGACAAATGGTTGGACCCAAGCAAGTTGTGGAAGTGGGAGTCACTGCTATACATTAAAAAAGAACAGACCTTATAATTAATTGCCACTTTTAAAGTGAGAATCCTATTTAAATACATTTGGGATATTTTTGTCAAATGAAAGCAATTAATTATAATCATCTTAATGGACTGGAAAATTTACTGGAAAATGCATATAATTGTCACAAAATCCATGCTTAAAGTGCAGACTGCAATCTAACACTTAGCTCCCCAAGGTAGTGTTTGCCTAGCTCCATTTGTTTTAGATTAAATTGGATAAGAAGGGTTTTTTACGTCCTCCACTGTTACTCATCACTTGGAGCTGTGTTGGAGCTGGATTCCTAAAAGCCTCACAGTGAAGGAGCTGCACATCTCCCGTGGACTCTGCCCATTCTCTAGGGGCCAATAAATGTTTGACCCAGCTCCAAGGCTAAAGTGATTTGCCAAAGAGCAGTTTAAGCAAGAGGTTATTCCAGTGTAAATTCAATCTGACAAATGCTAAAGAAATTCTGGAACAACAAAATGCCATATGTTGGCAAAACAAAATCAGAAAGGCAGATGCTCTCCTCAACTCTTACCGGAACCATCTGACAGTCAGTTGAAAACCGAGGCCGCTCTGGCGAGCAGCAGTGACGGGAGCAGCCGCCTGCGCTGCTGCTTATGCAACACGAGCTGGAGGCTGAGGGGGGCAGCTGAACTGAGCACCAAACCTGGCAGCTCATTTCTAGCACTGCCCAGTGCACCCCCTTCTCTCTCAACCAGCCCAGCCATTCTCAGGAGCTCAGAAAAGCACTCATCTCTCTTCCAAAGTATTCTCATACTCCAGAACAAAATGCCTGAAAAATAATTTTATTACTGTCTTGGTGGGACTAAATTAGCAAGTCAATTTCTGTGTTTACTCGGGGCATTATTTTTAAAGTCAGAATTATTAAGATGTAGGTTTGTCTTTGCCATTCATTTCAAAAACATATTCCAGGATATGTTACAGTGCTTAGGGAATATGGAGCCTGAAGATAAAAGTACCCTTCAGCTTCAATAATGCACAATCACATGCCATGCAATTAATTTACCAGCATATTCTTTCCAACCAGCTCATCAATTACTAGCTGTTATCTCTTACACTGATAAGGTAAAATCGCTAACTTACTAATGAGGTCAAGTGAATCAGATTACTCCCTTTCCCTTCCTGCTTGTCAGTCTGAAAAGGAAATTCTCATCTTGTATGTAAAATCCTACTGTCATTTTGGATGCCCTTAAGATGTCCCATCGAGCTCCAGCTGCCTTTGGAGGGTGCAAGCTTGATGCAGATTCTGGTCACATACTGATTCCCATTCATGCCTTTGGATACCCTTTAGGTGTCAGGGATTACATGAGATGCCTCTGTGTAGTCAATTAACTCCCACCCAACTGCTCCGAGTGAGAGCTGCCAGATTCCAGACCACACAAAATGACAGCAGGATTTTACTACAGAATGAGCAGAAAAAATATTTATGTACAGCTTGATTCTGGAAAGAACATAAATAACTGCACCAAGCCCCTCAATAGCATGAGTAGATGCTGCTGAATTATCTGTGTAACACACTAGACTGCTTGGGCTTGGAGAGCCCACAGTACTTTTTTCTTTTGCCTCCAAACTCAAGACTTGAGTGTGAGCACTAATCAGAAATAACAAAGGGGAGAGGGAAAGAAAAAAAAAAGGTAATTGTGATTTAAACACTCTCTCTTAGGCAGCCTCAGAAATGTCTGCTAGGCAAATTTCACAGCAAGGACAGCGTAGAAAAGGACTTACAAAGGCCAAGATGTCACACTATGAAAAATTGAAGTCTAGGGCTCATCTTTCTTTACAGTAGCTAGATGTTAGTAAAAATGTTGGAATTCTTGCATGCCTGTGAAATTCCACTTCTCATTCTTACTTCTTTATATAGGCAGGAAATATATAAGAGAGAAACATTTTCATGCCATAGAAGATCAACCTTAATCCAGCCCTACAACCGATATCTAGTTATTTTGTAAAAATCTATTGTACTTCCTATAGATACATTCCAGTAAGAAAGGTGTGGGATTCCACAGATAATTAAAGAGAATTAAAGATTCAAACTGCTGCTCTAAACATTGTTCTGACAAAGCCATAAGGCAACAGAAAGTGCAAAGCTTAAATGCAATGTATTTCTTTTAAATTAGATGCTTATACCAGAGCAGAGGTTGTGTATGAGTGGACACGGGAACCAGCAAGGTCAGTGGTTGTGGCTGAAGATGGCTCTCGACTGAACCAGTACGATCTGCTTGGACAAACTGTGGACTCTGGAATTGTGCAGTCCAGTACAGGTTTGTGAACAATTTCTTGTAAGGGTGATATTTAACTGTCAAGATGTAATTCAGAGCAGGATTAAAAAATACAAAGATATAAGAGTGAAGGGTAAACTATTACATATGTACTTCAGATTTGGAAAACATGACTCTGAAAAGAATACATCCTGAGATTAATTTCCCACTTCAACTGGTGGTAAAAACATTTGAACAATTAAAAAGCTTCCTACAGTGTCAGATCTAGCCAGAAAAACCAAAAATTTATGCAATAAAGGAACACTCCTCATGTTCTTCTCATATTATCTGCTTACTATATACACTGATAAAAATAGCATAACAATATGGATCCTCAACGATCATATTTCTGGAGGCACTGAAGTTGCTAAAAGCAAGTACATAGTTTCTCAAGGAAGTATTTAGAGAATGAAAAAAAACTGTCACCAAACTCAAAACTATCTGAAACATCCAAACGTGATTTCCTTTAATACTGGCACCAGCTTTAACTCCAAAAATGTAATGAGATAAAGAAATACAGCTGACATTTACAGTATATATACCTGTAACCTTGAAGCTGGCTACATTGCCTTATTTTTTAAATTTGCAGTGCTTGTTTCAAGATAGAAATCTTTTAAAGTTTATTTTCTAATAATTTGGGTGATCCAAATGCAGTAAGAAACTGAGCACTGGGCATGAACAAGAGCTCTGTGGACCAGATTGACTGGTCAATGACCAAAAGCAACACTGCTTTAGGCAAAGTGGTTGTATTACATTGGATACACTCAAGATTGTGACTTACAAGTGCACTTATAACTGCATAAACCAAATTTCCTAATGCGTTGTTGTTAAAGTCAATGAACATTTAAGGGAAAGTGAGTCACTTTAAGGTGAACTGCAATTTTTGTCTGAATTTTTTATTTAGCTTGCTAAAATGTATTCATATGCTCTAGTAAACCAAGAAAAGCTCTCACAGACAAGTTTTTAGGCTGCTGCTTGGAAACTTCTGTTCATTTGATCTAAAAGTAGGTGGGATGGCAATAATAGGAACTTTGTACGAGAACAGCATCTCCACAACTGCTGCCATTGCTGAGCACAGAGGTGTGCAACAAGCAGGTGGAAAGGGGAGAACTCCTGACCTTCCCACAGGTGGAAACGTTGCCACTCGTGTTCTGCAGCCAGTAATGCACTGCAGGTGCCCTTTGCTGGCAAGTCCATGGGATTGGAGGGGATCTCAGGGCTCTCAGCTCTTGGTTCTCTGGCACTGACCTGGCCAGCCTTGGCTCCCTGTGCTCTGAGGGCAGTGGGACAATCAGAAGAGACTCACAAGGGAACAGAACTAAACCACATGGAAATGCCAGACATGGTTCAGGGTCATTAGGCAGCAAGGTGAGGAGCATGCTATGAACTGCTAAGAAGGGCAGACAGGAAATTTTCAAACAGCATTGAAACAGGCTTAAAATTTATTCATTAATTTCCATGAATAAACAATTTGTTTTGCCCATGCTATTTCAAAAATCTGAATTCTGCCTCCTTTTTCTACCTGAGGAAACTCTTTACCATTGCTATCTATTAAGTAAAATACAGTATAATTAAGACATAAGATATGCTGAGAGGAAGATATTGTTGTCTAGATGCTGAAAAACAGTATAAAGAACTAAATGTTACCAAAACTAAAACCAATCCCATTACAGAACCTTTTTAGTATTTACAAGTTTACAATCCTCTTTAATTAATTTATATTGATTGATAAAAATACACAGTTGTGCATTAAAGCTTGAAACTTTTTTATGGTATGGGTTATTCATTTATTCAAGCAATGGAATATGCAGGTACTACAGGCTTAAAAATACTATTAAGTGAAATAGTAAATATTACTGCTGCTGTTTTGTTTAAGCAGTCATTCATTTTTTAACTGTTTGTAAAATTACTGTCACTCTCCAGCCACTGATTCATATTGACTCAAAAACATTTTTAAATGATCCTTTTTGTAAGCACCTTAACAAATGCTTAAAGAGCTTGCACAAGTTTCTATTTCTATAGAATTACTTTGCCACCTTGAAAACATTGCTTTGCACTGAGAATTATCAGGATTTATACTCAAAACAGGTTTTTTTTTTCTTATCTCTGCAGAGATTATGTTCTTAAGAGTTTTTTTACTGAGTTATGCAGCATAATTAGTAAATAATACATACACGATATATACAAATGATATAAACCAAAATACTTTGCTTTAAATTAATGGCAAGGAAAGCCTTACTTCTCTACCTACAGTAATAGAAAAACTAATGCTACAGCTCAAACTCTGCTCCCCCCTCAAACTATATATCTGATGTGATGCACATTAACTTGAGCTGCTGATAAATCTGCCCCTAAACCTCTTTTACAACTGGTTTACAGAACACTGAGAAATAGCTTTAATGTAAGTTTACTGAATTACCAGCTACTTTCTTCTATGGGCACAGGTTTGTTTATAGCACCTGCACATTTGACTCAATTATTGCAAGGTACTGTAGAATTAAGGACTGGTTAAAAACTGCACCTTCAGCAGCACTGAACATAGGTACAAATTCTTCCAGAACTATGGAAACACTCCAGCGTGGACAGACATTCAAAAATTAACTTAATACAGATGCAGAATTTGTTCGATGACTTTTAAATGCTTCATATTGTGTATTACATATAAAGTAATTTAAACACTCGAATAAGTAAAATGAAAACCAGTTTTATCTGCATAACAGTTATTTGTACAAGACTTCAGGAATTACAATTTAGCTAAGAAATAACTTTCTAACTTCCTTGGATAAGAGAAGAGATAAGAGAATATAAGATGTATAAGCTACAACTTGTAGAAGTCTAGCAATCAGATATAGGCAATATTTTGCTCAAGAGCTGTTTGAAATTTTAGATTGTGAGGAATTTTATGGTTGTATTGAAATGCTTTCACAACAGAATCACAGAGGAATTGGAAAGTTATGGGAGTGATCAGCAGCTGTCACAAATGTGGGATGCTATTCAATTAAAGAAAGCCATAAAGCAAAGCTAAGGAGGCAGTAAATAACTGGAGCGCTCTCATGTCCTGCAGTCATTTCAATCAATCTTTTAAACATCTACTATCTTTTAATAAGTGACTGCCCAATAAGGGCAGTCCACTGGTACTGTGGAAACTCAAGAACGTGGTTTTTCCTAGCAGCTGAAGGGCAGAGCATTATTCCAGGCCTCAGCTTTGCCTGATTCACTCCTCCTAGCTTTACCTCTATCTGTCTCCCAGCTCAGACCTGCTGCAGTGCTCAACAGAGGAACCCCTGTCTTTTTAATTGCCTTTATGCTTTGGATCTTGTTCTCATTTTCCAGAGGTTAAAAATACTTTGATAATTTAGGCAGCTAAATAAAGCTTCAGAGTACAGTGGTGTGTTCACTCTGTATTCTTAGCTTGCCATCTACAATCACTGAATTACCTCTGACACACCGTTGTGTGCATTCTATATATGATCGCATTAAAATAGTTCCCCATGTCATATTTTAAGTAGATAAAATTAAATTATTGGCTCTCCTAGCTAAGACTGGCACCTTTTGTAAGATCATAATCTGGTACAGAGGAGAAGGAGTGTGTTTCAGTGAAAGTTAAAGAAAGGTGAGCAAAATGCAAGTAATAATTCCCACTATACTACAGCCACTCCTATTTTTAAACTAAAGAAATCCCCTTGTATATTGTTTGTTTTACCTCTCATTTGAAAAATTATTCTCTTTTCCCCCTTTGCAACTGTCTTTTATATTCAAAGAGTATTGTCACATCTTATAAATAAGCTTTTCTTGGGGTTAGAAATTGAGCAAGATTGCTCAAATTAATGTTCTTCTGGACTGTGCATTTCAGAAAGAGGCATTTGACATGCTCTGCGCATAAGCACTCAATGTCTAGACATAGTTTTTCAATCAAGTTTAAGCTTTTCCTGTACAAGAGCAGTTTTCTCCTTCCAGCTGCCTACATTTTAAAATAGAACAACAGTGATTTCACATGTCATCTCTAATCTAGACAGAAGTTTCCATTCAGTTACGTGTCTGCTTGTTTCATTCCCAAGATGTTTATTGCATAATAAGAAGAATCATTCTACTAAAAAAAAACCCCAAACCAACAAACCAAAAAAAACCTAAACCAAACAAAAAAACCCCAAACCCAACCAAAAATCCCAAAACAAAACACCAAAAAACACACACAGAAAAAAACCAAAACAAAAAAACACCAAAGAACAAAACAAACAAACAAAAAAAAACCCACACAAAAACCCCACTCCAATAGGTTTTTCAGTCTTTGGAGAATATATTCTTTTCAAAATCCATTTTAAATTATATAAATAATGATCTGAAAATAAGCATTATTTGCTCTGCTGGCAAGAACATTTTATAAAATGAAATAAGTATATTAGAATATTAAATATATTTATATTTATTATTAAAATATAAATGAAATTTATTTATATATTTTATTGAGTGTTTTCAGACCTGGCCCATTTTGATTTGAGGGCTTCTATTTTATAATAGGGGTAAATGTAATGAAAAAAAAATACATCCTACAATGACATCTGATGTGTGTACTTATAAAAGCTCTAATGCTCTTTTTCCTTGGTTGTAGGGGAATATGTTGTTATGACTACACATTTTCATTTGAAGAGGAAGATTGGTTACTTTGTCATCCAGACTTATCTGCCATGCATCATGACAGTGATTCTGTCACAGGTGTCCTTCTGGCTCAACAGAGAATCTGTTCCAGCAAGAACTGTGTTTGGTAAGCAAGCCCTGTAAACCTCCTGGCAATCATGAGGCCACTGGGTTTAGGAAACCTTAGGGTAGAAGCAGTTTGGTGTAACAGGTGATGGAGAACTGTGGGAAGCTTGGACATGATGCAGCACACAAGAGATAACAAATTTCATTGGGAAGATACAGGTCCAAAGCTTTTAAACTGATTTTGAACTGATTGTAAAAAGAGAACTGGAAATAACTTGAGCCATCCATTGCCATTTGAATTTTCCAAAGCAATCAGATTATGAATAAAACATCTCTAACAATGGCAATAACGTTAATCATGGGATTATCGAAAAGGCTTTAATCAATGGGCATCCATCATTTGACATTTTTAGGCCCTCTGAAAATTCTTATTTTAATATTTTTCCTTAATCCCTTTTACAGGCTATTGTTGAGATCAGCCACAATTTATTGTGCTTACAGCAATGAATGCATGCACCTAAGGAATGCAGTGAGAAGGCAATCTAAAAGGCTCTCAAGTTTATACAGCTGGTCCCTAGAGTTTGACCACTGCTTGCAAATGCTTATCTTAAAATTCTTATGTTATTTCCTATTCTTTGGAGACATTAGCAGAAGTCAAGTACGTATTAAAAAAAAAAAAAAA
>VWZN01003217.1:40840-57782 GCA_013396955.1 Regulus satrapa
AAAAAAAAAAAAAAGCAGCAACATATTATCATTTAGGAAAGCTAGAACATGAGATTTCTGCTATGTGACCTCATCCTTGGTGATATCCAGATGGGGCTGCTGAACACCTCTGGCAGGAGGTGGAAGCACCCCCAGTCAAGCTGGCTTTGACACTCATTTTCTTGCCTCGGGGCACTGCAAGGGCAGGATGCCTCAGGCCTTCTGGCTTTGCAATAGAGATTTAACCCATTTGTGCTGAACACGGCAAAGCCAGAGAATCACTGTTGAGAAATGCAGCCTCTGAAGCTCTTGTTGAGCAAGAGCTATTTTTATGGATCTTTTCTTGCACCCTTCACAGCTGTGCTTTAATTTTCTAATTTCTCTGAAAATCAATCACAACTTGCATAGCCTTAGACCTCACAGTCCAAGCAGTGGTTTTCTGATGATGTACAGATGTGAATTTACAGAACAGTGGTTTAGACTACAATATAATTAAATTAAATTTACATAATCTTATTTAGATTAGCAACTAAAATTAATTCTGAATTTTTAACATCAGCTTTGCTGAGAACTACTCTACTACGGACTTGTATTAGTCAGAGCTAATGAAATTGTAACTATTTTACCTCTTTTTGCACATTCCATTGAAAAAGCAATGTCTGATCATCAGTTTGAAATGCTGTACTTCACTGTCATTAGATGGACAACAAAAATTCCTAGTCTCAATGGATAATATATAATATAGCACAATTTTCAAACTGCTATTTTCACAGGCTCAAGAACCCACACATTTCTCAGTCTTCCTTTTAGAACACACTTAGTAATAAATATTCTTGGATTTACTCCATCATTATGTATCAAGATAGCTTTTTCATGTCAAAATGGCAGCGAAACAAAAGTTTCAGAATATCTTACATGGATGCATATACACACAGAAGCACAACTTTAATCTTTTAGCCCACTTAGTACCGCAGATAATAAAAGTTATAAATCTTTCTTCTGCTACTATGTAAGAAAAACGTAAGCTCCCTAGTAATAAGCCAAAGAAAACGTTGGGCTGCATCTCAGGAAAGAGAAATTGCTTCCTCATTAAGCCCTAATAACTCAAGCTCTTCACACTACCACGTAAATATGTTATCATTAATTGACCTATTTTAGACCACTGTTCATTTCCACTGACACTCAGTGCAGTGAAGATGAACTCGGCAGACACATTCAAGACATGACAGTGCAGTTGTCAAGGTAACTTGTGGACATGTGATTTGAGGTAAATGCCTTGCATGCACTCGGGAGATTCATTCTCCCAAGCAGCTGCAAGCAGAGCCAATTCAGCACAGTCCTGCTTGTTTTCTGGGGCCAGGTAAGAGGAAAAGCTCAGCAGTGAGAAGCTCTGATACCAGAAATGCAAATTACGTTGTGATTCTTACATAAAACATTTCCTATGTTCAGGGTAGCAGCGAAAAAAGGGACAGAAATATGTAAAACCATTGATTCCAAAAATGAAATAACACATAAATCTTGGTGCCCTTGAATGTACATCTTTGAAGTATAATAACTCAAATACGCTGAAACAAATTTTTTAGTTTTCAAAGTATCTAAGATCTGCTGCAAGAAAGAACTAAAGATGTTAACTTATTACATCTGTAGTACAATTTGGAGGCATGAATAAAGAACAGCAACTAAACATTCCTTCAAATACCAGGAAGAATAAAGTAGTTCACAAATTATATTTCCATTCAAACTTTAAAAATAGCATTCTATTATAGCAACATCAAAGAACAAAAGCATAAAAAATGTTTTGAAAATCCTGCAATTTCCACAGAACTTGGAACCTGATACCCTCATTTAGAAACTGAAGTCAGCTGGGGAAGTTTGTAAGAGCCAGGGGTGTAGAAAAGGCTTTTCCCACCCAGAGAAGTTGGGAAACAAAGCACAAAAACCAGCCCCAGGCCTGAGGACACGAAGTGTTTGCTTTGCAGGAGTGACGACTGTGCTGACCATGACCACCCTGAGCATCAGCGCCAGGAACTCGCTGCCCAAGGTGGCCTACGCCACGGCCATGGACTGGTTCATCGCCGTGTGCTACGCCTTCGTCTTCTCGGCGCTCATCGAGTTCGCCACCGTCAACTACTTCACCAAGAGAGGCTACGCCTGGGACGGCAAGAGCGTCGTTCCAGAAAAGGTAACGCAGCCTCACAGCCGCCCCAAAGCATCCCACACCCTGCCGCGCTCTGGGAGGGGGTTTAGCACTTCCAGGATTCTTATTATGCAGAACAGTTATTGCTCTGGAAGAGTTTCCGCCAGCGCCTGCGTGCAGTTTCTGTGCCGTGATTACTTAGACATTTAATACCTAAATACTACTTCTGACATACTGGGTGATACTTAATGCTATTAATAACAAAATATTCCACTGAGATTTTTGACTTCTGCTGCTGAGCAGAAAAAAAGATGAACTGGTGTTATTTAAAGGGAAGGCAATTAATTTTTTTTTCTATTTGAAAAAGAGAAAGCGTGGATCAGTGTAAAGGTAGGAAAAAAAAAATCTTGTAGCTGCAGTATTTGACAGTTCCCAAGTTATAGCGCTCTCCAACATGAAATTCAGAAGGGCTGTTCTATCACCATGACCAAAAAAAATCATCACAGGACTTGTTGTCCTTTCTTGGCTATAGGAAAAACATGTTTGTTTAGAAGGAGGAACTGAGAGCTGGGCTGGGAGTGTGTAATCCTGATCTGTACCTCCCTGCACTAGAGAAAACTCACACTGATTCCTTTTGTCTGTGATCAGACATGGTCCAAAAACCACAGGCACATCAAGAAACTGTTGAGGACATTTAGGGGATGAAAGAGAAGCTTCCTGCTTCCTGTGAGTTACCACATCAGCTGCATCTGTGAGCAAGCTCCTTCTCTTGGGTTAACTTGCTAAAGTGGTAAACATAAATATTCACAGACTAGAGGTTCAGCAAAACAGGTATTTGGAGGAGCAGATGTAACACACTGCGATGCAAAGATATGTTTTTAATTTCAGGATTATAGGCATATATATTATTTATGCATATTAGTTGCACAAGTCAGTGAAAAAACCTGTGAATTAAATTAGGGCGTTCATACAATGGCAACAACAACAAAAGTACTGTAGAACAAATGACTGAAGTACCAAAACAAACTTATAGTAATGAGCGGCACAACTGCTTCTGAATTTTGAGTTTTCAGTTATTGGTGAAACTTTCACTGAGAAAATTTTTCTTTTTCCCCTGTTTTCATGACATTTTTTATAAAAATGAACTCCATTGATATTAAATATTGCCTTGCTAATTTATCCTCCCTTGTAATGTAGCTACTATAGTAAGCTGTTTCATTTGTTACAAAGAAAATTAAATCTAAAAAAAGCCCTACACCAATAAACATTGCTTAAAACATTGGAAGATTTATGGCTTTGTGCTCATTAGCAGGGGCTTTGCGTGCCATTTGCTGGTACTTGGTGGTGTGAGTTTTCTGCAGTGAAGAAAAGCAAGCAAGGCAAGCTCACGATGATCACAGCTTAATCAAATTTAGAGCTCTAATTAGCTGTCATATTGCTTTTTCATGAAGTTGAATTTGACATGAAATATTAAGACCCAGGCTGGTGTCAGAGTCTTCTGTGGATCAGGTTTCTGGTGACATTTAAATCTATTGGAAGTATTTCCTCTGAGACTTCAGTGAGGCTGCTCTTTGCCTGCTGGATTTATTGCTGCTCACCAGAGCACCTGAATGGGAAGCAAACAGGACTGCCTTCACACTCAGCAACATGTTAGCAGCCCCCCTACCTGGGAGGGGAAAAAATGGACAGCCAAAAAACTGCCCCAAAAATCCAATACCAACCAACCCAAACAACAAAACCCCCTAGGGAACAACAAAAAACAAACAAAAAAACCTAACATGCCTTTTTGGTTGGAATATTTTTGAACCTGTTTGTTCTGAGGATTGGAAGTCTTCTTGGCCTGGAGCTAAGAATTTCATTGCCATAAATTAAAGCACTGAATGTACATCAGAGTCATTAGGTGAATCCTTTTCATTACTAAGTAGCAGAATTTTAACATTTGAGTCGACATCTTCCAGCATGGGGCTGCAAGCTGTTCCTCCACAAGCATCTCCCCACTTGCCCTCAGGTTTTTGCAGCTTCGTGTCCTGTTCCCATGTGTCAAGCAGGAGTCTGTCCACTCCCCGAAGTGTTCACCTCTTGAACAAGAATTTTTTATCTAAACTCCGTTATTAGGAGTATCCAATACCCTATAGTTGATCTGTCACTAAAAGTACTGTGATCACATAAAAAATGTTGCCTCCCTGGAACAGCTGCTTCTTGACAATGGAGAACTGTGTTTACTTCCTTGTGAAATGACATAATAGATCAAATTCCACTGATATTTTCTCTTGAACCATATCTTACCCCCATCCCACGAGGATAAAATAGATAACATTTGTCTTTTCTTTCTGTGGCAAATGCTGCCTGAAGGTTTTTCTAAGCTGTTGGAATTGGTTTTTGCCATGTGTTCTGTTGTTGGGGTTATCTTCTCATAATTGGAGGAATCCTTCCACCTTCTTAGTGACCCATTGCATCTATCTTCGGTGTTTATCCTTGGGCAGTGGTTGAAGAAAGGGTTTGATCTGTCAGAAACTGAGACAGTTGAATTCTAACTAGTATGCCCGGATGACAAAATTCAATTTTTTTCCTACAACTAGATCCCCCAAAATAAAATACTAGAACATATGAGGACCTAGGGATAAAATAAGTTTAAATAAGCTCAATAAATCCTCCTCCTCTAAAAGATATTCAATATATCCTTGCTTTAGCAATATAAGTAGGTAAATGAAAAAGTCATACAGGCATTTAAGTCCTTGCATATGGAATGCCATTTCAGCCATTATGATCCAATTTTAAGATTCAAACAAGAACATTAAGCTCCTAATCCACAATGCATGTGCCTTTGGTGTAAACCATTACTGGGTAGAATACTGATGGCTTTGCATCTTATTGAGTAAACCACTCCCTTAGTGCGTGGTTACATGACAGTTTAGTGTGTAATTTTGTGTATGAACTATGTTAAAACTCTTAATATCACAATATTTGTCCTAATGTTGGAAGGCTACATAAGAATTTGTCATCTTTTAAGTTTTTATGCTGATCAAGGGAAACAGTTTATGGGAATATTGAACTATGAGTGGTTTGTCACTGCTGATTATCACTAAAGGTGATTTTGTCAGTGAGCCTAGCTACCGGGTCTCATTATTTTCATCTATCATCTAATTTGGTTCACCTAATACAAGTAAAACAAATGGATGATTGTCTCTTTACTATCACCTAAATATTTTGCATGAGTTATATATATATCCAGAACTAACTTCTCTCTTGCAGCTTATTACACTCCATAGTATCAATTTGATTAATTGCAAAATGTTACAGTGTTTTTTGTAATGTCATCTATTGAGAAAGAAATATTTTCTTCTTTCTTCAGCCAAAGAAAGTGAAGGATCCTCTCATCAAGAAAAACAACACGTACACAGCTGCAGCTACAAGCTATACCCCTAATATTGCAAGGGACCCTGGGCTGGCAACCATTGCTAAAAGTGCAACAATTGAGCCCAAAGAAGTTAAGCCAGAAACAAAACCTGCAGAACCCAAGAAAACTTTTAACAGCGTCAGTAAAATTGATCGGCTATCAAGAATAGCCTTCCCGTTGCTTTTTGGAATCTTTAACTTAGTCTACTGGGCTACCTATTTAAACCGGGAGCCCCAGTTAAAGGTCCAAACTCCACATCAATAACCTCATTTATTTGTATAGTTCTGTTTTGTCTTTTGCTGTGGGAATTGCTTCCCTTTTTCACATACAGTAATTCCCATTTGCTTCATTGCCTCTGTCTTAAAGAAAATAAAGGTTTCTTTAGTTAGCAAAAGGTAAAATATATCTGTATATTTAAAAAAAACAAACAAACCTGTGTGTGAGGGAGAGAACATGATAAACTATATACTTTGGATAAGTGATTTTGGAAATGGAAAAGAGTTGTAGAGTAACGGGAGGGTGGAAAAAAAAAAAAAGAAACCATTTGTAGCAAGCTTAGTACTGAATATCCCCAAAAGATAGTGTATATGTACATGAAAAAGATATTTTTATTCAGAAGATTTTAAGGAGGGGGGGGAAATATTCTCTATGACATTCCTGATGCACATCCTAGACTATCATTTATTCAGCCACTATTTATAACCTTTTCAAGGATGTAAAGCTTTCCATTTGCTGAATCCCATAAGATGTGTTATTTTCCTAATCCCTTTTCTCTTCTATGTTCCAAACTACCTGACTTATAATATTAAATAGTCTTTAATGAGAAAGGAAATCTACTCACTCTAGGTACAGTTTGTCACTGTATAGCACATAAGATCTAATGGTAACAAATGCTTTAATCTGCTCTCTTACTGCAAGCTTGTTCCAAGCATTAAGTTGTCACTAGACTAGATTTAAAACCAGCTGCACGACCAAGTGCAGATCCCAAATTTCTACTTCCACCTGTGTAATCCAAACAATTCCTGGATGCTTTAAAGATAGCTTTTACTCATCACTATGTTTTAGAGAGTTTAACAAAAAAACAAAGAACAATTTTTTTGCAAGCTCTAGATATGTTGAATGTATTCTTTTATAAAATGATACATTAAAAGAAGCTTTAGACTGAGATTTATGACTAGCAGAAAGATAAAATATAGTATTTAAATAATATCTGTAAATATGCAGCATGAGATTGTACATTTTTTTACTTTTTTAAAGTTGTGTTCTTAAAACATTGTGTAGGATTCACCTCTTAGCTCTTAATATGTTGTTAAATGCTCAATTAAAACATATTTAGAGCCTGAATTAAAGGAAAAAAAAAATCAGCGGTACTGGAAAGCTTACAAACTAAATAAGCAGAAAGTGCTTGGAATATATTCCATTTGTAAAGTGGTTAAGTGTACAGCAGCTTGCAATTTGACAATGTCATCCAATGTATACTATTAGATTAATGACTGGTCTGCTCAGGTCATGCATAAACACTAAAGTATGGGATTATATTTGGTAGGTAAAAATGGTGAAATATTTGTTAAGACAGAAGTTCATCTGTATATTACTGCTATATTTGCTGAAACATAACTGTTACAATAAGCGATGTAATATATGTAGCATTAAATACAAAGAAGTCATACATAAAAGAATGTACAGGAAAATAGATTTTATTGAGTAAAATTATTACATTTCATTTTTACTGTAGCAATATATTTGTAGGAACAATATGTAAGGGCTTTAAATACAAGATGTCCATTTTGCAGGTATTGTGCTCCCTTCGAAAAAATTCTAGTCAGTATCATTACTGCTAACTCTTAGAAATAAACTTTCAGATGAAGTTTTTTCAAAGAGATTGGAAGAATGGTGGGTATTTGTAAGAATCAATGAAAAAAATATATAATTTATGCTATTGAATGGATTTTGAAACAGTGCTACATCAGCCTCTAGAGAAACAGCTACTGAGAGTCAAGTTTAATAGGCAGTGATTTCTAAACTCTTAATAAATCAAAAAGTTGACATTCTCTATCTACAAAAAAGAATATTTAATATTTAATTTAGAGATTTATTTTTTTTAAATGATGCTTCATTGTCTAACATTTAGTCCTGTCTGAACTTAATAAGTTATCTGATTGGATCTTATTTAAAAGGGGATGTTTCATCTCTGGTATCATGTGTAGATATATGTATAGAAAAAAAATAAACTATGGCTCTTTAACTTCTGTGTACTTGTTTATCTTGTTATTTTTGGCGTTAAACTAGTGTGTTCATTTAGGGCATTTTATCTTTCTAGCAATTCATAGCTAACTTTTGGTCTGCATTTTGCACATTAGATGTGAATATTACTTAACTAGTCTGCTTTTTGCTATGCAATGATTGCATTATATCACCTCTTAGTTAGTCTATGCCAATAGTATTATACTGTATAAACTTGACTGCACAGTTTATCAAAGACAAGGTATTCTCTATGTAGCTTTTTTACAATGCTTTGCTAAACCATGTAATAATAGTAAGTCTTCCTTGAAAATAATGATACACTCTTATAGAGGACAGTTTCTGTTTACTCCTGAGATAATTTTAAAAAGATGACATTGAATGTTTAATGCACCTCAGTGCAGTGATGTGGCAATAAAACCTAAATCTAATAGAGGTTGTTTATGGCAGAAGCATGTATTGCTTTACAGAGTTTAGCAAAAGCTCTTTATTTTATGTCAGACTGTAATTCTATTATAATAATAAAGCTAAAAATGTTCAATAATGCAAGTGAATGTTTTACTTTGGTTTTCTTTAGTTACTGCCTTTTATGACACATTGCTTGATTAGATGCTATTCAGTAAAAAAACTTGGTTTCCTTGGATTTGGTAATGAATGCAGTTTTAATAGATGTGATTTTTTTCCCGTGTTTTCCAGGGACAAATATACAAGGAATGTTTCCCAAATCTGATCTGACATTCAGAAAAGATAGTTCACTCTGTACCATGTCTCCAGTAAGGCAATTAATTGCATCAGATGACCAATTGTTAAGGTTCTGTACCATAACACTGACTTAATACAAGGTAGGAACAAAATAAAATGCATTTTCTCCCAAATAAAATGACAGATAAACCAGAGATTGAGAGTAAAAATATGACTATTTAAGCTAGAGATTTAACTGGTTAAATAAGCACACCAATCTAAGAGAGATGTAGAAAAGAACCTCATGCTGCATAAAATAATATTTCACTTATTAAAATAGTTGTAGGATAGCTTTCAAACAAGCATATGTATACCTTGAAAATTTTAGTTTTCAACTCCTCTTTCTTTCCCAAGTAGAAAAAAAGGAGAGAGGAAAAGTCACTCCAGTGCACTGCTCAGCCCTCAAACATTCTTGGCAGTGATGCTGGAAAGCAAGGCCTGTGGTCTTCTGTGGGGAGAACCATGCACAGACATAGAGCTTCAGAGGACACAAAAGGCTGAGAGAAGGGTATATGTGCATAGAACAGGATACACAGTGTTCTCAAACAGGAGTCCTACAGAGGGATTCTTCGAAATGGAAGGAAAGACTGGAAGGACTCCGATTCCATTAATTTATTGTGCTTTCCTCTATTTTGAATGAGGATAACGCAGTCTGAATCCCTGCTCCTTGCCTCCTACGACTGACGAATCCCTATGAAAACCCACACGGGCTTTTCTGGAAGAGGATGGAAAAGAAAGTGTCTGAACACCCACCTCCTGTGTTCACATCCCAGATGCAGAGCATACATGGGGATTCTCACATCCTTGTCAGTGCTCAGACATTTTTAGGCAGAATTTTACTGAAGTAAAAATGAGTCAAAATGTCTAGAGGCAATAAGATTTGACTCAGAGAAGCGGAAAAAAAAAAAAAAAACCCAAAATCCAAAAAACTAGCACTATTCAGTTTCCCAGTGTGAAAGAGCAGCCTCATCAGGTGACAGTTTCACATTCTCCAGTCAGTCCAGCATGACACCCTGACACAGGAGTTCTGAATTTGTTCTCATATTACATGACCAGAACCTCCTTCAGTTTCCCTTGACTCACCCCTGGAAGCTACTACAGGACTTGCTTAGTGATCAAGAACCTTTTTTACACCACCAATGACTTCTCTAAAGAAATTCTTTCTCTTGGATTCTGAGACCTGAAAAACCTGATTTTCTTTCCATCTACTTCTATTTTGCACCAATATGATAAATAATAACAGCTTATGAAATACCCTAATGTCTGGAAAATGGGGCACACATGCTTCAAGGAGCGAGTAATAAGATAACTTCTTTCAGTCTGTGCTTTGTATCTGAACAATTGTCCAAAGAAATTAGTGTGACTGCACTAAGTCAAACTTTTTCTTATGGGCTGTAAAAATATCAGTCATACTTCAAAATATAAAAATGCCAGATCTCCTCAGACTTTCTATAGCAGATCCACTGAAGAAAATATCCTCGTGCTGTGCATAAACATGACATAGCTTAAATAAAAATGTGTTTACAGTCCTAGCACATGAATTTTGCAAGTGAAGTGTATTATCAGCTTGTCATGCTGTTGCTGTCATGTTCCATCTGATTACAAACTACATCAAATACAACAAGAGAGGTAAAAGCCTTGAAACGACAAGTTTCTATAGGCTCATTCTCTCTGGCCATAGGCCCATCCAAACTGGCAGGATGACTTCACAGACGCCGATAAATTTATTTGATTAAACCGCTTTAAGGCATTTGAAGATGCTCTGAGTGGATTTTGCACTTGCAGCACAGCTGTTACAGGCATCTCACCCAAAGACTAGAGATATTTCCCCTCAAAAACCTGCAGATCAACCAACAAAGGCACAGCTTTTCTGAATGTACTGTCAAGGGAGCAAAGATGTGTTTGCTGAACTCCTCCTTCAGCCAAGGACATCTGAATGCAAACAGAATGAATTTCTTTTCAAGTGCCCTTATATATGCAGAATTTGATCAGCCTCAAGTGTTACATGCCTAAGGATCTAAACCAGCCCCAAAATGTTAAATTTGTTTAGCAGTGATTTGCTGTTGGCTGCCCAGCACACAACTGATTTTACATCTATCATCTGATTAGCATCAGATCCCTGCAGTGCTTCACAAGAAAAAATAATTCAGCTGCCATAGAATTAAAGAAAGTTACCTAAACACCTAACATACTTGGAGATCCTATTCTATTACTGCCCATAGCAGCAGAACCACATTTCAAAGGGGTGGTTTGTAAGCTTCTAGAATGGCTTTCCACTGTAGTGTTATTTATTAATGTAACAGGAAAAAAAAAAATGAAGGGAAGAATATCTTTTATGGTTATCTAAAACAAAATATAAAACATAATGAAACTACAACAGAAAGATATTTTTCCTAAATTAAATTATCTTTTAATGAAATACTTTATAAAAACAATGAAATAGACTGCAGCCAAGAATCTTTTAAACGAACACACCTTTTGAATCAGAGAAAACGACAATGGAAGTCATAGTAAAAAGCACTGCCACCTGCTGCAGACACAAAAATTTAAGAAAGAAAACTAACATTTTTCAATTAAACATAACCAAGTAGATATTAATATTTTTCTTGATTAAATTTTTAATTTTAATTATTCAGGAGGCCTTTCAGACAGGGTTTGGCTTTGATTTTGTTTTTGTACTAAACCCCGCAAAACTCAACTCCTGGTTTCATCTTTCTGCTGCCTGAGGAGCTGTGGCAGACGTGAAAAGGTGAAGGACTCCATTCTCCAAGGTAGTGACGTATTTGACAGGAAATAGAAGTCTTACAACAAACATTAGCCTTGACATGACAATGTCAAGTATTTTTGTATCTGCATATAATGCTCAGCTACACATCATGGACATGACAAAATAATACAGTGGTCAATGTTAAAATGTGGGCTTGATAGGGTTTGGTTTTCATTGATGGGCACATCCCTACCTCACCAGCCCTGATTTGTGGGAACTCTGCTAATTTAGACCACGGAAAATGAGGCTTTGAGCCACTAGGGCCTTCACCTTGTTCCTGACCAACCTCCCATCTTCTCTGTGAAAGGCAAAGAAAACTTAAACGAAATAACTGGAGCAACATATCCCCCTTTCAACAGTTTAAGGACAGTGTGTACTATGAGGGTAATGAATGCACTGTTCCAATGTTTAATGGCAATGTTTAAAGCCAAAATGTTCACGCCAGCAATAACTGCGCCTACATCCATGTCATCTCATATCTCAAGAGATAGCCAGATTTGCAGAAAGTATTTTCCAGTTCCAGAGGATGCCAGCCATGACTTCACTAGTAGCTTTCTAAAAAGCTGTTGGAGATATGTTCTGGTCAGTGAGTTCTTGAATATCAATGCTTATCTTCATTTCTGATCCTAACCCAGGTTTTCTTTTACAACAACGTTTGCAGAGCCAAAAGTTCTGCACTATTTTAACAGTTTTTTAACAGACAGATTTTCAGTTTACAACTCCCAAACAGTACAAAGAAGAATAATTGTAAGACTACTGAGACAGAAGAGAAAGGTCATTATGGACAATACAAAGAACTGGTAGAGCAGAAAGTCCTTATCATAGCTTTAGTTGGTAAGTAACCATCCATCATTCAATCCCCTGACAGCACTGGTCTGCTCCTAGCAAATGAGTTAATAAAACAACAAAAATGCTTTCAAGGGGATATGAGCAGAATTAAAGGGGTTTCTGATGGTTTTGAAAGCCTCATTATTTCTATCCATGTACAGAATGAGTTTTTAAAGCACACTGGTGATGCTGAAAAGCAATTATAACACGGAAAACGTCACTGGATTGTGTAGCATGTTTTGCTAACAAAATTTCCTGAGTTCTACCAGAGCATGCAGCTAAAAAATCTTCCACTTGGAGCTGCATGAGCAGTGCCATAAATACTTAGGTGGCAAGACACAGAAACCTGGCTTTCAAGATTTGGAAAGAGACAAAGAATTCTACGTTATATTCACATTGCTGCAAAACATTTTCTTAATTATATAACAGAACTTAAAATTTATATTGGGGGTTTTCATAGATCTGCATGGAGCCATTGATCAGACAAATTTAAGACAAAAGTTACTTGTTATGTTCATTTATCAGGCCTTAATAGTGGCAGTAGGAGTAACAACTGCATATTCAAGTAAGTAAATTCTGTGAGATATTTTTACCATATTATTCTAAACTGACAGAATTTATCTTTCAGTACAACTTGAATTTTTCCTAAATACCATCCTTGGTTAATTGAAAAGTAAAATATATAAAAAGCAGGAGTATTAATTTTGTTACAGCCTTAGGTTCAAAAGGAATAAGTAAGCTTCAAGAGATAAAACTCTGTACCTAAAGAAAAGCAGTTTTATCTGGCTACTGCAAGAAATAAAAGGAAAGAAGTTTATAAATAAACATGATTCATTTATTTATAAATGTCTAGAGATAAGAAATAATAATAATTCTCTGATGTAACAAAAGCTGACGTATTTATTACTAAACATAATGTACTTAACAACAAGACTTGTAAGACAACAGGCTGTTTTACTACTGCCTCTTAATGGGAATTACATGAATAATGAGTCTCAGGAGGCACTTACCAGTGATAAAGGTAAATATTGGCTCTAAAAAATGTCAGACAAGCTATTATATCTGTGTACTGCAAGCAAGCTACACAGATTATTAGCTATTATTTTGTTTTATTATATCTAGCATTTAATAGCTGGGAATGTATATTTAAAAGATAAAATGACTGATAATATCTGAAAGCACAGTCAGCGCAAAAGCAAATAATCAATTTCTTTTCACACCATAACTGTGGCTGGATGGCTTGCAAGAATAAAGGAAAACAAGCTTACATCAAGGTCAGTGCAGTGAAGCATCTTGAACAGAAACCAGCACAGAACAAACAGAATTGCAACAAACAAACAAACAAAAACCCCTCAGATGAAAAATATTACTTGTTTCTACTACTATTAGTTTCTACATAGGAACAGAGAGGAACTTGCCTGAGATCTCAGCTCTGGTCCTTGATCCATTACAGTGTGCTTTGCACAGTTAGAATGGACACCCTGCTCTCATCAGTGCACACCACGAAAAGTAACACCAAGAAACCTGGCCTGTGCCACCCCAGAGGAAATTACTGAAATTAAGGAAGGTCTAAAGTCAGAGTTGAAGCATCCTAACACAGGCTGAAGGAGGCTGGCAAGCAGCAAATGTGCATCTGTAGGAAGGGAGGAGGAGATGATGCCATACCTGGGTTCCATCAGGAGCCAGTGCCTGCATGCCCAAGCCCTCTGGACTGTGTTTCCCTGCCCACTGCACTGCCTGGCAGCCCCAACCCTGCCTCCCTGCAGGAGGCACCTGACAGAGTAGGATTGTGCCTGGCACAGACTTGTGGGGAGAATCCTCAGCCTTGCTGTGGGGCTGCCTCCGTGGTCCCCTCTGCAGGAATGTTGGGGCCCCACTGAACAAGGCTGAAATGGGCACAAAGATGTCCTTGGGCAATTTTTGCTCTTAAGGGGGACAAATGGTTCTCATAGGAAACACCATTCCTTGTCTCTGAATAATTCTTATTCAAATTTATTAATTGTATTAATTTGATGATTGCCACAGTTAAACCAAAGTGCTTCAGAAAGGCCAAGTATCCATTAACATTGGATGTATGCCATCAGTTTTCTGTCGAAGTAACTCAAACTTCTGCAGGCAAAAAAACCAGGCAGACCGGACCACAACCTGTTAGCTACAATAACTGGTGACTCAGGATGTCTGAGATTCAGGAAACTGTTGATCTGAACGTAACTTACAGTCTATGTCTGCACAATCAAGGGAAAAATATTCACCATGGTCATAACACCATATTTTAGGTGATATAATCCAAAGGTTTAGCTGTCCAAGGACTCAAATTAGCAAGTCTTCTTCTGGGTGAACGTGGATAAGTCACTTTTTTCAATAATGTGAAATGGTAATAATAATGCTGAGCTGCTTATAGATGCTTATGTTTTCCTCTTCAAACAAATGATGTATAGGAGGAAGAATTTTTTGCACTTTACTGGATTTGAAAAAAAAAAAAAATCATGCAAGGATCTACTCACTTTGCTCTCCCAGGCCTCTTCAATGACCTTTATGTTCTGCTGAGAAAAAATGTCAGGAATCAGCTAGGTATTAGTTCTGTTAGCTTCAACAGGACCTAGGATCTGTGGTGCACAATTGGGACTACTCAGCAGTGAATGCTTTACAAAGAGCTAAGAGGCAGGTAAATAGAAAAAGGCAGGAAAAGCTGGAAACCCCACCACAGCAGTGGTAATGTTCTTGTACATTAGAATTCTCAGCACTGGAATGTGCTACTAATACCCAAAATTCTAGCCTGTACTGGGCAATAGTATACAAGCATATTGTGGCTAAGTCAGTTTTAAAAGAGAATTCTAAATTAAACAGAAATAAATTTTGTGGAAGCCTTTTTCACCCCAGCATGTTCCTAGTGAAAAATCGAAGACATAAGATTTTTGAGATAGATGGTTCTCACACAGTTTATTCAATTCTTAGCAGAAGCCTAAAATGTCCTGACAACACCCTTGGATTTTGTGGTTGCAGGGTAGACACGTTACTTTGCTTGAAGTTAATTTCTTCATAAAGAAGAAAGTCTCCCAAGTTGGAATGGTCTCTGTGGTGACTGATCCCCAGCTGTAATATATTTCAAAAGAACTGTCTTAACTCACTCTACCCATCAGTTCTACTCTACAGTTGTCACTTCTGATGTTCCAAAAATCACCAGTCTGGCTTACATTGCTTTTGCCACTCATGTCACTGCTGGCCTGTGCAGAGCAACAGAGGTCACAGGGCAGAGCTGTAAAAATATGCCAAGATGAGGAAAATCAATTCTGGAGCCCAAAAGGCAAAACTACTGATGCAGAAGATTACTAAACACAACCAGTTGCCTTATGGCTCCTAAATCTTCCAAGGAGGACACTGTGAGACTACTTTCAATAAATATGAAACACAGTCTTAGGGCAAGTCAGAAAAAAAAAAAATCAGATTTTTCTTTTTTCATTGCTCCTAATTACTGTTTGCTTGTGGGGGAAGGGGGGGTGTGGAGAGGATTGGAGAGCATTTATAAAATACATTAAAAGTATTTCTATGCCTAACATAATATGAAGAGTGCAAAACCTGCTGACCCTTAGAGATATTTGCATCAGCTCCAGGACTCTGCCAAGGGCACAAAGTCATTGAAGAAAAATAAGTATGTCTTAAATATATGTATTTAGAGCTTAAATTGTGTGGTATGATGACGAGGAACTCTCAACCCTAATGAAACAGTTCGAAACCTCTAATCAAATTATTAATATGCTGTTAATTTTTTATAAATTTATACATATATAGAATGTTCTCCCCAAGTTCAAGTGATTCTTCTATCTGCCATAGCTTTAGCGTTAATTTGCACTTAAACTTCGATGTCTGGACATCTGTAACACTACAGGATTCATGCACGGAATAGCACACTACATAATTTCCTGACAAGGACAAACAGAACCACGGAACCACAGTTCCTCCTAAAATTTGTGGAAACCAATGGACAACTTGGGATTTGACACCCACTTCAAGCTTTCTTTTTTTACTTAAAGCCACATGTAAAATAACATAACCAGTTTTAAATGAGCCAGAGTAAACTCCTCATGAGTGATGTCCATCTCACTAACTCCCCAAATTTTGTTCCAATTTCCCAAGGAGATAAATGGTGAGCTATTCAAATGTGTGAATGACATTGATGCACATAACCTGGAAGTCTGGTTTAAGTGGATATTTCAGCACGAACACAGAGGCAGAACTCTTCACTCATCTACCCCCTTTTTCTCCTCCTTTCTCCACAAATTCTTATTGTTATGGGCATGATTTGCTTTACAGTCTTGAAGTTTTCTAGAAAGCTGTTTATCAAGCTGTGTACACCTAGACAAAATTCTCATGAGCTAGCAAAGTTAAGGGGGCCAAATGTGATGACTGAGCACATGATGTATCTTTACCTCAGTTAACCACTGAAATGTATGTGCTCAAACCAGTTTGGGGTCTTGGCCCAAATGGCTGAAATGTGTTGAATTTCACTCTCAATAAATCATGGAAATTTTGTTCTCAGTGTTATTAACAGAACATTTGAGCTGGAATTTCCTTGCAGATTCCCTCAGTTTTGCTAAACCTTCAATTGTGTGCTTTTGTTTCATTCTTGCTTTTGCCAAGACTTGTTAGGGCAACATATAGGGAAGAGACTCAGGAAAAAAGTGAGATGACAGATTGTTTCATGTCACAAGGGACTGTGGGATTAAGAAACACAAGAAGCTTGTGGAAAGATTTTGTGGCTGCAGGCAACCTATGTCAGAATTAGAGAGCAATAGTCCTGGGACAGCAGCGCCCCAGAGCTGTGACTTGTAACAACTGTATATGGCCTAAACAC